>JAPWDM010000001.1:48232690-48632690 GCA_035578155.1 Brachynemurus nebulosus | reverse complement strand
AATGAATTAAATTATGTAGGTGAAAATTTGCTCGTATATGAATTATTAATATTCATATTTATGTATAAATATGTATGTATATACAGTGCCGACCAAAAGTTTAAGACCAAACAACAAATTAATATTTTCTGGGAAACCTGCGTTTTTGCTAATATGAAATCACCGTTGTTATTTCAACTAATTGTTTCGTATATAAATACTTCGTAGAAATTAAAATACTATCAATTAAAAAAATTCGTCAAGTGCGTGTTTTTGACACGCATTAAGTAACGTCAGTAAGTAACGAAAGTGTTAATTTATGATTCTTTCGCTCGTTTTTAAGTACTTACAGTGAGAATGACAGCCCTCTTGCGTTTATTCAATATATGCATGTACAGCTCTATAATACAGTAAGAATACAGCCCTTTTGCGTTTATTGAATGTATGCATGTACAACTCTATAATTATTATATTATATATTATTATTATTATTATTAATTTTTCCCCCACTATAATCACACAACGAGATTAATATGTCATCCTTCGGTGACATAAAAATTATCAATTAATATCCTTTTGCTGGTTTTAAACTTTTGTTCGACCGTGTTTGTGCATTCAATGGTTATTAAATTTAAATTTTGCAAACACTGAATCGCTGATATTATTTTAAAGTAGGTATGTATAGGCTTATTTAATATTGAATTATTGCGGTTCCATTGTTCGTGATTAATTATTTATAAATACATAAATATTGAATATTATAATCGATGTTTATTTATTTATTTTTTATTCTCATTTTTATTAATTTTTGAAATTTTTGAAAACCGACCAGTTTTAAAATATGGTTCTAAATAATGCCGCGCTTTCAATAAAAACCATTTTTCTACACTACAGTAAAGATTGAATAAAGCCGAAATTACATTGATATGTAGAGTAAACGATATAGTTTAGGTGAATTCTATATGAGCATCTAATATACTTTAGGTGATATAGTTTAGGTGAATACTATATAAGCACAACTGGTAGAGTAAAATTCCCGATTTCAATAACGTATATAACAGATACGTATAGCCACTCTACAACTTGTTTTCCTCTAATGTCGGCTTATTTTACTCTATATACCTATGAACTCGCGCGAGGCAAGAGCGTGTCAGAATTGTAGTGTGGAGTTGCATTAGCGGACGTAAAATTAAACTTTTCTCTCCAAAATCTCTTCTCTCTATTCCCCCTAATTCGCCCTGAATTTTGAATATGTTGTAACCCAGTCAACATTCTGACGTCTTAATGAATTCATAAAGAATTCATATTTCTGATTTGGACGTCAGAAAACAAGTTCAGAAAGATATCTTTATGAATTCATAAAGATATCTTATGCGTCGATTTATGAACAGATTATGAAGTCTTAAATATGATGTCTTAAAGAATTCTTTTTTCTGACTTCAGAATTGCGATGTCTTAAACAGCTCATATTTCTGATGTCTGAAAAAAGATATCTAAATTGAGAATTCATTATTAAGAAGTCATATTTCTGACTTCCGAATTATGATGTCTTAAATAGTTCATATTTCTGACGTCTTAAAGAATTCATATTTCTGACTTCAGAATTAGCTCATATTTCTGATGTCTTAAACAGCTCATATTTCTGACGTCTTAAAAAAGATGACTTTAAGAGGACTATACCAAGAATTCGTTGAAAATATTAAGCGTAATATACGAAATAAAGGAATATAATTAATTTAGTTAATTTTATTTATTTACATAACGTATATTAAATGTATTTAAAATATTAACATTTAAGATTAAATTTACTCCAGTATTTTATCAGGAAATGTCACAATTTGTACACTAGTCACAATAGAAACAGTCAAAAACACTAACTAACCATACTCAGTATCCCATCAAACCACAAATTATTATTATAACTTCTTAAATTAACACTATCATAAATTCACTTCCTTCAATTCATTTTCACTTTAAATAATTTTCTTTAAGCTACCATATTTTTTTATTTTTGTTTAGTACCACCATCACCATCATTTCTATCTTGTGCTAAATTTCTCTCCTATTTTAATCTTCTATTTTTTTGACTTTTGAATAAATATTGAAATGGTTTTCTTTTAGACATTATGTTGTTAACGTTGTCAACAAAAAATATTAATTTTAATACATTACATTGTTCGCTTGTTTTTTGTTTTTTCCTTACATCCGAAATATGAACTAATTAAGAAGTCTTAATAATGAAGTCAGAAATAAGAGCTGTTTAAGACATCATAAATATGAGTTCAAAAAGTAGTCAGAAATAAGAACTGTTTAAGACATCAGAAATATGAGTTCAAAAAGTAATCAAAAATAAGAGGTGTTTAAGACATCCAAAATATGAGTTCATAAAACAATCAGAAATAAGAACTCTTTAAGACATCAGAAATATGAATTCATAAAGTAGTCAGAAATAAGAGCTTTTTAAGACATCCAAAATATGAGTTCATAAAGCAATCAAAATTAAGAACTATTTAAGACATCAGAAATATGAGTACAAAAAGTGGTCAGAAATAAGAGCTGTTTAAGACATCAGAAATATGAATTCATAAAGTAGTCAGAAATAAGAACTATTTAAGACATCAGAAATATGAATTCATAAAGTAGTCAGAAATAAGAACTGTTTAAGACATCAGAAATATGAATTCATAAAGTAGTCAGAAATAAGAACGGTTTAAGACATCATATTTCTGATGTCTTAAATAAGACTTCTTTATGAATTCATTTAGATGTCCTAATATTGTTTAAATTATTTTTGTTAGTGGTTTCTATAGAAAAAATAATAATATATTTATAGGATATTTTTTTAAGACATCAGAAATATGAGGTAATTCTGAAGTCAGAAATATGAATTCTTTAAGACATCATATTTATGAAGTCTTAAACAGCTCCTAAATCGACGCATTAGATATCTTTATGAATTCATAAAGATATCTTTCTGATAATGTTTTCTGACATCTTAAATATGACTCCTTTAAGACATCTTTAAGAAGTCTTATTTAAGAAGTCCGAAAGATGTCAGAAAAAAGATGTCTATTTGATATCATTAAATTGAATTCATATTTAAGATATCTTTAAGAACTCTTATTTCTGACTTCTTAAAAAAGATGTCTTAAAGATGTCATATTTACAGTTCAGAAAGATGTCAGAAAAAAGACTTCATAAAGACATCTTTCTGACTTTTGTGCTCACTGGGAAATAATTGAACGAAAAATTACAGATGTGCCGTGACTATTTGGACCCGATTTCGTCGGGTGAGTGACGAAAGAGAGGAGGTAAAGCAACGATACATAACATGGAAAATAATGTCTTACAGAATTGCTTGTACACTTACACATAAAGTTAAGTATTTTCCAATTACGTTTATAAATATAACTTTAATTACAAAAGGAAAAGGTTAAAAACCAATTTTATTTAACTTATGGGTGTAGTATGTCTTGCGAAAAGTATTTTTCTAACCGAAATTAAGCCTTTTTAATTAATTTGCTTTATAATCTTATACAGCTATACAGAGCGTGTATGGCTGTTACTATAGTTATAAAATTATGAACAGTTTGAATAGTGAATACAAATATGAATAACCCCCAACAGCGTACACCAAACATTGTATCTGTGATTACCAATCGGTGGACCAGCTGTAGATATTATCAATAACATATTATCAATAATAAGATTGAATACTGATTTTGAAGTTAAATCAAATTCTTATTTATTAATTTTTTATCAAATAATATTATTTTTATGAAATGTTCTTGTCTTTCTCATTTTCGTTTTTAGAATATTTGAACAAATATTATATTTAACATATTTATCATAAGTTTTTTCAGCTTTTGTTAAATATCTTCAAAAACAGGATAATAAATTGTTTTATTACCCAACCACTTTATACAATTTATTTCTGGGCTTTTTTGAAAAATTTTATTACATAGTTTATTGATAACATGATGATAACTGTGTTGGCAAGTGTGTTTCCAACGTATGAAGATTATGAAGAAGAAACAGAAATTTTTTTGACTTTTCTAACTTGAAGATATTTTTGTGGTTTTTGTTTATTTTGTAAATATGATTTTGATGTGCTAATATTTATTTTAATTCGTTTTCAAACCAAACTTTTTTTAAAATTTTTAATGGATATTAACGTTACTTTATGAAATTGAGTTTATAAAATAATACTTAATATTTTACTATACTGTGTTTTATTAAAGTAAGAATATAAGGAACAGTAAATTAACAAATAAGAGTAATCTATTTTTTTTTTAAATAATAAAAATAAATTTCTATTCACAACTGTTTGGTGGTCACTGGAATCTAACTGTGGCAACTATATAAATATAAAAAAAGACAAACTGCAAAAAAAGGATAGATCAAAGTATAGAGATAAGGTATCGGGTCCTTTTAGTCACGGCAGATCTGTATATCCAACTGATTTGGAAAAGTTTTATCGTTTTAACTCCCCCCTTCCACGACCTCTTGAAAGTGGGAGCGGTCTCGATTTCGCCCAAAATTTACCTTCACTTTTATGGTATTATTGTACCTAGAAAACAACTCTACTTACCGAATTTCAACTGATTCCATGATTGTATGGCTGGCACCACAGATTAGACAGATACAATTGTGTCGTTCGTCTGGTGCCATTTGTTGACCTGTTACACAAGTTGTGAATCAGCCGTGTACTGCTTATGTTAGAAATAACATCGTATGTAGTGTCATTGTTTTTCTAACTAACTTTTTAAATTTAAATTAAAATACCCCTGTCGCAGCATCTGCATAACACAGCGAATTTCCAAATATTGGACACTGGCGGTTCTCCTATAACAATCTGTATCCATCTAAAATAGTTTAGCTCTCTAACAGTGAAAAAGTTTTCAAAATTGGTTTGGTAGTTTGTTTTAGCATTTCTGAGTTCTCCCTGACCCTAACGAACCTCATGTAATATAACTGATGGCGATCCGCTAGGGTCTTAGGGACCTCATTTAACATCACTTACATTCATCTACAATAGTTTAGCTTTCCAACGAAGGAAAATTTTCGAAATTGGTTGGATAGTTGATTTTTGGCGTTTTTGGATCCGCAGGATCCTGGTGGACCTCATATAATATTGCCTGGTATCCACTGAAAACTGTTTAGTTTCTTAAGAGTGAACAAATTTTCAGAATGTGTCCAGTAGTTTTTTCTTCAGCATACACGTATGTATTAACCTAATGTAAATATGACGCTTCACTTATATACCCCGTTTCAAAATCAAATTGAGCATGAGTCATCATTAAAAAACTAAATAATTCATATATTCGAAATAATCTTTTATTTTTTTCTATAAACAAACTGCAAATTTAAAATTTACGAAAGTACAATAATGAAAGAGAGCGGAAAATTTAAAATAAATTGTTTCATACTATAAAAATTTCGCCTTTAATGCTGAAATCGGGCGCAAACTGCATGGATCTATAAATTTAAACGATAATTAATGAGCTGCACTTCCGTATTACTTTAAATTGTCCTCGCGGAAACAACTTGTATTGTTTCAGCGTGAAAAATAAGTATTTTTGTCAATTTGGAATAACACGCAGCTCATTAAAAATCGTTTAAAATCCTGTCTAATTTTAGAAAGTTGAATCGTGCACTAATTTGAATTTTTCGCGTAAAACAGTTAATTTTAAATTTGCCGCGCAAAAGTAATTGTTAAAATGCGTGTTTAAAACATTTTCGACTCCATACAAACGAATTGAGCATTAGCGCTACAACCCGAGCACTAACCAGCACTACACAGAGAAAAAATTCCAGTAAAAATTACTGAGCTGCCTCCGGTAAACCAGTCTTAAGTGACCAGTCCGTAGGAAATTGTGAAAAAAAAATATAAGACCAGCTGCGTAAAATTCGATGGGGTAGTAAAATTTCAAGTGGACACCGGGAAAATTTACTTAATTTTGTTGTAAAATTATACTAGATATAGTACAATTTTGACGGAACCACTATGTAATTGTTATTTGTTATCTCTATTTTCTCTTTGAAAACTGTATTTCAGCATCTCTCTCACATAAGTATCACCTTGAATCATCATTCAAGCTGTTTTTTAATAACACCAGTTGGAATGGCGACCGGTGCTAGGTACTAGCTATTATAGCGACGACATCGGTACTCTGTTCGCACGAGACCGTGGGTACCTCTCAGAGCAGAAGCAGCTCACTTATTCAATTGTCAAATCAAACATAACAGACGTTGATCGCAGTCATTGCTAAATACAATACAACACCATACATTGATTTTTTCATGTGTGCACGTGTTTTTTGTATTATACTTTCATAATTAGGAACATTATAATTTTAACTTCAAATAAAGAATTTATATTTGTTATCAAATAATAAATAGATCATTGTGTTTTTCCTATATTCATTTCAAATATTGAACAAATGTATTGTGGTTTTTTTTTAATTTTATTTACAAAATCACAACATAAATTTGATGACCAGGACGTGATTCAACAATGTTTTTCCACAAATAATAAAAAACCACACATTTTTTCAATATTAATAATTTGATTTTAACCCTTACCTTTAATCCTATCCTTTTAAACTATTTTAATTCAATTATTTATTAATAAATAAAAAAAAACCTTATTTATAAATAATACGGTAATTTTTACTGAGCTATAGGGTAATTTAAAATTTTTACTATAAATTATCGTACTTTTTGCTTAGCCTGTCACTTATGTCCGCATTACCAGAGAGCTCAGTAATTTTTTACCAGAAATTTCAGTAAAAATTACTGTATTTTTTTCTTAGTGTAACGTTGCCCTAACCAACGATATCATTTTCATTTTTTTTTTTTTTTTTTTTTTTGTTCATAACAGATATAATACTTTTATTAAATAGCACATAATAAATAACTACTTCTTTTGATTTTTCAAAATTTGGGTGTGCTGTACAGAATAAATTTGGGTACTTGGCATTAATGAGTCCCCATTTTCAAATTAATCAGAAACAAAGAAACAATGGTATTAATTACTACATAATCCTTTTAATTCAGTTATTACAAACTCATTCATTCACAATATTTAAGCAATAGAAAAATTATGAAAATTACTTTTTCATTTTTACTTACTGGGCAATTCTCGCGACGCACGGGACATTTTTGCCACAAAAACATTTTTTTTTTTTAAATGAAATTAATAACAAACAAAACAAAAAGTTTATAACACGGAGCAACTGGTTTAAAATTTTTTGAGCATATTTTAATTTACATCTGAAATGCAGTACTCCAAATATAAGATATAAACTTCGTTTCGTACGATGTCTCGTGCGTGACGTGAGTTTATGTCTTATATCTTGAGTACTGGACTGCAGATAAAATTGCTCAAAAAATTTTAATTCATTTTCTGCGTATTATAGATATTTTGTTTTGTTTAGTATTAATTGCATTTTTTATAAAAAAATGTTTTTGTTGCAAAAATGTCCCGTGCGTCACGCGAGAATCGCCCTACTTGTTTAAGAACTCCTGTTCAATTTCTTTCCCTCTGTTCTTCACAGCAGAAGTTAATTGTGGTTATTCCTTCATAATTTTGTTCAGAAGAAAATAATTTTTAGTTCCACAGTGAACAGCTTCATGAAGAATTCTACCAATCCTTCTGTACCTGTAAAAATATAAGAACAACCCGCAACTTAATAAAAATCAATGAAAAATATTTGATATTTTTCGATCAATTAATGGTCAACATCAGCAAATAAAAGTTACTCAAATTGAAGAAAAAAATTAGTTATTTGTCCGTAGAAATTAAATTACAAATTCTGAAAACGAGCAAAGAAATATTGAAAAAACTAGATCGGCAAAACATTCTGACAAGTAACATTACCCACTAGCTAAATGTGGCGATATTGACATAAGTGTTTAAATGCGAGCGACTAGATGGCGCCTGACATCTGTCGGTTATAATAATAAGCTCTTCCGACATGTTGTTGGTTACGAGAGATATGAGATGTTGACAACTACACCTAGTGGCTAATATTTTAATTAAGCGTGTCTCTGAACCACTGTCGTAATGTTGATTTGAGATGTATGGGGGTTAAGATCTATTAGAGTTGAGGGGTAGATAATGGTTTTTGGCAAGTCAGATCGCCGGGCGCTAACGACAACCATATATGAAGGTATTGTAGGGGATGAGGTGCGGTTCATGTAGCGAGGTTTAAACAAAAAGAGAACACTCTTTACTTAGCTTTCCTTTGGTTTACAACACTTTGTTGAGACTAAAAAGAGCAAAGATGTCTTTTTATTTCTCATATATATATATATATATATATATATATATATATATATATATATATATATATATATATATATATATATATATATATATATATATATATAATAAAATGAAACAAATTAAATAATATTGTTAAAATTAACAATTTGTTTAAAATTTAATATTTCACAGCAAATAAATAATATTTTATTTTATTTAAAAGAAATAAAAGTGTTTTAATAATTTTTTTACGATCCTAAACGACCTTTCTGGATGAAAAATCCAACAATCAATTTTACACGTGGTAAAAGTTAAAATATCCCAGGGACAAACAATAAACAATATAAAATTGTCGTTGCGCGAAAATTTATAGTGATTAGGTGGTCGCGCAAACCACTATTGCTTCATATGGCATCTTTGGGGCTAAAATTTATAAATTAACCAGAAATAGACTATTTTGGGTCTGGTGGCTCAATTTATCTCTTATAAAATTACTACATGAACTCAAATAGTAAACAAAAGTGTTTTGAGAAACTATATCGAATAAAATTTAGTGCTTCTGAAATTTTGATTTTTGTCAATTTTGGTCAACATGGAAAATTCGACAGTTGATGTAACAAACTTTTCCTTTATCTCTCCGGAGCTTTTTTGTGCTTCAACTCCAATAAGCAACGAAAATTCACCAGTGTGGGCAACATCAAACGACGTCGTAAGAAATTCGTCGGAGGAATCCCGTGAAACTGTCCACTAACAAGAAATACGTTCTACCAGCGGATCCTCAGGTATTAATAGTGACTCTTCAAGTAATAAAGTGGGTGAGAATGACATTTCCTGTATTTTAAATTTACTCACTTCATTGAAAAACGAATTTATAGAAAGTAATAAAGATATTAAAAGCATTAATCAACGACTATTTGAAAGTAATAGGGACATTAACAAAAAATTGGATGACAATAAAACGGAATTATAAAGTTATAAATTTAAATGACAATACTAAAAAATTGGACTTAGTGAAGTTAAACAGCATAAAATTCAGTTTGATAACAAATTTCATGAATTCTATACAAATTTTTTAAATAAAATTGATAATTGTAATAAGAAGATTTTAGAAACCGAAAATAATTTAACTGACAAATACAATTCTCAAAATTGTAAAATTGACCATTTCAACACTGAATTAGATAATAAAATTACAAAAAACAACTCAATTTTGGAACAAAAAATTCATATAGTTAGCAACAAATGTACACAGAATCAGGATAAATCGAACTCCAGCGTGCATGAATTTTCTGAGAATTTTAATCAATTGGTCGATGTTACAATTTTTTATGGTAACAATAGTTTGAAAAATCAATCTGAAACCGTAAATTCATTAGACACAAAAATAAAATATTTGGAAAACAATACTGTTTCTCATAATTCAAATGAAGCTAATTTAAATACATTAAGTTCATTTTACACGATTACAAATCTAAACAAAATTAAAGTTAAGAAACGTGACAAATTTAAAGCTATTAAAACTAAAATTAAAAGTAAAAATAGTAAAATGAGAAAAGGAAAGAACAGATTTAGAAAATTAAGAAACAAATTTAGAAAAAGAAAATTTAAAAACAAAAATTTTAAAGTAAAAACAACAAACAATTTTAGCAAAAGAAACAGTATAACAAATAAAGTAATTAAAAGGAAAGATAAAAAGGTTAAAAAATTTAAAAATAAAACAAAATTTACGGTGAATCATTTTAAAAATATTAACGAAATCTTTCCAATAAATATTAACAATTATCTCACTTTTATTAACAAGTCAATTAAAATAAAAAAGTTTGCTATTAGAGAAAATTTAACTATTGAATGTTCTAACTATTTTTATAAAATAATTCGTAGTATTTTAGTAATGAATTTTCGACTATTTAATATTTTAAAGATCGATTTGAAAATTTTTCAAGAAAAGCCTCGCGGCATTGGAAAATTAGAAACAAACACAAATCCCCAAGGTCCCCCTTAATAAATTTCAACTTTCTCTGGAAGTCAAGGCTAATTTACAGTTGTTAGCCTCGTTGACTTTCACGTTTCGCTCTTTAATGTTATAAAATTTGAGAAATTACAGTTTCGTTTATTTATAAAGAAAATATATTTATTTGAACTATATATTGAATTAAATAATAAAGAAAATTTTTTTATACTTGTGCTTTCTGATTTTGATCATTCATATAACGTAAATTATTTTGTCATTAAAATAAAATAAAATAAAGAATAAAATTTTTGGTACTAGTGATAACTGATTGCAATCGTTTTTTGTAGTATCGATATTTTTTCTCAATAATATTATAAATAAATTATTATAGTATAGTAATAAATTATATAATAATTATAGATAAATAAAAAAAAAATTTGTGTATATGTGTTGACCGACTGTGATCATCTGCATAACGTCGATATTTTACTGCAATTATTGTATTATATTCATCTGTTTGCTACTTTATGTAACTTAAATTATCCGTATTTTAATTCGTTAAGTATTCAAAATAACGCGCGAAAATTTATAGTGTTTAGGCGGTCGCGCAAACTACTATTGCTTGAGTAATTAAAGTAAATAATTTTAAGTATTTAAGACAAAGATAAAAAATCTTTAAGCCAAAATTTTGAAAAGTATTTTTATTTTCTCTGGAAAACAAGTCAGAGAACAGTTAAGAAAGGTAGCTTAAAGGACTTTTATGACGTTATTTTTAATGTACTTTCAACTAGTCAAAAAAACATTCGAATTCTAAGTCTTTAGCACTTAGGACACTTGTCAAAACTGCCCAAAAAACCTACTTCTAGGCATCCGACGTGTCTGGCTAACGAACTTAGCCGAGCGAATCAGGATTCCAGCTTGCATACAAAATTTCATAAGAATTAAACGTTTCGTTCGTGAGTTATCGTCTACACACATAAATACATATATATATATATATATATATATATATATATATATATATATATATATATATATATATATATATATGTATTTATGTGTGTAGACGATAACTCTCGAACGAAACGTTTAATTCTTATGAAATTTTGTATGCAAGCTGGAATCCTGATATATATATATATATATATATATATATATATATATATATATATATATATATATATATATATACTCTTGCGTTAAAGTGACGTCCATTAATTGACCATTCGCATTTAATGTGACATCCAGGTACAATGTGGCGTCCGTATACGGACGTCAGATCCACCTGATGTGTGCAATCGGTTCAGTGAGTGATAGGAAGTAATAACTGAAAATTTGAGACGGACGTCATATAATCGGAGAATTTGAAAAATTTGTATATTTTTAGTTCAGCCATTTACCACGAGGACGGGTAGCGCCACACACGTCCGTATATTAAACTGTATATTTCACATTCATGTCCTAGTGCATAGATTCCCAACCTTTTTTGGACCACCGCCCCCTTTAGCATAGAACAGAAATTTCAACGCCCCCCAGCATTTTTTTTTTTGCTCGTCGGTTGTAAAATGCCGCCCTCTTTTTTTATATTAAAATATTATTAGAATATTAGTGCATATTATCTATACCTAATTTATCTGTTTATTATACAGCTAAACCACCGCATAAAAAACGGTTTACGTGTATTTAAAAATCATAAAAGCAGAAATTAATAAAACGACAACCAAATGTACATACAATTAAATTTTTATTATACAAACAATTATAAATTATAAATTAAAATAAACACAGAATCCATAAGAAATAATAAAACAAATATAAAATTAATAATAAATAAAAATATTAATGAGATGATTGAGGCTGATGGAGTGATAACAATTTGTTAATATCGGGTTCCAATTTCGTTAACATCAATCGCAGATCGCCACGTTCTGTGACGTGTAGCCTGTTCCTCTTCTTTGACAGTAAATTAGTTACTGCACTAAATCCACGTTCTACCATATATGACGTAGGAAATGAGATTAAAAACTTCTGTACTATTGTCCACAATCCAGGGTAGAGAACTGGTATTGATTTTTGAAGCCAAAACTCTTGGTATCCATGTTTGAATTTTACTTTGAGTTCTTCATTACTCGTGAGTTCTATGAGTTCCTCTTCCAAATTTGACGAATCTTCAGTGTTTGCGAAAGGATCTATAATCCAACTCGGTATGTTCATATTTAGAATATCTTGGAAACGCTCCGTAAAATCAACATGAAGAACTTCCAAGTGTTGGCAATAAGTAAGTAAATCTTCCGGTTTTACAGAGACTGTTAATAATGTGGGAAAGTGGTTGTATTCACCTCTACCAAGATTTCTTTTGAATAGAAGAAGTTTTCCCGCAAAAGCAGCTAGGACGTTTTTTGTTTTAATTAAATTTAACTCATCACCTTGCAATTGTAAATTAACTTGATTAAATATTTTAAACAGGTCTGTCAAATAAGCGATGTCATTTTTTGAGGTAATCAGGTTCTCACGTAATTTTTCTTCTTTGTCTTGAAGAAAGTCCAGTACTGAGTCAAATAGATTGAAAAAACGATTCAGACAAACACCTTTAGAGAGCCAACGTACTTCTGTGTGTAGCAACAAACGATTGTAAGCTTCATCATTTTCATTACAAAGCTTATCAAATAATCGGTCATTCAATGAATTGCTTCTAATCTTATTAACAGCTTTAATAACGTAATGGAGCGACGTATGCAAACGTTCATTCAAATGTTTTGCAACCAAATGCTGACGGTGAATAATACAATGTGCAGCGAGTACATTTGGTACTGCTTGTTTCAAATGGGCTATGAAACCTTTATGACGCCCTATCATTGCTGGAGCACCATCAGTAGCAGCAGACAAAATATTGCAAATAGGAATTTCTTTCTCTTGAAAAAATTTTTGCATAGTATTAAATATAGATTCACCCTTTGTATCAGATTCCAAATTTTTAGCAAATAATAACTCTTGATGAATTTTTTCTTCCTTTATAAATCGTACGTATGATAAGAGTAGAACTTTATTATCTGGTAGAGTTGACTCATCGAGTTGAATGGAAAATTTGCAAGTCTTTAAGTAATCACATAATGATATCTCAACGTCTTTTGCCATTTCATCTATTCTTCTTTGCACTGTATTATTACTGAGAGGAATTTTTTTTATAATATCCGACGGTGTCTTATGATGAAGAACAGTTTTCAATACCTCTTTGACTGCCGGCAAAATTAATTCCTCGCCAATTGTGTGTGGTTTTCCTGCTTTTGCGATTAACAATGAAACGTTATATGAGGCTCGTAGTCCATCATCATCTTGTTTAGAAGCCGACGCAAAAAGATTTGATATAGTTGGCTGTTTTAAATTTTGCTTTTCCAGTTCTTGGAAATAGGATAAATCCTTGTTCTTTTTATCACCATGCATTTTATTTAAATGCTCTTGTAGCCTAGACGGTTTCATAGCTTCATTTGAAAAAACTTTTCGGCAAATTATACACATAGGTAATAATTGGTTTGTAGGAGAGTACGTAAATCCATATTTCAAATACTCAATACTGTTCTGCCGGCATTTTCTTTTAGATGCAGAAGTAGATTGAGACATTTTCGAATAGAAATAAACTTCTCAACAGATTTATAGATAACTCTTTCAGTGGTTACTCTGTGACTGATGGTTTCAGATCATATTACAGGTAATAGAAACCTATGTCGCTTAACAAATTTTGTAAAAAAAGGTATTACCAATTGTGATCACGTGCTCACACGTGCTCAAAACAATTAAATATACATACATTACTCGACAGACCTTTGTCTACCTAAAATTTTTGTCTACCTGGAATTTTATCATTACGCGACACTATTGTACAGACAATTGTGCAATAAATTGTTTGTAACCAAATTATTTATGAGTATGGCTTCTAAAGATTTATTCAGATTTGATTGTTAAACCGTTTTACAAAACATTTAAAAATAATCTTGTTTTCAATATTTCTTTTTTATATTTAATTTATATTTTAAATAATTATAAAAAAATATTAAATATATTAATTTTATTTATTTATTTGACCATCCCTCTTGCCTACATTAATGCCCTCCATTTTCCTCTGGATCCGCTACCGCCCCCCCCCGGAAGGCACCAGCGCCCACTGGGGGGCGTTATCGCCCCCGTTGGGAATCTATGTCCTAGTGGATGTGACTACATTTGTAGCGGCAACCCTGTATAAGCTATATCGGCTATGCTATTTGATTTCGTTTTTTAAATCTACTGTGAACTGTACTCTAAGTTCTGATTATGTTTATTTTATCAATAATAAGGATTTAATTCCTATCGTACTGGCAAACTTATAGTTCAAATAATATACTTAAGGTATTATTCAAAAACTATTAATATTATATGTTCATTTCTTCATTTTAAGATATTTGGTTTTGATATGCAGAAGCAACGTGGTAAAATTTTAATTTAAAATGTGGTAAGCTAATTCATTAAGTTAGAAACGAATTTTAAGCGAAGAGTATGTAAGTAATTTTATTGCTTTCCAATAAAAATTACAGTTAGTAGATCACAGTCAGTCAATCCGTAAGCCGTTAAAAAACTTAAATATAGAATATTTTTTGTATCGAAGTTATTTTAAATATCAAAAAGAAATTGATTTTGCTATTACAGATATTCTGTTGTATATGCAATTCGAAAATTAGAGTCCATTTCCGGAAGCGATTAGAAGTAAAAAATACTTTTTAAAATAGATGCTAGTCGTCAGTGGCGTCATGACGATGCTCGGAAGCTTTTCGAAATTAAAATTTAATATTCTTCAATCAATTGTAAAATTTTTCTATTATATTTGTCCTATGTTCAAAAATCTGTTTTCATCCTGTATGATTATGTTTTATTAATGTGAAATTTTTTTGTGCAAAAAATAAAATTTTGAAAATTTTATGTCTCAATGCCAAAATAGCTATCAGATATACAGTGTGGGTCACCTTGTCAGATAATCGATAGACCAATAAACGTATTATATAGACCGAATGTACTAATGAATAAATGAAGCCACAAGATACACCAAGATACGACCAAATGCTACTTTGTAATATTGTAACCAGTGTATTAATCGTGGTTTCCGTAATAACAATTTTTAGTGCCTTCACAAATAATTATTTTCAAAATATAACATGGATAAAAATTATATCTTGCAATAAATATGGCCCTGTTTATTGAACAATAAACAATACATTAGGTTCCTCATATTACACTTCGTTAGATGCTCCAGTGAAATAACCTACAAACTGGGTCTACGCGCTGTGTATTTACTACAATTTAATAATGTTCACTGATTACTTTTTCCAGAATATTTCTGCTTCAAATTTATAATAAAAGTAAAGCCGTATCAAAATAATTTTCACTGATCAGTGAATATTAAACAAAATAAGTAACTTAAATAAATATTCATAGTGTCCGACCGAAATTTCGGTTAGGTTTCGGCCAGTTTCTACGCAAAATTGGAGTTTCAGTTTCGGCAACAAAAAGGCCGAAACTACGACCGAAACCCTAGAGTACAGAGGTAATGCAACTATCTCTTTCTTGAAATCTGCAGTGTGCAGTTCTGTGCAAGTTAGGCTACTTAGTAGTCACTCTCTCCGTAGCAGTGGATGAGTGTAGGTCAACCACAAACCAATTGTGTTGATTGTTGTTGGCATTGTTAGAACCCCCACACGGAGCCATATACACGCATTGTAGTATCATACATATGTATGCGACAACACGGCCAACATACCTCCGATCACTCACACAAAGACAGATCACCGCACAAATACAAAGTAAACCCAGTGCACATACATATATGTATAACATATTTTCTATCCTTTTTTGGTTACACTGATTTCAGTAGTATAGAGATAGATATGTTGTCTCTGGTACTCTGTGACCGAAACCGAAGCTCCATTGTTGCCTTTCCTTCGGTCACGATTGCCATTACTCGGACGGTGTTTTCCACTTCCAGTTAAACTCTCAAAACAGGAGTAGAATAGTGTTTTTTTTTATTTAAATTTTTTCTCGTCAGCTCTATTTTTCGGGGAAATTTTGGCAAAAGTAACACTGAAAATCCTTCACCTCAGAAACGGCCCAAACGCCCCAGGGCCACCCAAAGCTAAATCCCGGCACGGGGAGAGAGAAAGAGGGGTAAGAAGAAACTATCTAGGGCCTAAGGCTGGGTTAATCTGGCCCGACCTAGCTAATTTAAATTTACTTAAATGGAAAATAACGGTGTATAATGCGGTGTAATTTTGAAAGAAGGTTTCGGTTTCGCCCGAAACTGAGACAGCAACCGCAGTTCGGTTTCGGTTTCACTTGAAAAACTAGTTTCGGTCGGACACTAATTATTCATAACTTTTATTATACCCTCAATTTTCGGAAAAAACTGAACCTCGTAAATATTCCAGAGCCCACTTTATTTTATTCAAAATTGGTTTTTAGTACTGTAATAGCGTAAAGACTTGACAATTTTTTTAAAACATAGTAGTCTTCATAATCTTGGTTAAATTTGTTAAACTTGTTAAATGTGTAATGAAATGGACAACCCTAATTTTTCTTAGAGTTAAGATGCGAATTATTCAGATAAAAGCAAACGGAGCCAACACGATATAACATAATCAATCTTAGATTATAAAATTAATACTCGATGCAGTTACGTGTAGACAAAACAGATTGTATAAAAACTGCAACGATAAGGCCCTACCCATAGCGTGAGAATATTGCCAGTGCAATAAGAGTAAAGACTTCAAGGACAAGAGTTAGCGATAAGACTAATCATAAAACGATGGTAGTGTTAGCGTGGGTACGAAAGAGTGAGGCGTTAGGCGTTATTCTGTAGTGAATCGTTTACGGGTTAAGTTAGTCAGTAAGATAGGCGTAAGGGAGTTAATTAGGAAAAAGGTAGTTAGCCGTTAGTGTGTTGAGAGTTAGTGATTAGCCGGTGTTAGTTAGAAAAAAAAGGAAAGATTAAATTAGTGAGTTAATTGGTGAAAACAAGGATAGCCCAACAGCCAGAAAAATTTGCATGAAATAAGAAGAATTAGCCATTGATAAAAAGGTAAAGAGAGAAATTTCCTTAACGAAACATTACAATCTCACCACAAAGGTAAGTCACGTCTTCCAGTCCTACCAATTTAATATAAAAATTGTATTTTTATACGTTAAGAGTATAGTTATCTTCAAATCTTTAGGATCACATATTTTTTTATTTACGTTACCTTATTGTAAGATAAAATACAAATTAGCAGATAATGAGAGCGTTTAGTATATGGAATTTTTAAGTTGCTTAATTTTTTTTTAACTAAAAATTATTTTTCACTATTTATTCAATTTAAGATTTGTTTCTTTTTTTTTCAATTTTAATAGTAGCGGGGGAATGACCAATTTTAGTTTTTAAAAGTAATATTAAGCCGAGAAAGTTAAATTAGGATTGTTTAAAGATTATTTCCAATTTGACGTTTTGACCTAATTACTAATGTTAAAGTTTTTTTTCTTTGTTTTATTTCTCTTTTTTTTATTTTATTGTAAATTAAGCATTATATACCTATTTTAGTAGCTTTTCTACATAATTTATGTGAGAGGAACTAAATTGTTCACCCTCAACAATACAATCTCTTTAATCTATTTGTTTTTCTTAAAAATTAGTGATTGTACAATAATTATAATTACTTTATTGAACAAATAAATATATATAGTATAAAAGTTAACTGAAGGTCCGTTAGTTTTAATTTTATTTACGACAAAATTACCACCCCAACCTCAGTGTACTCTTGTTCCATTGCATATTCCCCTTGGATTTCGAACCTACGTCGGAAAACGAATCCGGATAATCTCATGTAACATCCTTCGAGATACGGATTTTATTACAAGTGGTGGCAGCGGTACTGATAAGAAATTTTCGACGAAACCAATAAATTTCTGACGATTCAACTTCGTCGGCAAACATTTGGTACCGAATATTACGAGAATTTGTAACGGAATAACCAGTACACCAGTAGTTTTACGACATAATCTTTAATTTCGTTTTTAGAAACGAAAATTTATTTCTTGGAATGATAGTAGAATTAGTTACAAAAAATGTTAGAAAATTTACTGTGTAATAATTAATTTTAATGTAGAATTTCATACAAGAAGTTAGTAGACCAATAAAATGTTAATAAAAACGTTGATGAATAATACTTTAAAACTTATTATTTTTTGTAATGTTTAGCGTAGTTTGAATTAATTTAAAGTAATTGAAAATCTTAATCATATTTATCAATAAATACTAGTTGATTGTTTAAATGTTGAATTAGAAAATATCAGTAAAGTAAATGAATTACATATGTAGTTGTAGGCGAATACGTTTAGATAAATACCGTCATTGTATATTGTATGGATACTGTGAGCTAAGTGAACGAACAATGATATGCACATAATTATAAGTAGGTACATATGCATATTGTTTCGTGCATTTTTAACAATACATATGTGCAATAATACCTAATACATATTGTTGTAATTAGCCCATTTCGTTGGTTAAGCGTCCCCACCAAATACATATTCATAAAATACCCACTCTACTATGACGCGGTAGTACGTCACCCATACGTAGTCACAGGAAGGAGTAAATGATATATGTATGTATCGTCATCAGCATGATCGCGGTAAGCGGTAAGTAAGTAGATGTTTGTAATACTGTTTGATATAAAAAAATTTTATTTTTTTTAAATTTTTGGTTTGTTTGAAATTTTAAGCAATTGATTAAATTAAACCAAATAAATTTACATCAGTTTTTTTTTCCTTTTGCTTCAAGTAGATAGTCGTGAGAAAATTTATTAATAATATTGATTAATAAATAATATAAGTATTTTTATTCACTTGTTAAAATTTAAAAAAAATTCAAACGTATTCATATAAGTATCAACATTTAGTAACAGTAGTCCGAAAAAAAAAGAAGCGAATAATCTTATTGATGTACAATGTGTTACAAAAGTCATTAAAATATCAGAATACTCCTAAATAATTTTTACAGTAGGACAGTTAACAATCAATTTTATTTCTCTTCTGTTTGCTAGAGATTACATTCAAAATATAATATTTCCATGTTTTCGTTTCATTTTGTTCTATGAATTACCTTTATATTTTGTAATTGCATTTTATTAATAATTGTATTTTTCTTGTTGTTTACTGTTAAATTTTATAATTGTATTTGGGTACAACAAAAAATTCTTTTGTCTCCTGCTGTTGAAAAAAAAAATTATTATTAATTATCTTACTCAATCCAATACTTTACAAATACTTACCTATAAATATTTAAAGTAAAGAAGTAAACTAAAAAAAAAAAAAAAAAAAAAAAAAAAAAAATATACCATTGTAAATATATGAAATTAAATAAATAAAACAAATTTATATAAGAAAGTAACAATTAAATAAATATATAATTAAATAAATAAATAAATAATTAAATACTACTACCATAACTCGCGTGAATTACAAGTATGGATCCGTTAGCAATACCTTACGACCAAGAGCCTTCTTTGATAGAAGTACATCCGAACCCATCAGCCATGAATTCAACTGCGAATACGAATATTGACACGAATACACCTCCAGCAAGGACAGCCCCACCAATTATGGATACAGTTACGAACACCAATATGAATACACACCAAATAAGAACAGCCCCTATGTATACTATAGGCCAAACTTTAATGGGATTGCAGCAGTTTAGCGGCAAACCACACGAAAGCGTACGGGAATTCTTCTCGAAACTCGAACAACGAGCTAGAATGGATGGATGGACCGAAATTCAAACATTAGCAGTTGCAAGATGCCAGATGACGGGTGATGCGTTCAGGTATATGGAATCAGAGGCACCACTTACCGATCCAGATCTTACGTTCGCCGAATTCAGGAAGGCCATTATAAAAAAATACAGTCCAAAGATAATACCGGGCCAAGCCCTAAACAATTTGAACCACTGCTTACAACGCCAACGAGAAAGTGTGGATAGTTATGCTACAAGGTTGAAAGTAATAGGTCGGCAACTTTTAGAGGAAAATCTAAGTTTCGTACAAAATGAAGACCGTAGTGAAATAGGAGTAATTAAAAGGCGACACGAAAGAGACCTTATTCACCAGTTTCAAAAGGGACTCAATCCTGATATCGCTAAAATGATAATTCTAGATATTAGCAAAAACCCTAATTACACATTTGACGATGTAGTCGACTTAGCCCAAAAAGCCGAAATGAGCTGCCAAATGTTGAGTTTATCACGAAGGCCAAACGATGTATACGCCGTTCCAGGACCGCCGAGCTACATTGGACGACGCACTACGCCAAACAGAATGTCTGAAAACGTTCGAGAGTTCTTACCTGCTAATACCACTAACGAACCGCGTACAGAAGGCCGCTACAATACGAGGCAACGATCAGGAGCAGCAACACGTATAAACGAATGGGAGAGAAGACCCGTCAATGTCAAGATGTGTTTCAATTGTAGGAGAGAAGGACACTTCGCTAGAGACTGTACAGCACAAAAGTCAACTAACTGCTTTAGTTGTGGACAGTCGGGACACTATGCTAATCGGTGCCCTTCAAAAAATCAGACACCTACAGAGAATTATCGTCCGTTACACAGCTCATGGGAAAACCACAGAGGGGAAGAACCGGGGGCATTTCATCGAGGAAATAATAATAATTTTTCAACCAATCGACAGCCTACACAAAGAATAAGGAATACGACCCAAAGTGAACCTCGACAACCTTTAAACTCCGGGGGTCCTTCGTTCACTCCCCAGAACGAAGTGGCTTCGGAACAACAAAACTAAAAGATCAAGTAATACCCCGCGTCGATTTCGACCCTACTTACGACGAAGATGCCCCACAGTGTATTATAAAAGTAGGATTGAATGGACACCAAATCCGTATGCTGATTGATACTGGCGCGGTGGTTAGCATAATAAAATCAGGAACACTACGAATGGTCGGAGAAACAGCACCTATTAGACAACACAACTATATTGTACGAGGAATCACGGGAAGTGAACTAGATGTTTTGGGGAAAGCACATGTCAATTTTCAAATTGGGAGAAATCGCATCCCTGTGGAATGTATCGTCTGCTCGGATAGCCTAACTTTTGATGCAGATGGACTTCTCGGGCGAGATGCCCTAAAGCAAATGAAAGCCTTAATCAATTTTAAAAATAATTTAATTACATTGAATGACACAACCATAACCATGGATAATGATGATTCACTGACAGATAGCGAATATGTCAGCATAATAAGACGAGAAATATTTGAAGAAAATGAACTTCAAAAAGACTTAGGGAAGCTTGATAGCCAATCACAAATTTTAAATTATGGAGAGCCTGATAGCCAGTCTGTTTTATGTTCACAAGGAAAGCCTGATAGCCACCCTATATTATGTAAACAGGGAAAGTCTGATAGCCAACCGGTAATAAATGACCATGAAGATAGCCAACACGAACAATATCGACAAGAAAAGTTTAATATCCAGTTTCAAGTAAATAGGGATGAAAAGCCAGATAGCCATGCGAAGAATCGTCAATACCGAAACGTGGAAAGCCAATTGACAAACTCAAATAATCGAAAGCCGAATAATCAATACGCGGATTCTCAAAGCCAGAGGAACATTGACGAAGAAAAATTAGAGGAAAGCCCATATGAAAGACTTGTTAGCCAGATAGCCGATAATTTTGGGCAGTTAACCCAAGAAATTCAACGCATACGCGCCGATGTAAATCAGATTAAGGAGAAACAAGAGAATTTTCATCAACAGAAAGAAAGCCAAATAAATAAGGATGAGTCGTTACAGAGAGAGATGTATAGATACAATGACACAAAACAGGAAGGCCGTATGAAAAGGGAATTTTTGGAAAAAGAAAAGAACGAACGCCTAAAGCAAGAAATATACAACACAAAAGTAGAACACCAGAAGGAACCGAATGGACCCAAAATAGCAATTGGAAGTGAAACTCAAAGGATGGAACGTACTGAAGAGAAGAAGAATATTCATGTACTTAAAGTGTGGAAGCCGACAGAGCCACAAAAGAAAAATCGAACAGAGAAACAAAAGAAAGTCACATTCAAAGAAACCGATGATAGCCTTAACGATAGCCAAGAAGAAGTCAGAACGCAACCTTATACAAGGAAAAATGAAACTACAAAGAAAGACGAAGAGCCAAATGTACCTGAAACTCAAAATGGAAGCCATAGTGGGAAACGATATGAGAGTAATAATAAGAATTTAAACAACAAAAAAGAAACCGAAAACCTAAATATGGATGAAATTTTAGATAAGATCCCCATCATTCTTGAGGAAGCTATTGAATTACCTGCAAGATGTCAGAAATGTGTTTATGTAAAGCAAGATAGCATCACCGACGACAGTCAGTGCTTGATAGTAGAACCAATAAACCTAAACTACCATGGAGTTTTAATAGCCAGATCAGTTTCATACGTTTCAAGTCGAATACCAGTCTGTATTTTAAACGTAACAAATGACAGAATTATTCTTCCAAAAAATACACAAATTGCTGTTATGGAAATTATAAATCAATTACAAGTAAAGGAAGGGTTAGAAGAGATTAACATATGTAAAGTCGATAGCCAAAGACGACAAACAGATGATGACAGGGAACTCATAGAGAAGATTGATATGAGTCACATCGAAGATCTAGAAGAAAGGACCCTACTGATAGCTACGATCAGAGAATATAAAGACATTTTTATGACGGATACTTCTGAATTAACGTGTACTGACGTAGTACAGCATCGGATTTACACCGAGGATGGACCACCTATCACGAAGCCTCCATATAGGATTCCGTTTTCACAACGAGAAGAACTCAAAAAGCAAATCGACGAAATGCTTAGACAACGAGTCATCCAGGAATCAACATCCCCTTGGTCGGCTCCCGTTGTCATGGTAACCAAGAAGGCAAGTGAGGGAGAAAATAAAATCAGAGTGTGTATAGACTACCGTGGCTTAAATGCTATCACTAAAAGGGATTATTTCCCATTACCTAATCTGCAAGAAACGATAAATCAACTGGGAAATGCGCAGTATTACTCAACTATAGATATGTGGTCAGGGTATTGGCAAGTACCTGTGCACCCGGCAGACCGAGAGAAAACGGCTTTCACAACACCAGATGGCCATTACGAATGCCTCAGGATGCCTTTTGGCTTAGTAAATGCGCCGAGCACATTTCAGAGACTAATGTATGCCGTATTATCAGGCCTTACAACGGAGCAATGTTTGGTCTATCTTGATGACATCATTGTCTTCAGCAAAACGTTACCTGAACACATACAACGATTGAGAAATGTATTTTCAAGACTGAGAAGTGCAAAACTAAAACTGAAGCCAACAAAGTGTAGGTTCCTGGCCAAAGAAACATCGTACCTAGGACACATAATATCGGCAAATGGGATTAAGCCAGACCCCGAAAAAATACGAGTAGTAAAGAATTTTCCAACTCCGAAGAACGTGCGAGAAGTGAGAGGATTTCTTGGTCTTGTGGGGTTTTACCGGAAGTTTATACCTGATTTTTCAAAAGAAGCCCTCCCTTTGACACAACTTACCAAAAAAGACAATAAATTTGTATGGTCCGAAGTGGAGCAGAGAGCGTTCGAAGAGCTTAAAGAAAAATTATGCAAACCACCTGTGTTGACGTTTCCAAACTTTGAAAAACCATTCCTGTTGGCAACGGATGCTTCAGGATTCGCGATAAGTGCTATATTGAGCCAAGTCGTCGACGGTAAAGAAAAACCGATCGCTTACGCAAGCCGCCAATTAAATAAAGCAGAACGAAACTATCCAGTTACCGAGCAAGAGTGTTTGGCAGTCGTGTGGGGAATAAAGCATTTTAAATGTTATCTATATGGCACCAAATTCACCGTATATACCGACCATCGACCCCTACAGTGGCTACGGACACTCAAGGATCCTACATCTAGATTAGCACGATGGATAATTTTATTGTCCGAATATGATTTTGACGTCATATATCGACCAGGACGAAAGAATGCTAATGCCGATGCGTTAAGTCGTATCCAAATCAACTTGACAGAAGAAAGCAGTCAGTGCACTCCTATTTTGGACAAAGAGATGATCAGAAAAGAACAACAGAAAGACAAGGAGTTAACAAATCTAATACAGTCTAATGACCAGCAATACTACTTGGACGGAGATGGTCTGCTCTATAAAATAATCGAAGGCCGGGAAGATCAACTTGTGGTACCAAAATCATTAATAAAATACATGATCGAAATACACCATAACCTACCATATGCAGGACATTTAGGAATAACTAAAACACTACATTTATTAAAACGAAAGTTATATTGGAACAATATGACTAAGGACGTTAAATCATATATAGGAAGTTGCGACTCATGTAATGAAAAGAAAAACCCGAAAGGACGGAAGCCAGCACCATTACAGCGCTTCGGAGAAGTCATCGAACCGTTTCAACTAATAGAGATGGATATTGTCGGACCAATGGTTCAAACGGACAATGGAAATCGCTACATATTTACTTGTCAGGATTATTTTACTAAGTATTTAGAAGCTGTCCCAATCCCAAACCAGAAAGCCACAACAGTTGCGAAAGTGTTCGTTCAACATATTATTTGCCGTCATGGTGTGCCTCAGAAAGTAGTGACCGATCAGGGAACTAATTTTGTCTCAGAAGTCATGAAAGAAGTATGCAAATTGTTGAAGATTACCAAATTGCAGACAACAGCATACCATCCTCAAAGTAATGGGAGCGTTGAAAGAAGCCATCGAGTGATCAAAGACATGCTTTCACACTGCGTTTCACATGATCAAAAAGACTGGGATGAATGGTTGCCATATGTTATGATGGCATATAGAGTATCAGTCCATTCTTCGACAGGTTACTCGCCACATTTCCTTATGTATGGCCGCGAAATGACCCTACCATATGACAGAATTTTCGAACCGCGACAAAAGAAATATAACTATGATAGCAATTATGCCGAAGAAATGTTAGCACGGATGCAAATAGTCTTTCAAAATGTCAGGGATAATCTGCGATATGCTGCTGAAAGAAGGGAAAAATATTATAACCGTAACACTCAAGAAATAACGTATGAAGTGGGCGATGAAGTTTATTTGCACAATCCAGCGCCGAAACTAGGAAAATCTGCAAAATTAAGTAAACCTTGGGAAGGCCCATATCGGATCGTCCAGCAGAATGGACCAGTGACCTACAAAATAAGAGGCGTAAATAACAAAAAAGAATACATAGTGCACCCTAACAGATTAAAGCTCAAATCTAAAGCAACAATTCCTAGGGATCGTGATGGTCATGAAGACAGGGAAGACCAAATAATAGCAGATGAAGACTTGCAATTTGAACCACGAAATTACCCCGTTGAAGAAAGAGAATTCGACTGGGACATTATCGTACATCCACCACCGAGGGAAGAAATTGAGTACGAACCATGGATAGGGACACCGAAATCCATAAACGTAGATGAATACGCAACTCAAATATTACCTGAAGAATATGGCAATGAAGCAGTATTCGATGATGAGCAATCGGGGAATGAAGCAGCACAGTTGCTGGATAAAGAAGTAGAAGGAGACGAAGACAGAATTTCAGAAAGAACCAAAAACGTAAGAATACAGTGCAGCGGAACTGAAAGCGAAAGGGAAACTGCAGTAACGAGAGATACTGGAGAAAATGTTAGCAACCCTGCGACGGAACCCGAAACCATGAATCCACAAGGAAACGAGTCAGAAACTCCTAGCAGACCTACATATCGTTATTTTACGAGAAGCCAAGGACGCGTTTCACCACAACCATGGGTTCTACCAAAACGTATATAAAAGTTACTCATTCCTAATAGACTTGATATATTTTTCTTTTAGGTGATAAGTTTGGACAGTGTGAATAAATAGAAAATAAACAATAAATAAATAAGTGCATAAACACCAAAAATAAAAAAGAAAAAAAAAATTATACAAGTGAGGACAAAAAAAAAAAAAAAAGTTTAATAATAAAAAAAAAAAGTAAATAAAATAAAATAAGCTTAGATATACTGATTGACTCTATTTGTTAAGACACGAACTTTCATAGAAATGGAGTGTTTTACCAAAATGTGTTTAATATTAATAAACATTTTTATGCTTTCTTGCAAATTCACTAGTGCTATAATTGCTTATGACTGTCAGAATGTGAACATGAACATTACCACGTTCAGTCTAACTGAAATAGGGAACTGTGAAATTGAAATAAAGGACATGGAAATAACAAGTGAAAATATTCAGCTTTTGCAAATAAATGATTACGAACCCGTGCCGGTAGTTCAGTGCAAAATTCATGTTACTAGGCAAATTTACTACTGCGGGATGCATTCGTATGTATCCGCTGTTGTCAACGGACTCGCGACTTATCTATACCCTATATCCGAAAACATCAATCCGCGAAACCAGAAAATGACCCAGAAACACCTGAAAACCATGAAATTAGGAAAGAGCCAAACCCGTCAACATCAGCTACGTCAGCCACGGTCAATGAAGTTCCAGAGATAGTAAGACTACCAGTATATCCGCAAATAGGGGACCCCGAAATAGACCAACCAACAATAACTGGTTCAGCAAAGCATTGGTTAGATAAGTGAACGTGAGAAGTGGAAAAGTTGGTGTCATAGGTGAAAGTGACAAAGTGATAGTGATTGAAACAGTTTAGTTAGAGACAATTATTAGAGACATTAAGGTTTAGCGATTAAGGATAATGGTATCCGTAATAATTTGCTGTTTGTTTAGTAATAGTACGAGTCGATAAGAAGAAGTAGAGTTAAATATTAATGAAAATTTTTCTTTCTACAACAAAAACTGTTAGCAATATATTATGTAGACGAATACAGATATACATAGATTATATTATTTTCATGGCTCTTGATCGCCAATAAATAATTTTTTTTAATATAACAATTTTTTCAGCGAGATTTTTTGAGACATTAGACTTTAAGTTAGACTAAGAAATTAGATTAAGTAATGTAACCAACTAAGACTAGGTAAGACTGAGAAAATTTTCTAATTAGGTAGAGTAGGAAAGGAAGACGGTGACCATGACAAAGTTGTTCTAAAGACCAACTTTGATCTTAAGGGGGGAGGGATGTAATGAAATGGACAACCCTAATTTTTCTTAGAGTTAAGATGCGAATTATTCAGATAAAAGCAAACGGAGCCAACACGATATAACATAATCAATCTTAGATTATAAAATTAATACTCGATGCAGTTACGTGTAGACAAAACAGATTGTATAAAAACTGCAACGATAAGGCCCTACCCATAGCGTGAGAATATTGCCAGTGCAATAAGAGTAAAGACTTCAAGGACAAGAGTTAGCGATAAGACTAATCATAAAACGATGGTAGTGTTAGCGTGGGTACGAAAGAGTGAGGCGTTAGGCGTTATTCTGTAGTGAATCGTTTACGGGTTAAGTTAGTCAGTAAGATAGGCGTAAGGGAGTTAATTAGGAAAAAGGTAGTTAGCCGTTAGTGTGTTGAGAGTTAGTGATTAGCCGGTGTTAGTTAGAAAAAAAAGGAAAGATTAAATTAGTGAGTTAATTGGTGAAAACAAGGATAGCCCAACAGCCAGAAAAATTTGCATGAAATAAGAAGAATTAGCCATTGATAAAAAGGTAAAGAGAGAAATTTCCTTAACGAAACATTACAATCTCACCACAAAGGTAAGTCACGTCTTCCAGTCCTACCAATTTAATATAAAAATTGTATTTTTATACGTTAAGAGTATAGTTATCTTCAAATCTTTAGGATCACATATTTTTTTATTTACGTTACCTTATTGTAAGATAAAATACAAATTAGCAGATAATGAGAGCGTTTAGTATATGGAATTTTTAAGTTGCTTAATTTTTTTTTAACTAAAAATTATTTTTCACTATTTATTCAATTTAAGATTTGTTTCTTTTTTTTTCAATTTTAATAGTAGCGGGGGAATGACCAATTTTAGTTTTTAAAAGTAATATTAAGCCGAGAAAGTTAAATTAGGATTGTTTAAAGATTATTTCCAATTTGACGTTTTGACCTAATTACTAATGTTAAAGTTTTTTTTCTTTGTTTTATTTCTCTTTTTTTTATTTTATTGTAAATTAAGCATTATATACCTATTTTAGTAGCTTTTCTACATAATTTATGTGAGAGGAACTAAATTGTTCACCCTCAACAATACAATCTCTTTAATCTATTTGTTTTTCTTAAAAATTAGTGATTGTACAATAATTATAATTACTTTATTGAACAAATAAATATATATAGTATAAAAGTTAACTGAAGGTCCGTTAGTTTTAATTTTATTTACGACAAAATTACCACCCCAACCTCAGTGTACTCTTGTTCCATTGCATATTCCCCTTGGATTTCGAACCTACGTCGGAAAACGAATCCGGATAATCTCATGTAACATCCTTCGAGATTCGGATTTTATTACAAATGTTATTTATGTTATTCTTCGAAATAGATAAAAATCATGAACGACCTATTTGCAACTCTGTTAATTATTACATATTTGACAGTTACGACAGTTATTTTATAGTTTTAAACCAGTTCTCGATTTCAATTTAACAAATAACATGCTCTTGGCCTTGTTATTTGTTATCGTCGAAATTCATTAATTTTTTTCTTCGAAATAACACATTTAACATATTATAGCATGTTTAACAAAGATTATGAAGACTACTAATAATTATGATATTTAATCATAACAGACATAATAAAGGAACAAGGTTGTAATATTTACATTATCTTTTTTAATCGAGATATCCTATAATTTTAGCGTGAGTCGATAAATTTTTTAAAAATATTTTTAATTTTTTAATTTCTATTGAAATATAAAGTTCTTTCCTATACAACCGTTAAAAGTTTTCAAATTAAATAGCTACCTATACATTGAGATATAAAAATGTTTCTGTAACAAATAAAAGAAATAAACAAATAATGTGACAACGTTGTCGGACGTCACTTTCACGGTGATATGAAAAATATATACATTTAGGACGCATCATCCACTGCAATATGAAAAAAAAATATACAAACAGGAGTCCACAACTTCGTAAAACAGATGGAGTTCGTAATCATAGGAATATGAAAGTAAAATTAATTTTTTTTGGTTTAAACTAAGAACGGTATTACAATTTTTGACCAATTTTATGCTACATACACGAATAAAATTGTATGTATTCACATGCCTTCTAGTGGACGCCATAAGTACGGATTCAGTATGGACGTCATATTCATAGGAAGATGTGTATATATATATATATATATATATATATATATATATATATATATATATATATTTGTATATATATATATATTATATATACATGTATATATATATATATATATATATATATATATATATATATATATATATATATATATATATATTAGTGGAGTCGATTTTCGGGTTCTAGAGGCTCCAAAACAAATTTCTGCCATAGTCCCGAACTTAGGTCTTACCATAAGAGCTGCTAGCTGCTGTAATAGCTGAATTTCCAGAATTGAAATTCGCTAAAAAAGAAAGTGTGTCGTATCTAAGTGTAAAAATTCCATTAAACAAAAATATGCTCAAAATAATGGGTAAAAAAAAACTATTTTATTTATTTTTTGTTTGTCAGCCATGATGGAATAGCTGTATGTATGTCATATATTTAGTCAGGTTTGTAGTATGTAGTAATGTGTTGCGTGTGCCATAATTATTTGGTGGGGGCACCCCTTTTGCATCTTATTTTGGCGATAGAGGTTCTGGCTGTGGCTGGCCCCTACACTTGTCTAAATTTAGTGAGAAATATTAAAATAAGAACAAATATAAAATTCCTGGGGACAATATCATATTAATCATAGCTGAAAATATATACGTGTTTACATAATTCTGTTATAATATGTAAAATATGTTTGTGTTGCAAAGCTCTTCATACAAACTGAGAGATATGTGCACTGTTTATTAAATTTGCACAATGTAAGCAACAAACTTCATATTTTACCGCGATTCTTCTTACTTTTATTTGTATAATACAATAGTTGCATATTGTAACAAATGCATACCTATTAAATTCCTTTCTGCGCTGTTATATTTATGTATAAATATATTTATTTCATACTTTTACAGGATTGAACTATTTTAACATTCAGATATTTTAGTCATTTTAAAAAATTCCTAGACAGAAGAAAACTATTTCAACGTTTTATTTACGTTCCGCATTAATAGTTGAAAAAACTATTTATATGTGTTGTGAGTTGCAACATGCCACGAAAATTTTGACTTAAAAAAAAGTTTGTTAGCATAAATTTATAAACTAATTATTATCCTGCAAAATCTATATACGAAAAATATACCAGATAACATATCGTAAAACGGGTATGGAGGTGATTTCAACCCTTCTTCAATTTTTAGTTAAGTATCTTTAGTAAGCCATAAATTGGTCCAATCATTTATGGCGGCTGGAGGGTATAAAGGCGTTTTTTCTGTGGGCAATAAACGTTCTGTAACGTTTTAAATACTTTTTCGTAAAACGTTTTTTGATTACGGTTCAAAAAATGGTACCAATCACAGTTTAAATAATAGGGTATACTACGTATACCCAGTTACCTTACTCACTTTGCGCTCTCTGTCCAAATATATTTAAATCGTATAAACCTATCTCTTTTCCTTATCATTTGCGCTTGAATGCTTCCAACACACAAAAAATCTATGCTATGTACCTCTGAAACTCAAACTTATGTGTATGTGTAGGGTTATCCAAAAATAATTCAGTGTGATCGATTTTATTTTAATAAATAAATTGTAAATGAGTAAACTTAAGAATTTAAATAAAAATATATATTTAAAAAAATATTATAATACAATTTGGTTTTATACACTGTATGGTATTACGTTAACAATTATGTCAAATGTTGAATTATGTTGATATTATGTTGTCATACTGATAATTATTTTTCGTCCATTTTCAAGATTATTGGATATATGAGAATGTATATTGCTAGTAGAATTATAATTTTAATTTATTAAAAATAACAAACGACTTTAAAGAAATTTATTTTAAAAAAGAAATATCACTTAACAACAAACGTTCTTCTCGTTAATACATCTCAAACTCTTCTAATCATGCGCCTTTGAACCTCACCGAGGGTTTCTGTGCGATCTTTGTGTGCGACCCAAAAGTGTTGATGAATCAAAACTGTTTCAACGTCTTCTGTAGTTTCAACATTGTTAGACAAGTCATGATGTTAATGTGTACGTATATATGTATCTTTTTTATCTATATATTAGGCCAGTCAAAATAAACCAAAAAAAAAGTTCAAATCGGAAAAATTTGCATAGAACTGAAAATTGGTATAGACCTTCACTACATCATTATAAACAAAATATCGAAAGTCCCCATCGGTCCTACATGTGCTAGAAGTTTATTTAAGGTCAAAGGTCAAGGAAATTGGTTTTTCGTATATATCTCGCAAATGGTAAAATTTGTGGTAAAAATAGTTTCTAAAACTCCACTACATATGTAGAACTTCCAACACACACTTCCAGAGCAAACCAGAGTGAGGCTACTGTATATACGTAGTATATTACTATATTTATACGGTGGTACCAATCTAGTATGCATATGTATGTGTAATACAGCAGTGTTATAAAACGACCTTAGTTGTGCCTTAACCATAGGAGGTCCTTTATACTTTCAAAAAAGATTTCTTTCCAAATTAGAGATGAGATAAACTGCTATTCTGCGATCGCAGTTGCGATTGCGACTGCGACTAAAGAATATCTGCGATTTTAAACTGCGACTGCGATTTTTAGTTGCGGCTGCTATTTTTAACTGCCACTGCGATTTTTCAAAAAAAATGCTATGGGACGTAACGTACTAGGTAGTTGGTGTTAACATATCAGAGACACAGTGATGATCATACATGAGTAATATATAGATTGGATAAATGATAAATTATTAAATAAAGTGCTTACCTTAATAATTATTGGTTTTTGTAGATATTATTTCATTTATGGATCATAACGAAATAATGTTCAAATCAATTAACTATTTAGTAATTTATTTAATATTAACATGAATAAAATTATAATAATAATAATAAAAATAGTACCAAAAGTAAATGTTTTAATGGATAACTTTCTTTAAAATTTCAAAATTTGCATTTAAAAAAAAGACACTTTGCACTTTTTTGGCTGTTAACCCTGTACGCCTGTCGTTATACAACATACAGGCCTTTGAAAATAGTCTTTCACATGATACGGATGTGACAGTCGCGCAAAATTTATCCTGCATTACAGAACTTAAATGAGGATAATTGTAATTATTTTCGGCCCACCACTTTAATAGATCTTTTTTACGGTCAAGAATATCGTCTAAATATCGTCGAATTTCGATCAAAGCTCGAGAATTTGCACTGCTTTTGCCCCGCGAATTTGATTTAACTTGATCGTCAGCAAAATTCCATACGGAGCAATTATCAGAATTTAAAAACGTAGTGCAATTTCTTCTGTAATATCTTTTTTATTTTGCTCCATAAAAATTATTTTTTCTGCAACAGCTTTAGTTAAAATATTTTTAGCTGTTTCTGCAGCTTCTCGGTTTTGAAAGCCAACATCATTTAATCGTGGATTTAAGAATGTACCGATGCTAATACCTCGTTAAATTCAATTTGTCCTAATCTGTCACTTAATCCAGTTTGTAATTTGTTTAATTCAACTACAATAACAGAATCGAATATCTTGTTTTTTAGTTTAGTACAAATTTTCAGTAAGCCGTTTGTCATTATAATGACGAAGGAACCTACGGGATATTTTTCACCGCTTATTGTTTTGGTGACGTCTTCAAATGGTTTTAATATTTCATAAAGTTGTCGTATCATCTCCCATTCATTTGTTGAAATTACTAGTAAGTCTCTATTAACAATTGCAATCGAATTGCTTCTTGTAGTTCTCAAAATCGCTTCCACGTGTAAAATGTGGAGTTCCATCGAGTAGGTACATCTAGAATAATTTTTTTAGATTGATTAATACCTTGCCGTTTTTGATAATTAAGTAACTTTTCATACTCTAATGAACTACGTTTAAAGAAGGACACAATGTTTCTAATTTTAATCACTAACTGGTCAGCATATTTCAATGCGTCTTTTACAATTAAATTTAAAGTATGCGCAAAACAACCGAATTGTTGCCACTGAAGTTCATTTTTAATTGCATTTTTTATATTGACTGAATTATCAGGCACTGCAAGTAAAATTTTATTTTCTAGTTCATAAATATGCACTATACGTTTCAGTTCTAAACCAAGATTTTTACTTGTGTGCGATCCCATCATACCACTACACTCTTCAAAAAATAAAAAAAATAAAAACTCTTAATAAAAAGTATAGCAAATATAAATTATACAAATACATAAAAAATAAAAAATAAACTTGTTCAAATAAAAAACAAATATTTTGTTTCATTAAAAAATGTTAGCTAACATTCAAACTCTTTGAAGTTTACCGCTCGTCAATGGGAAACATAATAACACGCTAAATAACATTTTTTTTAAACAAAAATGTTATTTAAAAATGTTAGTACAACAGAAATCAAACGAACATGTTAGTGAACAATGTTAGCGAACTGTGTTAGCTAACAATGTTCGTCTCAGTGTGTACCCGGGGTAAGCACAGAAACCAATTAAAAATTTTTAAAAAAATGTGCCGTAACAGCAAGAATACTTTCATTGTTAATAGAGGTCCAACAGTCTGTTGTTAAACAAACACTATTAACAGATTTTAAATATTCCCGCACATCATTTTTGCACTGCTCGTACAACGCCGGAATCAATGTTTTCGAAATGTGGTGTCTGCTTGGTAGCTGATAAGCTGGATTCAAAGCTTGTACGAATTCTTTAAATCCTTTATCTTCTACTATGCTAAATGATTGTAAGTCGATAATAAAAAGCTTTAAAAGTGCATCTTCTAACTTCTATTTGGCTGTTCCAGATTTTTTTTTTTTTTTGTTAGAAACGCAGACATATTCTCCTGTCGACTTTTTATTTTAACATTCCATGCAGCTTCTGCAACAGTCTCCCGTTCAGTTGCTAATACCGGAGTTACTATACTACCACAGGTTCTTGTGATGACCTCATTTGTACAGAATTTTCAGCCGTGTCGGCCTGCTGTTCTGGGTTTAATTTAATAAAATCTAAAGACACAGTTGGATGTTTCCTCTTGAAATGGTATTTCAAATTTGTTGTCGACGTTCGATAAGACAATTTTGTTTTACATATGTTACATTTGGCATATTCTTTATCAATTATAGAATAAAAATTCCAAATTTTCCTTTGACATAGTTTCCAAGATCCATTTTTTAAAAGAATTACCGATTGTTACTTTGAATTTCACCATAATATGCGAACACTTGAAGTTTAGAAACGATACTGATATTTTTTAGAAAATTTTAAATAAAAAAAGGAATAATACAATTAGTAGGTAATTTAAAACTATGAAAATGGCATATATTTTAAATATTTGGGAAATTCACAAATATATCTGCGATCAATATATTTTATATTGCTCAGTTCTTGCTTTTCTCCAGTACTGTAACATTATAAAATAATAAGTAATTCCATGAATTCCATGAAATAAATTTTTAACAATAAACCTTAAAAATTTCATGTTTTGGTAATAAAAAAATATTGGTTCTTAAGAAGACATACAATGCATCTTATATATTATATTTTATATTATGTATAATATACGTATACACAACGAAGGACAGTTTTCAGTTTAATAAGTACCTATTCTTGTGTTAAGCAGCGTCTACATACTACGAATGAACGCGAACGAATGCGAACAAACGCGAACAAACGTCAACGAACGTGAACGAACATGAACAAACAAAAACAAACACAAACGAACGCGAATGAACAATTAATGTCAATTCGTTGATATTCGTTTATGTTGTGGCTACACAATAATTTTTTAAATAAGTTTAGTAAATTTTAAAATGGAAAGTTATCGCAGTAAGAGTTTTATGGTCTATTAATAGCGCCCACATTATGACGCCAATTTTATCATTCGATCTTTAAAAAAGAACAAATTAAAAAGTTGTTGGTAGACTGTTTTGTTTCATAAAAGCAAAACTCGTTATAATTCCTTTAATTTACTAACTGATTTAATTTGTGAAAATTCCTAATATTTTTTTGAAAATTTTACAAAATCGCCACTGTCAGATTTCACAAAGTTAACTGAAATAGTCTGACCAAAATTATCTAAACAAAATATTACTTACTATCAGAAAGCAATTCCTGTTAAAAAAAAGACTTCAGTGTTATTACACATTGCGACTTCTGTTAATCAAATTTTCCCTCCAAAGATTTCACATGTCATTTCTTTTGCTGGCAATTTAAAAAAAAATTATTTAAAACATTCCAAAACAACGGAATAAAATTTGAAATCTTTTCAATTTTAAATTGTTAACTGATTTTATTTTAAACTGTCTATCTTAATTTATTGTTAGAATAATTTCTAATCGTCCACATTTGACAGACACAAATAAACACGAACGAATTTTTTTCTTTGATGTACTGACAACAAATGGAAAACATTCGTGAGTGTTCGAAACTGTTTGTTCGCTTTCGTGACTACGTCCACATTTGTTCATTTATGTTTGTTTGCTACTATTCGTTTACGTTTGTTCGCATTCGTTCGCGTTCGTTCGTTATATGTAGACCCGGCTTTAGGTACAAAGTACAAACTACAAACATGATACAAAATATAGATAGCAGTCGCAAGTCTCAACATAAGTGCCGATACATTCAGTTAAATTATGTGATGCACACATACTTGCTGTGCCGTGCGGCGCCGCAGCATGCACGCAACGGTAAAAACACGCATGTGTGCATCGGCACTAAGCAGGCATCATAGTGATGTAGCTATTGTACGATGTAGAGAAGGTGCATGTCGCTGGCCCGGCCATGTCGGAAATTCGATACAAAAACTATACCACGTTTTAGTACCTAATTTGTACTAATTTGTACCCCCAGTTTCAGAATTTGTACTCATAAGGTGGCGGAGATATTAGGGGGGGTCCCAAATCCGGGCCAGCGACATGCCAGCCCGGCCATGTCGGAAATTTGATATAAAAACTATACCAAGATTTAGTACCTATTTTGTATTAATTTTTACTCCACTTTCAGAATTTGTACTCATAAGATGGCGGAGATATTAAGGGGGTCCCAAATCCGGGCCAGCCCGGCCATGACGAAATTTTGATATAAAAAGTATACCACGATTTAGTACCTACTTTGTACTAATATGTACTCCAGTTTCAGAATTTGTACTCTTAAGATGGTGGAGATATTAAGGGGGTCTCAAAACCAGTCCAGTACAATGCAAGCTCGGCCCTGTGGGAAATTTGATATAAACACTATACCACGATTTAGTACCTATTTTGTACTATGTTGTACTCCAGTTTCAGAATTTGTATCCCTAAGATGGCACAGATATTAAGGGGGTTCCAAAACCAGTCCAGTACATTGCCAACCCGGCCCTGTCGGAAGTTTGATATAAAAACTATACCACGATTTAGTACCTATTTTGTACTACATTACGCTCCATTTTCAGAATTTGTACCCCTAAGATGGCAGAGATATTAAGGGGGTCCCAAAACCAGGCCAGTACAATGCCAGCCCGGCCCTGTCGGAAATTTGATACAAAAACTATAGTACGACTTAGTACCTACTTTGTACTATGTTGTACTTCATTTTCAGAATTTATACCCCCTAGATGGTCCCAAAACCAGTCTAGTACAATGCCAGTCCGGCCCTGTCGGGTATTTGATACAAAAACTATACCAGGATTTAGTACCTACTTTGTACTATATTGTACTCTATTTTCAGAATTTGTACCCCTAAGATGGCAGAGATATTAAAGGGGTCCCAAAACCGGTCCAGTACAATGCCAGCCCGGCCCTGTCGGAAATTTGATATAAAAACTATACCACGATTTAGTAACTAATTTTTCCTAATTTGTACTCGAGTTTCAAAATTTGTACCCGTAAGATGGTAGAGATATTAATGGGGCCTAAACCCACGCTAGTACAATGCTAGCCCGGCCTTGTTGGAAATTTGATCTAAAAACTATACCACAATTTATTACCAATTTTGTTCTATATTTTACTCGAGTTTCAGAATTTGATATAAACACTATACCACGATTTAGTACCTATTTTGTACTATATTGTACTCGATTTTCAGAATTTGTACCCCTAAGATGATAGAGATATTAAGGGGGTCCCAAACCCAGGCCAGTACAATGCCAGCCCGGCCCTGTCGGAAATTTGATACAAAAACTATACAACGATTTAGTACCTACTTTGTACTATGTTGTACTCCAGTTTCAGAATTTATACCCCTAAGATGGCACAGATATTAAGGGGGTCCCAAAACCAGTCCAGTACAATGCCAGTCCGGCCCTGTCGGTAATTTGATAAAAAACTATACCAGGATTTAGTACCTATTTTGTACTATATTGTACCCCATTTTCAAAATTTGTGCCCTTAAGATGGCAGAGATATTAAGGGGGTCCCAAAACCAGGCCAGTACAATGCCAGCCCGGCCCTGTCGGAAATTTGATACAAAAACTATAGTACGACTTAGTACCTACTTTGTACTATGTTGTACTTCATTTTCAGAATTTATACCCCCTAGATGGTCCCAAAACCAGTCTAGTACAATGCCAGTCCGGCCCTGTCGGGTATTTGATACAAAAACTATACCAGGATTTAGTACCTACTTTGTACTATATTGTACTCTATTTTCAGAATTTGTACCCCTAAGATGGTAGAGATATTAAGGGGGTCCCAAAACCGGTCCAGCACAGTGCCAGCCCGGCCCTGTCGGAAATTTGACATAAAAACTATACCGCGATTTAGTACCTAATTTGTACTACTTCGTAGTCGAGTTTCAGAATTTGTACCCCTAAGATATCAGAGATATTAAGAGGGTCCCAACACCAGTCCAGTACAGTGCTAGTCTGGCCCTGTCCGGCCCCGACACAACAATTAATTTTAAATCAAGTACCAAGAAAAATATATTATCCACATTTATCAACAGAAATTTAGAAATGAAAAAAAAAAATACTTCCGTAATATTCATTGTCTGGCCTCTCCGCCCCGTATTTGCTTAGCCGAAACTCGTTCAACATCAAAGATCGTGATTTTCCTCACGCTTCCGGTACACGTGTGTATATTTACCTTTCTTCTGGGTTTCCCCGTTTCTTGACCGATCCATTTATTGTCTTCCATTTTAGCAAATTTCCAAAACTTACTGGCATGACACTGTCCCTGTGTACGTAACCCTTAATATCCCTGCCATCTTACAGGTACAAATTCTGAAGCTGGACTCCGCTTAATATCTCTGCCATCTTAAGGGTGCAAGTTTTGAAAATGGAGTACAATATAGTACAAAATAGGTACTAAATCCTGGTATAGTTTTTGTATCAAATTTCCGACAGGGCCGGACTGGCAGTGTACTGGACTGGTGTTGGGACCCCCTTAATATCTCTGCCATCTTAGGGGTACAAATTCTGAAAATGGAGCGTAATATAGTACAAAATAGGTGCTAAATCGTGGTATAGTTATCAAACTTCCGACAGGGCCGGGCTGGCACTGTACTGGACTGGCTTTCGGACCCCCTTAATATCTGTGCCATCTTAGGGGTACAAATTCTGAAACTGGAGTACAACATAGTACAAAGTAGGTACTAAATCGTAGTATAGTTTTTGTATCAAATTTCCGACAGTGCCGGACTGAAATTGTACTGGACTGGTTTTGGGACCCCCTTAATATCTCTACCATCTTAGAGGTACAAATTCTGAAAATGGAGCGTAATATAGTACAAAATAGGTACTAAATCGTGGTATAGTTTTTATATCAAACTTCCGACAGGGCCGGGCTGGCACTGTACTGGACTGGTTTTGAGACCCCCTTAATATCTCTGCCATCTTAGGGGTACAAATTCTAAAACTGGAGTACAACATAGTACAAGGTAGGTACTAAACCGTACTATAGTTTTTGTATCAAATTTCCGACAGGGCCGTGCTGGCATTGTACTGGCCTGGTTTTGGGATCCCCTTAATATCTCTGCCATCTTAAGGGTACAAATTTTGAAAATGGAGTACAATATAGTACAAAATAGGTACTAAATCCTGGTATAGTTTTTTATCAAATTACCGACAGGGCCGGACTGGCATTGTACTGGACTGGTTTTGGGACCCCCTTAATATCTGTGCCATCTTAGGGGTATAAATTCTGAAACTGGAGTACAACATAGTACAAAGTAGGTACTAAATCGTTGTATAGTTTTTGTATCAAATTTCCGACAGGGCCGGGCTGGCATTGTACTGGCCTGGTTTTGGGACCCCCTTAATATCTCTATCATCTTAGGGGTACAAATTCTGAAAATCGAGTACAATATAGTACAAAATAGGTACTAAATCGTGGTATAGTGTTTATATCAAATTTCCCTCAGGGCCGGGCTGGCATTGTACTGGACTGGTTTAGGGACGGCACCTAATATCTCCACCATCTTAGGGGCACAAATTCTGAAACTTGAGTGCAACATAGTACAAAATAAGTACTAAATCGTAGTATAGTTTTTGTATCAAATTTCCGACAGGGCCGGGATAGCATTGTACTGGCCTGGTTTTGGGACCCCCTTAATATCCCTGCCATGTTAAGGGTACAAATTCTGAAACTGGAGTACAAATTAGTACAAATTAGGTACTAAATCGTGGTATACTTTTTATATCAAAATTTCGTCATGACCGGGCTGGCCCGGATTTGGGACCCCATTAATATCTCCGCCATCTTATGAGTACAAATTCTGAAAGTGGAGTACAAATTAGTACAAAATAGGTACTAAATCGTGGTATAGTTTTTATATCAGATTTTCGACATGGCCGGGCTGGCATGTCGCTGCCCGGATTTGGGACCCCCCTAATATCTCCGCCACCTTATGAGTACAAATTCTGAAACTGGGGGTACAAATTAGTACAAATTAGGTACTAAATCGTGGTATAGTTTTGATATCGAATTTCCGACATGGCCGGGCCAGCGACATGCACCTATGTAGAGAACAGAAGTAGCAATAGCAATTTTAAAAGTCACAGTCGCAACATTGCTGAGTCGCAGTCGCAACCTGCGATATGCGATTTTTTAATATCTGCGACAAAATCGCAGTGTGCGATTTTACATACCATCCCTATTCTAAATATACAATTTTATCTGATTTTTGAGTTCTATAGGGAGCTAATTGTATATTTATTGTATCTTTAATAATATGTACATAATAAACTATTGCCAGTTATTAAAAAAGTTTTAATTTCACAAATTAAATGAAATGGTATATTTTTATGTAATCTTTATAAATATAATAATTAAATATTGTTTTTAAGGGTTTCGAAATAAAAATCTAAGAACTAACTAAAATTGATTTGTTTTTGACACCCGAATATATATACAATGTCATACAGTAGAATTTTAACAACAATGTACAACAATGTTAACTGTTAATATATATATATATATATATATATATATATATATATATATATATATATATATATATATATATATATATATATATATATATATATATATTATGTAGTGACTTCAGCGGCTTAGTGGGGTTTTCCGCTTATTAATAAATAATAATAATAATAAATAAATCCGAGTTATTTAAAAAATTTACACCCAAACGAAGTCAATGCTCCAGGTAATTTTATCTGAGAGTTTCGTAGTCTCCAAAATTTTTAAAATACTACTGCATGACTTTGCATACATATTTATATAATATGCAAAATGGGTAAGTAAACCAAGGTGTTAAGTTTATTATATATTTTGAAAACTAAAATACAATACATACTTACGTATATAGATTTTACTGTGTTAAAAATAAATTATTAATTATATCCTTTTGAAAAGAGAAAAAAACTGTTCATGCAATATGTTTTTAAATAAAATTTAAATAACAATAATTATGCTAATTAAAATTGACCTAGTGTTTGAAAAATTACCAAACTGGATCGGCTGGGACTCGAACCCGGATCTCTTGGTTACCAGCCAAGCGCCTTACCAACTAGGCCACCGATCACTTGTTCGAGTGCCACTCCAATTCAGTAATTAATCAAACACAACCTCTCTCTAATGCGAGACGCAGTTTTTATACTTTTAATTTCAAATGTTATCGAGTGCCTGTGAAACATTATTAGTGTATGGCGGATTTTTATCCGTATTTAAACATATCCATATTTAAACTAGTTATATAATATTTTTTAAACGACTGTCAAAATCACTATAAGATATCGATAGTCTTGAAAACTAATTTTCGGGCAAAGTGCAATTATTTACAATTGAGACTCCTCAAAAGTATTATATCTCATTCTGTCACATCCCTACTTGCATCTAATTTTTGATGTATTGAAGGTAAAAAGAAAATCGTAATCATATTAAATTCCCACGTTTTTTAACTCCAATATACCATACCTTTTTCCTATCACATACCTTTTTGCATCTAATTTTTTGTAATTTTATTTGGAACTAAAAAATCTGTTGATAAAAAAAAGTGAAAAATTGACGGGGGAGCCTCATCTTCAGGCAAAGGGCTGCTATTTACAATTTGTACTCCTCAGTACAGTAGTATCATATCTCTCTCTCTATCTCACATCCTTATTTGCATATATTATCTTACTTAAATTTTTACTATAGTGTTACTAATGTTATATATGAAGGATAAAGTTTTGGAGAAAAATCACCAACAGTTACTGATATAAAATAAGTATTTACTTGCGACATTTCGAAAATATTGAATTTTCATCGTCAGGTAAGATGGCTTTTGACATAATGTAATAAATGTATTTAGAGTTAAAAACTTCAAGTATCGATACCTCTAAATTTTTTTATTTAATCCATTCCATTTTTACTTCCAAATAAATTAAGATTTTTCAGATTTATATCGATTCTAAAAGTCGTACGGATTTAACTTTTTCAAATTTCTAAAAAAATTTTTGAAAAAGTCGCACCCAATTCTTAAAAAAATTTGTAGTAAAATTCATATAAAAATACAATCTTGATGTCCAGCATTTGCTGTCCATTTCGTTGTCTTTCGTTGTTGATCTTCTACTTTTACCTTATTTCCAGAAAAACGTTTTGTATTACAACACTTCAATGTTTAAAATAAAAAATGATAAACTAAAAAAAAAGGATCTAAAAAATTACTTTCCATATAATTTTATTAAATTAATCAAATAGGTACCTTGATAAACTTTCGTTGTCCATAAATTTTCATCAATTTTCTTCATTAAATTATTAATTTTCTGAATTTTTTTACAAATGTCAAATACGATAAACAATGAAATTTTTTTATAAATTCAAAATATAGGGTTCGCGAACAATCTCCCATTTTAAATTTAATTGTTATAAATGACAAAAAAATTATTAACATAATTATTTGATATTTCAATGCAATCTAAATGTAATATTGATAAACACATCCTGATGTATTCAAGACAATAAAGAATTATTAAATTTTATAAAAATTTTCACCCATCTAACAAGGAGATGCATCCAGAATCAAATTCGGAATTTTTATGAGACTTCACTTTGATGAAGGGTCACGTTTACGGGGTGAAACCAGCCTCTAAAGTTGGAGGTTCAAATCATATTTCTTAGGATATCTCGAAAGCTATAAGAGATGGAGGAAAATTTTAAATACCGAAATGTTTCTCTTTGAAAGATGTATTCACCTACATAGGTTAAACTAGGGCTGGGTTCATAAGAGCAGCTGGAAGGATGAAAATGGGGGTAAATTTTCTTGTACAGCCTGAATGGTTTAGTATATCAAATTTTTACCATCATAAATAGAAAAAGCATCAAAAATTAGGGGATACGTGTTTTTGCGTTTTTTCAAAATACGTATGGTAACCAAGCCATATAAGGAAGAGAAAAATAGGGTAGATTATACAGAGTGTCCCAAAACTCCGGGGAAATACAGCTCCCACGTATTCTAGAGGTCAAAATAGGACGATTGGACCCAACTTACTTATGTACCAAAATGTACCGTTTACACGTGAGAGAAGTTCAAAGTTTACTTAAAAAATCACATTTTTGTACGTTGTTCGGAAACCCATGAATGAATTTTAATGAAATTTGACACCTGTACACCTCAAAGAATGTCACTTCTTTCAGTAGCCAAAGAAACTCAAACAAAATTGGAGAAGGGCTAAGACCACCCCCACCCCTAGATAAATTTGTTCAGAATTTCTTTACGGATGATGACCTGGTTCTAAAATTTTTTTAAAGGGAAGGCTTATTCATTATCTTAATTTTTTGACTCTTATAAAAACTTCGCATCTCACATAGTTTTGAAGAAAAAAAATGTTTACTCAAGAACTGATAAGAATCGACAGTGTTGGCAATAATTTAATTTTATTACAGAATTTAGTTAGCTGTGGAGAAAGAAACAAAACAGAGGTATATTTTAAGAGGAAACAAATTCATAATCGTCTCAGTTGATTGTTGATAGTAAAATTTTCAGCAGTTTACAGTAAATTTTCACTATTTGTTACTTTTGTATCGGTTTTGTTATTATAACCATCATTTCTGCTTTAATTGTTTTTGTTACCATTATTTTTTACATTATCAAATATGAAATTTTCTTTTAATAAGCAGACCGACATGCTGTTAGTCCTGGGATACTGTCAAGGTAACTGCTACGAGAGTGTACGCGTGCATCAAGAGAGATACCCAAATCGAAGAATTCCAAACTGAAAAACTTTCGCTCGTATCGAATCTCTCGTTCGAGAAACAGGAAATTTGCTACCAGCCAGATTTAATACTGGAAGACATCGACAAGCGCGGATACCCATTGCGGAAGAAGTTGTTCTTGAAAGGGTTGATATCAATCCCAATATCAGTACCAGAATATTGCAGCGTGAAACTGGGATTCCAAAAAGTATTGTAAATCGAATTCTTGCCGATCAGTTAATTCGTTTTTTCCACATTCAGCCAGTTTAAGACTTATTGCCACTTGATCACGAATCACAAATTATTCGGGAGAGCAGAGTAATCAACGATCTATTCCACACTAATATCTTGTTTACTAACGAGTCTTGTTTTACGCGACGTGGCATGACAAATCTACACAATGAGCATATTTATGATGACGAAAATCCACATGCTGTTAAAGGTAGACATTATCAACGGGAATTTAAAATTAACGTTTGGATCGGAATTATTGAAAATTTTTTGATTGGACCATTCCGATTGCGTAATGATTTAAATGGCGCTAGTTACCTTCGTTTTCTCCAAGAAACTTTGCTAGAATTATTAGAAGATTTACCGCTTAATTTGCGTCAAAACATGTATTTCATGCATGGCGGTGCACCGCCTCATTTTGCAGGTACAGTAAGGGAACATTTGAACGAACAATTCGCTGATAGATGGGTTGGTAGGAGACAAGATGCACCCATTCAATGGCCACCGCGATCCCAGATTTAAATCCTTGTGATTTTTACGTCTGGGGAGCGTTAAAACCAAAAGTGTACGAGATCCAAATTAATAATGCTGAACAACTATGGAACAGAATTCAAAATGCTGTAAATGTATTACGAGAAAACGATGACGTTTTAAGAAAGGTGCGCTTCAGTTTTTTACGTCGTGTTGACCTCTGCATAAATGAAGGTGGGGTCACGTTGAACACTTGTTGTAAAAAAGTTAATATGTTTGTATCCATGGCTAACTAACTTTTACATATAATTAAACTTGTACTAGTTTTATCGATTGTCAGTGTTTGAGCAAACATTTTTTTTCTTCAAAACTATGTGAGATACGAAGTTTTCACAAGAGTCAAAAAACGAAGATAATGAATAAACCTTCCCCTTAAAAAAATCTTAGAACTAGGTCATCATCTGTAAGAAAATTCTGAACAAATTTATTTAGGGGTAGGGGTAGTTTTAACCCTTCTTCAATTTTGTTTGGGTTTCTATGGTTAATGAAAGTAGCGGCATTCTCGGAAATGCGCAGGTACCAAATTTTATTAAAATTGGTTCACGAATTTCGGAACAACGTACAAATATTTGATTTTTTAAGTAAACGGTGCATTTTGGTACATAGGTAAGTTGGGTCCAATCGTCGATTTTTGATCTCTAGAATACGTGGTAGTTCTGTTTCGCCGGAGTTTTGGAACATCCTGTATTGTATTATTATTGATTGCAAATACGTTGTATATTATTTTATTTTTATGTTTATTATCATCATGAAAATGTACATTTTCACTTTCCGATAATGATTCATGTATTTTTTAGAATTACTTAATTGGCAATTTAGCCATGTGTTAAAAACGAATTTGTAAGAAGATAAAGGCTGTTGTTGAACGGAGGATTATTGCTTCTTGTTGAACATTCATTAACATTTGCAGACCAGAGAACTTTGGTAGAAACAGGTATAAAAAATATAGAAAATCAGTAACCAAATATACACATGGCTAAATTGCCACATAAGTAAGTACCCAGAAATACATGAATCATTATCGAAAAGTAAAAACGTACATTTTCATGATGATATTAAACATAAAAATAAAAAATATAGAATGTATTTGCAATCAATAATAATGCAATATAATCTACTCTATCTCTTTCTTACTTATATGGTGTCAATACCGCACATATTTCGAAACAATGCAAAAACCCGTCTCCCCTAACTTTTAGTTTTCTTTTTATTTATGATGGCAAAAATTTTTTATATTGAACCATTCAGGCTGTACAAGAAAATTTACCAACATTTTCAACCCCCCAGCGCCTTTTATGAACCCGGCCCTGGTTTAACCTATACAGGTGAGTCTTTCAAAGAGTAACATTTCGTCAATTTAAAGTTTTCCTCTACTTCTTATAGTTTTCGAGATATCTTAAGAAATACGATTTGAACCCCCAACTTTAGAGGGTGGTTTCACCCCGTAAACGTGGAAGATGGCCGATAAAAAAAATACGGGTTCCTTATTTTTGTCTGTTCTACCCACCAGCGACGTTTCAGCAAAATTCCGAATTTCACTCTGGGTGCATCTCCTTGTAAGAATATTTCCATGGTTTCATGTTTTATATATCAAATTATCAATGCATAATTTGTATATATAATAACTTCACACAATGAAAACTGCAAGGCGCAAAACGTATGAATTGTTTTAAACTTAATAATAATAAAAAAAAATTTAAAGGAATGTTATATTTTCAGTAAATTTTAGTAATATTTAAAAATACCTATATAAAATGAATTAAGGCAACAAAACCAATTTTCGTCCAAGATCACTAGATTGCAACCTTGTTACGTCTTACTCTTAAGGTCTTACGGCATTTATTGTGTGAATACAAACCATTTACTTCAAATTGTTATGACACATTCTAAAAAACAAATCTGGTATTTTTAAAAAAAAAAGGACTTGTAACAAACATATTCAATTGAGAGAAATCGATTGTTGTTCTAATTTATGTTTCCTAAAAAATAGTGCATTACGTACTACCTACAAAGCTTTCTTTGCGAAAAAATAGATTTTTAAAACTTGAAATGGAAATATTTTGCCATGCAACAAAAGAGGATAGCTAATATTCCTTTGAAAATCTTGTTAAAATATTTTTTAATATTTCTCTGAAATTATTACGTAAACCAATGGTACAAAAACTGATCATTTGTAATTTTTTGCCTGTTTTCGAATGGTATTTTTTTTTTTTCAAACTTTTCACCAAATTTCATAAAAATTAAATGTTTCGCTCGAGAGTTATCGTGTTCATACATATATATATATATATATATATATATATATATATATATATATATATATATATATATATATATATATATATATATATATATATATATATATATGTATATATATATATATGTATATATATATGTATATATATAGGTATATATATATACCTATATATATATACATATATATATACATATATATATATATATATATATATATATATATATATATATATATATATATATATATATATATAGGTGTCCCAAAAGTCAACGATATCCCTTAGAGGGATGATAGACCAGCTCATGCCTGAACAGAATATCAAAATATTGTTTGGTAAAATGGTTTTCAAGATATTGGAACTATTATGGATTTCGGAAAGATCGACAATTTGATCAGATTTTCGAGTACCACAGCTGCAAGACTAGATTTTCTGAATTCTAATTTTTATTACGCAACCCTGAAGAGTTCTTTTGTAGTTTTGAAAGTAAGGATAATATACCTATAATCTTGGAACAAATAAATCTTTTTTGCCGATTCATAAACATTTTTTTTTTAATGAGCTAAGTTTGACTCTTCATGCTAAAAAAACTCACATATACCATATGAGGTTTTTGAGAGTTGCCATTTCTATTGCAACCAAATTTTTATGATAGAAATGGTACTGGAAAAGGTTCTGTTCTTGGATGTAATGGAAATGTAACCAAGAAAAACACTATCGGTTGAAGTAGCCTCAAGTACATATGCATATTTTTACCGCCTAACTTATAAATTAAAGAAAACAAAAAATTAAACTTGGGTAAAAAATTTTATTTGCTCATTTGTGTTGTTAATTAATGAATTAGGTCAGTTATATCGAAAAATTAATATATAGTCTCATTTAAAAATCTGTAAGTTTGTATCATAGCTCGAAAACCATATGAGCTATGAAGCTCCTGACTATAGCAATCGGTTGCCCCCGTTGATATCTACAACTCTTATTTGAACAATTTTTCGATTAAATCAACGGTTTGGCTGTAATGAGGATTAAATTTTAATGAATATCATTTTTGGATTCTGGGGACCTCAAAACATATTTCTGTTATAGGGGCTTAAGGTGCGTCATGAGAAAAACGGTTATAGCTGAATTTCTGTTCTGAAAATTCGCTAATATTTGTAAGTCTTAAAGATTACAGCACATATCACAATAAGATTTTAAGTTGGTTTCTTTAACCAGCGGAGTGGCCGAGTGTGCTAAAGCACTGGCCCTGCGGACTCCTAGGTCGTGGCTTCGAGTCTCACGGCCGGTTGTGCTTGTGAAGGTTTTCTGCAGTTTGCCTTCACAATTCCAGATGAATATTGGCATAGTTCCTTAAGCACACCTACCAAATCCTAACTCCCAGACCACTTTCATTATCCTTCACCCACATCATAATAAAGCAAAATTTGTAACATGTAACGAACGTTAAACCCCATTATTGTATGTTGGTTTCTAACACATGTGTCTCTAATCCGTTAAATCAGTTTTATTTATATTTTTTTACACCATCGTTTTCATGAATTATCCTCACACTTCAATCAACTTTAGGAATGAGTATTAGGTGTCTATACAAAAATACAACCTTTAAAAAGCTTCGATACATCAGTTATTGTTAAAACAAGAACAAATACACATATACCTAACCCATATAGGTATACATACGCGCTAGACGTATTTGCATCTGATTAATGGAGGTAATAATGTAGCTTTGTCAAAAAATATCGTGTCCGCGTCGGGTTAACAAAGCGTCCGCTTAAAGTAGTTGGTCCGAAAAACGATTTTTCAAAGTTTTCAAAGGATTTTAACAAAACTTCTCTAGACGTTAGTTTAAGTCAATACTAATAATACGAGCCTATACCGAAAAATAAATTGACCGCCCGAATCTGAGAAAAACGGTTTCAAAGTTTTGTAATTCTAACACGGGCTCTTATGAAAAGTTGACATATTCACACGATTTTTTTGAATACAATGAAAACGCGTCAAAGGAATTTGATACAAATTTAATAGGTAGGGGAGACTGGGGCTAAATGGTAAATTTTTAACAGATATTTTTTTTGGGGGGCACTAAGAACACAATTATATTGTAGCGAATTTAGTTCTCGACAACTTTTCATAATGAAGTTTGTGATTGTTCCACGAAAAATGGATGTTTTTTCCTTTTTTCTGAACCTAAATTTTTTTACCGTTTAGCCCCTTGGTGGGGCTAAATCTTAAATGGGTGAAATTAAGTGTTTCAACATATTTCTAGCCTACTGAAACCACTTTTTGAGTTGTATAACGAAGTAAATATGTAAATGGATATGAAAACGGTGAGTGATGTAAAGAAAAACACCCATTTATTGAAAAGTACAACTTTTACACGAAAGAAAATGAAAAATTATCAGCTTGACTTAATTTTTCTGGAAATGAAAGCAACTAAAAAATTTAGAGAATTTTATAATACTACAGATAACAAATATGTACAAATTTAGATATTTAAATTTTAAAAATATCATTATTTACGATAACGAAAAGTAGGTTTTAACAGTCTAAATATGTTCGGAATACCCAAAACTTGGTTCGCTTAAGCCTTTAAAAATTTCATTATTTTTGAGCTACGATACACCGTTTATTTACGATCAAAAGTTAAGGTTTATGAAACATATCGAAAACCAATTTTTTTGAAAATATTCTATTGCTGACCAGATCAGAGGGGCAATGAAGTATAAATTAAGCCGTTATAATCAATTGATGGAAAATAACTCGGTGTCGATAATTTTCGATAACGGAAAGCAAGTTTTAACAGTTGCAATATGTTTGGAGTACCTACAACTTGCTCCGCTTAACCCGATAAGCCGACAAATAAGAAGAGAAAATAGAAGAAAATAAAAAAAAAAAAATTAACATTTAGCCCCACTAATGTTTTAACACTTACAAGTAAACGTCCCGAGGCCGGACCTATCGATTTTGATGAAACTTAGATATTTTGTAGAACACTAAAAAATAAGCGACACGTATTTTTCTTTATCGGCGGAAAAACGGTTTGGAGGGGTGAAATCGCCCTCCAAAAATTGGGGTAAAAATTTAATTTTTTAAATATCTCGAAAACGGTAAGAGATAGAGCAAAAGTTGAAATCGGCGATATTGCTCTTTTTTAAATAGCTATCTATTGGTATGCAATTTGTTCAAATTGTGTCAACAGGGGCGGCTGGGGGTTAAAATTTAGGTGCTAATTTTGCAAAAAGGGGGTGAAAATTAAACAATATAAAAATTTTGTTTACAGATTTGAAATCCACGTCAAAAAATCTAATTGACCTGTTTTTGCTCAATATCCTAATATTAAGTCTAGGGGTAGTTAACTATGGGGTGACTGTGTCGAATAGTCGTACTACTTGGGTAGTTTAAGAAGTTTTTCTTCATGGAAAATAGTTTAAGACATTTAGAATAACGTAGAAATGAAATTTTCGATTTCAAAATTCAGTTTGAGCAACATTGGAGAGGGGGTGAGTCACCCTCTTAAATTACATATTAGTTAACATACACTCATTTTTAATATTAACACACTGACAGTGGGTAATAATGTCACAATAAGTGGTTCTGAAGTTGGACTGTCGTATGTAAGGTTTTCTCACGATTTTATCGCGAGGATTAAATTATCCTCGCTATAGAAGTTTTCACTTAAAAAAAGAATTCAAATATGTCCGAGCATTTAATAACAATATTACTAATTAGTAATATCGTATTTATTTTTACAACATATTTTTACGACTACCATAAAATTACTTATTTATTGTACAAAATACTAGCTAGGTAAGCTATGTTTTACATATAGCTGTGCGAAATTTTGTACTTTACATACGCCTGTGCGTAAATGTATTATTTTAAAACTATGTGAACAAAGTAAAAATATTAAAGCCCCTTATTACTATTATTATTTTTATAAGGTATTTTTATAAATACAAACAATTTTATACCAATATTTTTAATTTTCTTAAGTAATTTAATTTTAAAATGTCAATGTGTGAACTGTGTTAAAAAAAAAATATAATTACATTTTAATACTTCAACAATAACTTTTAATACAATTTTTCCATTTCATTGCAACATAAAATTTTAGATGTGAATCAAAAGCGCGAGAAGAACATTAATATAAATATTTTACACAAGCAAATAACTTCGTTTTACGATTTATCCATAAATTTTTTACGAGAATATATCATAACAATACACGCAGCTATAGTCAGTGCACCTCATTTATTTTACTTACCGTTACTTTGACTTTTAAAAATTTATTCAAAAATACATGCAAGTAATTTTTCTTAATGTTCTTTTGTTGTGCTTTTTAGCGAATTTCTGAATGGGAAATATTCAGTTATTGCAGCCAGTATTATGATGAGACTTGAACTCAGGATCATGAAAAAACTTTGACAATAACTGACATTCATATATATGGTATTCACTTGTTCACCAGTATACCTATACCAATATATATATATATATATATATATATATATATATATATATATATATATATATATATATATATATATATATATATATATATATATATATATATATATATATATATATATATATATATATATATATATATATATATATACCCCCGACAGAAAATTTAAGGCAACTATTGTAGTGTATATATTTATTAATATGTACCGCCTATACAACAGCCAAATATCAATTCGGAATTTTTTAGTAAAATTGTGAGTAAAAATGGGGAAAATAGTATAAATTACTTTCAGTCCTAACTCTACAGAAGCAAGATTCATCAAAACTTAGAATTTAGATTGAGTAGTACTTGTAAAAAATTTAATGATGTTGTTTTAGCTGATGTTCAAGCATTTCGTGCGAAACCTTTTACGTAGGCCAAACTTCAAAAATGCTTGAACATCGGCCAAAACAATATCGATGGGACTTGAGACGAGGTGACTTTCGAACTGGTTTGGCACAACATTTAAATGCAAACGATCATCGTTTTGTTCTTGAAGACACCAAAGTGCTCCACTTTGAAAGAGGTTACAGGAAAAGATTAATTTTGGAAGGATTATGGATAAACAAACAAAAAGCACATTGCAATAATCAAACTGACATGCCAAATTTGACATTTTGCCAAACAATGTGTACAACCGCACAGAAGATTATAGATATGAACAGCCACTCATCATAGTGTCAAATATTAAATACATTAATGGAAACATTAGGAGTGGAAGTCATCAGGAAAAAATAAAATGAAAGATTAATTTAATGGCACAACAATCCATCGTTTTGATTTTGAAAACCCCACAGTAATACAAACAGAAGCACATTCTAGAAAAAGATTCTTTCTAGAACATTGCTGGATATGTTCCATACATCCCAACGCCAACCTTGCCACGGACTCGTCTGAACTTGACAGCCAATACAGTCACACCTTCAACAAATTCGCGCCCAATACTTTGCCGAAACATATATAAACCGCCAACTTTTTTCGCACGTTGTCATTTTGTTTGCCAACACTGTAACTGAATTTTATATATTATTTTTTTTTTTTTTTTTTAAAAATTTAATTCACAATGTAATTATCGAACAAATAATTTTTCTTTTATACAACAATGTTTTTAAGTTTTTAATTTTAAATTTTAATTTCATAAAAAATACCTTTTTGTGATATTATTTTATAATTTTTTTCCATGTAAGTAATTGCATGTTTTTTGACAAGTATTTGTTTACTATTAATTTCATAAATATGCACTGTATTTTTATATATTGTTTTTATTTTATTAAAGGAATACGCCTGAAGACGGAAGCACTAGCTCTTCCGAAACCGGTTGCGCAATTTTTAAATTAAATTAATCTTTCATTTTATTTTTTCCTGATGACTTCCACTCCTAATGTTTCCATTATTTCAATATTATAGTCATCTAAACCTTTATATTTGTAATTAAATACATTAGTTCAACGAAAACAAACACAATACTAGCCATGTAATATAAAGATGTGTTTTTAACAATATACGTGTATATTATTATACTTTAATTATTTGAACTATTTTATAATAATTTCATTTCAATTATTTATTACGGTTTTTTATCGAATATTTTAATTGTTTCGTTTAATTATGTGCAGTTTTTTAAACGTTTTATTAACCTATTATAATAATTTTATCTTATTTATTTTCTTTTTATCTGAAATTGACGTTTTAAAAGAATAACAGTTTTATTTCATTTTGTTGATAAGGCCTGATGAAGGGGGTTCCAAAAACCCCGAAACGTACGTCGCGTCGCGTGAAATATAAATTATTTTCAAATATTCAGCTGGTGAATATTTTTCCAAAATATCCTTTTCCTTAATTTTTTTTCCCCTTAATTCAGAGGCATAAGAATTTGAGCATAGTTGGCGGTACTTCATACCTTGCACACTCAACTTCTTTTAGCGCCTGCACTAAAGGGTGATTGGGTGTGAAAATCTGGGGACTAATTTTGCGAAAAGAGTGAGTCGCGCTCGCACAATTTCAACAGACCAAATTAAACTATTTTCATTTACATATGTATAGGTGTAACCTTATAAAAATTTTTGACCACCTCAATCTCCGAGACTAGTTACGTTAGAGCACTAAATTTTCTCAGGAAGGTTAAGGCTGAAAGAAGCTTTTTCCAGTTCCAATTTTCCAAAGTGGAATAGTTTCCAAAATAAGTACTCATTGACTGACAAATAGATTACAAAGAATTTAGAGTACTCCCAATCGAACTACAGCTTTGGAATTAAAAATACATATTGTTCAAAGTAATAAATACTAAAAAAACAAAAAATCAATGAAAATTAACTAATCTGTAAACTCATCAAAGGAATTTTTGAACTAGGCGCTGACAAAATATTATTTCCAGATAACTGGATCAGCATAAATTTGAAAATGTGTTACTATAGATATTAAAGTAAATAATTTTTTCTATAATCATAGTAGAAAGTAGGCTTTTACGCTCTTTGAAGAGAGCGCAAAATATGTGTTTGCTGAGGACGGGTACTTTTCGCCTTAAAGCGAAAAGTAATTCTGTCACTCGATCAACATATATTTAATTATAAATCGTGTAGGCGTTGTTTGTATTTTCTATAACAACAAATAAACAGATTCTAAATTTCATATTATTTTTACCGCAATCAAGTGAATTGCAATTTTATTAAATTTCAAAATAAGTAATATTAATTAAAAATAATAAATAATTATAGTTAAATAATAAATAATAAATTGATAAATAATTTAAAAAAATATATACAAATGTATATGATGGAAATATGGAAGAGTGACAGCGATTTTTCAAATAGAGTAGGGTCGTGTAAGATGGCGCGATTGGTAAGAGTGCGCACCCCTGTTTTCTCGAAAATGGAACAAAATTTGTAAAAAAATTTTAATCGCGTTTTGAAGTGTTCTGGTATCCGTATTTGCTTACCAAAAAATATTAGTTTACGACATAATCCCAATATTCTAGACAAGTTTAAAATTTTTAGCACGATTTGATATTAATTTTCTCGAATTTGAATGTATTACTACGGCTTACGTCGAAACAAGTTAAAAGTTATGAAAGTTTCTGTGGCTAGTAAAGTTAGTCACGAACTAGCTCCGATTACTTTAGTTTGTATCAATACGCGTGGATAGTTTCCACAGGATGATTTTGTTGATAATAGGCAGGCGTGTAAGATGGCGCAGTACAAAGGCATGTAAAACGGCGCATATATTCTTACATGACAGTTTCTGTTATCATGTTTTTCTTTAACTTTTCTAAGGAATTCTATACAATAAACTTTTGTACAATGTAAATTCGTGTAACCCAAGTTCTTACATTAAAAAAGTTAACGATTGCGAAAACTAACGATAACGAAAAGTAATTTTTTAAAAATATTCTATTACATATAAAATCACTGAGACTAGTGGAGCCTAAAATTAACCAGTTATAATCAATTTATAAAAGGTAATTCGATATCGATAATTCTCGTTAACGAAAACTATATTTGATCAGTCGTAAAATGTTTGGAATACCCACAACTTGCTTCGCTTAAGCCTTCAAAAATTTCGTTATCTTTTCGCTACGACGCATCGTTCACAACATACTTACGATCATAAGTTTTCCATTACGAAAAGTTGCGAAAATTAATTTTTTATTGCTGACCCAATTAATTGGACTAATGGAGCCTAAATTAATCAATTGTAATCAATTTTAGATAAGTAATTCGATATCGATAAGTTTCAATAACGAAAAGTAGGTTTTGAGGGGGGAGGAACTGGGGAACTGGATACATTCTTTGTATCAAATGAAGTTACATAGTATAGTACATGTGATGGTGTATTGACTCATAAATTTTTATGCAAAAAAAAGAAAAAATGGCGGCGCTACAGCTGTTCCAAATTGACTCTTTTAATTTGCGCCGTGGAATGCCCAGCCTCTTGTAATCAACTGACCGGTCGTGTAAGAGTGCGCATTTCTCATTTTGTGAATTTTTTTTAATAACTCGATCCGTATTGAATTTATAATAAAAATCCTTTATCACAGCGTTAACTAATCATTAAAGTACTAGAATAAATACAATTTACTTCTATAACATTTTCCGTTATTTTTTTATAGCCACCTAAATGTTAAGTGCGCCGTCTTACACGACACTACCCTACACCTCCAGATATTTCTTACGGTGACGAACGAACACCGAAATGATACTCTAAGTGTCCCGTTTTGTCAATTTTGCTACGGAAAACTAAAGAAAAAATATTTTAATTAAAATAAGAATCACAGTTATGGCCGATCGTAATAAGTCAGTGATAAGAATAAATTATGTACATGTCGTGTTGGATATTTCTTTACTTTGTGTTAATAATTCTGAAGTAAGTAAACACAAGACATACCTTACAATGACAAAGCGAAGTTAGAATATAGACTATGAGCAGTGAGTCGTAGAAATAAACTTGGAAAAACCTTCAAGCTGTCAGTTTCGTTCTTTCATTTGCAGATAAGAGCAAGTTGATATCTTTGTAATGGAGTAGTTTAGATGAAACTTTCGCTAAGCTAATATAACAAATACTAAATACAACAAAGGATAAACAAGAAACCCATTAGAAAATCACTAATTGAATAGTTAAGAAGACAATCGTAAAACATTATGGTAGCAACGGAATTTTTTCAACTCGGACGTACCGTACAAGGAATCAAATACATAGATTGAAATAAGAAACTAAAGAATAAGACAAAGAATGGATAAAACTATGAGAAGGATAGAAATTTTTCACAAAGTTCCGTGGAAGATGAAAAATAAATTGAAGGCAATTCGTTTTGAATGGTGAAAAGTATGTACATTTGTAGAAAAATTGAGATGAACTTATAACAGTTTAGTCTGCATATGTCTTGAAAAGAAATTACAGTAAGTTTCATAAAATCCTAGATAAGGCTTGGAGTTAATTCTGAATTTTTTTTTATCACTTAATATTTACACGAGAAGTTTGTATTTTTTTTTTTCAATAAATTTATGCTATTAGGTTATATGTATCTACGTAATAAAAATTTGTTTGCTAGCAATTTAATCGGAAGAACTGTCAATTACTTTAGGGTTGAGCGTTTTTCGAATTAAATGGTGTTTAGGCAATCAATTGCAAATCTAGAAAACAAAAGCTTATTTAGCTATATAACTCGAATGTAATACGGTAAGAAAATTTAACGAATAAAATAGGTTAATATAATTCATATTATCATTTAAATTTAAATATTCCGTTGTTATGGTTTTGAAATCAGTTAACCCTTTGCACTCTGAGAGTTTTTTTTACTTAAGAGTGCAGCAACTCCGAAACATTTTTATTTTGGAGCATCTGAAAAATGAGTTTCTGTTTTACTAAAAGAAAGATCTTAATGTTATTTATTTTTTAATTTCAATTGGGGTACTACTGCCGGTGGATGGCGCGGTCAACAGCACCCGGCGGCATCACCTGCGAAGGGCATGCGCCGCATACAAACCGTAAAAATAAAAACACGAAACAGACAGGGACACATAAATGCTCTAGACAAGGGACACACAATTACAATAAAATAAAAACCAACGATGAGGCCCTGCCATCCCAGGGCCTATTAATACGCTCGGTGGGGACAGGACAGAATAGTAAAGTGTAAACAATTTATGTGTTTAAAGATTTTGTGTCTGTCTTATTTATTTATTACCAAACCAGAGCCCCGTTAGCCTGCTAGCCAGCTAGCAGTTACCGCCGAGCACGACGAGGACGAGGGGTTGGATTTATGCCCGGCCTTACTGTTGTTATTAATTCACTTATTTAATTAATTTAGTTTATGATAAAATAAATAGAAAGTGAAATTTATATTTTGCAATTCAACAAAGTGTGATATCTGAGAAACAATCTCCCATATGTAACCGTGGCTCAAGTTTTTTATTTGAACATGTGTCACAGTATTCGATTGTTTCACACCTTCCGGAATTACATTTCCGCTTAGAACACACTACACTATACATATTAGGTGTTGTTTTTATATTTCCTCTACGGAGTCGCAAATGTATAAATTTTATTTTTTTTTTTTTTGTTTTTTTTAAATACGTATGTACATACATATAGGAACGCTGTATCGTTCCTGGTAATATTGTACTTTAGAGTGAGACTTACTTCGCGTAGGGATACAACTACTAGGGACCTGGTGAAATCAGTGGCGCAATAGCGGCGCCTACGGAGTTAACCACTGATAGCAAATGGCGCAATAGCGACGCCTACGGAATGCAAAGGGTTAAATTTACCATTAAAAACCTTTGTTTCATTTTTATCATGTTTATTTAGAATCACAAATTAACTCATGTTTGTATATATTTAACATCTGTAGTTTTTTGTTACTTTTGCCATGAAGAATAAGTTCGAACAAATTTTTATAGCGAGAAAAGTAGTAGAAAACATTTCATTGGTCATTTTGTTGTAGGTAAACACAATAAAAATGAAATAAATGAATAGGTAAATTTAACTGATTTCAAATTCATATTGACGATATATTATGTAAATTATAATATGAATTATGTTATTTTATCGCTTAAATTATCTTCTCATATTACATTCGAATCTTATGTTTTCTGAACATACTTGTGGTTTCTGCAACTAAAATTTGTTGCTGAAAAATAATTCAGTTCGAAGAACAATCTAACTGCGCTGTCACCACGAACCAATTAACATATATATATATATATATATATATATATATATATATATATATATATATATATATATATATATATATATATATATATATATATATATATATATATATATATATATATATACTGAATGATATATGCACTAAAGGTATAACGTAGAGTACCATAAATAATAGGATACACTATAAACTTTGTCATTGATACGAAAAGATATATCAAGTAGAATAAAAATTAATTTTTGAATATTTAAAAATACTAGCTGACCCAGCCACGCGTTGCTGTGGCTCAGTAGTTATAATTGATTGAATTAATTTTTTCTTATCATTTTGATACAACCAAATCAATATTTACTAAAAAAGCTGAAAATAGTTTAGCCAAATCATATGGGATTGAGAGTAGGCGCGAGAATAAAGTGCTTCGCTTCGCTCGCTAAACAGTTCAAAATTCTATAAAAGGTTAATTCCATCTAATGCTTCGCTCCGCTCGCCATACGATTTACTAATAAAGCTGAAAATACTTAGCCAATTTTAAATCATATGGGATTGAGAATAGGCGCAAGAATAAAGTGCTTCGCTTCGCTCGCTAAACAGTTCAAAATTATATAAAAGGTTAATTCCATGTAATGCTTCGCTCCGCTCTGAGATTTTTTCATAGATTCCCATATTGATGGTTTTAGATGCACTGCACAATTATAAGACAATACACACTATAATAATAATAGTATATTGTACAATAAGTGGGAAAAATGGCTTATTTCTCACGTATTTTACACTATATTTTTTCTACGAAAACATTTTTTTCGTAAAATTTACATTAATATTTATTTAAATAAATAGTAAAATTTTTTATCAACTTATGTCAATTGTAAAAGATGTTCAAATTTTTGCCAATGCATACTTTGAAACTATGGAAACAAAAATCAATAACAAACATACGTGTGTATATTTTCATAGTTATATAGATTTTAAGTTCAAAATAATATATTGTTATTAAAATATTGAATTTGCAAAAAAGAAATATTAAGGTCAATAATTGAGATAAAAACTATCCTATATTTCAAGTTGGACCAAATTATAGATAGTTACCAAATTTGATCAAAGTCGGTTCAGCAGTTTCGGAGTTTATCGTAGCCAAACATTGTGACATAAGATTTTTATATACAATTTTAATCTTTGCATGTAAATATCTCACCAGAGGCCCCACCAATCAAAAAATGACCTCTACAAAAGTTGTTAGGTACGAAGAGGGACATTAAATGGTGACCTTAAATTTGACCTTGAATTTCATTTTCAAGGTCATTTTGAGGTCAAGTCGTATTTTTTAAATGGAACGACCTACTTTTTATTTCGGATTCTGAAAGAGCGTGAAATTTCACGTCGAAAATGCTATAAACGAATTTTTTTATAATTGACCTTAAGAGGTGTAAAGACCACCAAAGAACAATCAAAAATTAGATTTTAAGAGAAAAACCTAACTTTAAAGTGTCGGCATCTTTTGGAGACGTAAAATAGGAGCTTCTGTTCGTTTTTAATGACCTGTGAAGGTCATTCTAAGGTCAAAATCCAAAAAAAAGTGACACTAAAAATTTATGAAAAATTAATTTTTCATAACTAATAAATTTCATAGCTAAAAAATGAAAAATTAAAGGTCAATAAAAAAAATTCGTTCATAGCATTTTCGACGTGAAATTTCACGCTCTTTCAGAATCCGAAATAAAAAGTAGGTCGTTCCATTTGAAAAATACGACTTGACCTCAAAATGACCTTGGAAATGAAATTCAAGGTCAAACTTAAGGTCACCATTTAATGTCCCCCTTCGTACCTAACAGCTTTTGTAAAGGTCATTTTTTGATAAGTGGCGCCTCTGGCGAGATATTTAGACGCAAAAATTAAAATGGGCCACCCTTTATAGATTTAGTAACTTGTCACAATCAATATACTCTTATTATTTTTAAAATAAATTGATTTAGGTCAATATCTAGATTTTATAAAATTATAATTTTGCGGGGGCGTGACTTAAATTTTAGTATAATCGTAGGTGTAACATACTTAAAATCTAGATTTTATAAAATCTAGATGTTATAAAATTACAATTTGAATAGTAGAAATTTTTCTACTTTTTCAATTGAAATTAACCCACACCTAAAAACCAAAATGGCGAGAACTAAAAAATTTCATGTACAAAAGTGACAGATGTAGCAAATGTATATCAAAATCTATTTTTAATGAACATTATTGATGAAAAATAAATTCTAACTTCAAATTTAGCACCATGTTAAATTGTACAATGATCACGAATGTTTTTTAAAAACCCCTTTAAATTATTTAAACTAACTTTAAATTATTTTTTTAATTAAATGTATTAATAGTATGCAAGAAATAAGTTTTTTTCTCTAGAGTGACATTTGGCTCCATTTTTTTATTGTATTAAGTAATTGTTTTTTCAATCGGTTATAGTCGGCAGAATCGGCTTATAAAATCTAGATGTTAGGTGGAACACCTCGTAAAAAATAATTTTAACGTAAAATTATAATTTTATAAATGTTAGGTACAACAGTAGCTTAAGAGGAAACGATCTTAAAAAATTAAATAGAAAATTAATTAATAATAATTATTTAATTCATTAATACTGGTCATTGGTCTGTGGCTGTCACATATTTGCTAATTTGACAGTTCTTCTCGTTAAATTGCTAGGCAACATAAATTATCATTATATATGAACACAAACTTATTCGAAAAAATACAAACCCGTTACGTGAGAAAAAATGAGATAACCAATAAAAAGTCTTCTGACCAATGGCAAATACGTGAATCATTAACAAAAAATAAAAATTTATATTTACATCATGAACAAACATAAAAATAGAAATACAGAACGTATTTATTGCAATTACTAATAAAACTACCTATATAATCTACCCTACTTTTTTCTTTCTTATATGTTTTGAATACCACACATGTTTCGAAATAATTCGAAAACTGGTATCCCCTAATTTTTGGCGATGGTGTATGGATACCTTTCTTTCTATCATTTCTATCTCTTATGGTTTTCGAGATACAATTGTAACCCCCAGCTATAGGGACTGATTTTGTAAAAGTGGAAGATGGCTGGTAAAGAAAAAAAAAACGGGTACTTTATTCTCGCCCTTTCTACACACTAGCGAAGTTACACTCTGGCTACATCTCCTTGTTAGTGGTTACTTATTTATCGCTTTGATGTAAATGAGTCACAATTACCAACTAATGTGTATAATTGAAGGGTTAAATTAAATAATTGTCTAAGTGCCGAAAATCAAAAAATTTAAAAAAAGTTTTAAAAATGTTTTAGGTACCAAGCCCAACAATGTTAACACTGTTCTTTGCAGAACAAATATTACCAACAGACAATGTCATTACCGTACATTATGTCCATTATGTTAATATTTAAAAAAAAAAAAAATTATTATGTCGTAAAGTTAAAATTGGCACTTAGACTATTATTTAATTCAACCGGTCAATTATAATTTCTTTTATGTTGTTAAATTTTTATGAAACTTGCTATACCCTATGGAAATTATGAAAATAATAAAACATAAATTTCTATGTTTTGTTGTGTTGGTTGTTGATAAATAATATTCTCAACAGCAGAAAATGAATAACATGGACTACGTGTCAGACGATGAAACATAAACAGGACAAACAACACGACAGGATAAGTATTTAATATTATATGTATATATTATGTACGTATACAGAGCTTTATAAATGATTGTTGTAATACTTAACGGAAATATTATCAACATAAAAAAACAGAGACAAAGGCTATCTGTGTACATCGGCTACAATATGAATAATAAAATACAACTATTTAACGTTGAAACCAAATGAAAATATGACACTGTTTGTAAACTAATAATACTTAATTATTTCATTTGTATGTAACAATATTGTTGTATTTGTATTTTTAACTTCCCATTGGAAGTTATTGTAATGGGTCCGATTTTACGAATCGCTAATTTGGACATATCTCCACGTTTCAAGGTTACTAGAATCCGAATCCATCGTTTTTATCGTGATGTCTGTGTGTGCGTTCGTTAGTTCGTTCGTTGGTCCGTTCGTGAATTTTTTTTCGTCTCGCATATCTCGAGAACAAATGATGATATCAACTCCCGACTAATTTCATTAGATGCGTAATTAAAAAATGAAGACCGGATAAAGTTTTAAGCAAATTCGGAGTAGCGGTTTGTTTTTTATAATAAAAAAACGAAATTAAAATTTTTGTGAAATATTTATCGTCTCACATATCTCGAGATTAAATGATGATATCATTTGTTTAATGAGGGGTGGAGTCCTTTACAATATACAGAGCATGAAGCACCCAATAGGGCGCAAGAGGCAAAACCCCTGTAGGGGATTCGGGAGCAGGAGCTCTCGAAAAGAGAACTATTTATATGTTGTGGTCTCAAGTCTTTAAGCCTTAAGGACACCCAATGTGAAGTTGACAGTGTAGGTAGATCTGTTCCCTAGATTTGTTCCCCCAATTTTTTTTTTACATATGGTATATAAATAGTGCAATTATTAAATTTTAATTATTCTTTTATGTTAAGGAAAAGAAAAGTTTTAAATAGGTAACGACGAACCTGCAAAAATAAAATTACAATAAAACATATGGCAGCACATAGGCGAATCAAAAAGAAAATTCAAGAAGAAAAATCAAAGTTTTACTAGTTTCGAACACTGTAGTGTCCATCATTATTGCCCATTTAACCAATTTTAAAAGTCTTGTGTACCATCCTAGATAATCTATCTTAGAAACTGCAGGTAAAATTTCAAATCAATCGGATGAAAATTACTGAAATTATCTTACCCATCGTTTTGAAAGACATTTAGTTTTGAGACAAACCCATGTAAAGTTACAAAGTTATTTTATACATAAGTTATTTAGTAGAAGTAACAAAAACACAGGAAAAAAGTTATTGACCAAACTGAAAGATTCCAAAATGTTACGTGTAGTAGAGCAGCGTTTTTAACCTTTTTTGAACTGCTCGAAGTCGTTTCAGAAATCGAATTCAAATCGATTTTTAAAATGTTTTCGCAATCATCATTTATTTCGAATGTCAATCCTGCGAGGTTAAAGAGGTTAATATATCATTTAAGCTAACAATAAAAGTGGGAAAATATTTTTTCCAAAAGTGATGTAACGCGTTAAGTTATTCATATTATTTACCATATTTATATCTAATAATAATTTATTCTATTGTTTCAGTTATACAACTTTTTTAACGCGCTACTCACGCATATGCCGGAAACGGGTGCTAAGTCATTTGGTTCAGCAGCTACTTCCAAATCATCATCTCTAGGTAAGTAACAATCACAATTACCAAAACCGATATCTTAATTAATAGTTTTTCAAACTAAAATAATATATTCTGAAAAACTGCAAAGGTAAAACTGAAAAAGTATAGTATTATAAATGAAACCTCTACACTCACACAAGATTAGTTGAGTGTAAAATTGTCATACAAATTATTGTTACTATCTGCCTGCAGTGTGGTAAATTATCTTAATATTTTCCAGGAATATTCTATGTATCAACCCTTCTATAATTAATGTAGTCGTAATTTATCAAGTAGTGGAAAGCTCAAGTGGTTATACTGATTGATGGGTTAATTTGTTTGAGTGTTTTGATTCACCGTCATAATTAAATCATTGCCTTCGTGCTCCTTTCTCTACATAAATATCATGAATTATCATACATACAATGTCAGAATTTACCGAATGAGTATAGATTAGATGAATAGATCACATGAGATAACTGTTACTGATTAGTAGATAATATGTATATTTGCATATGTATGTACATGTGTATATAGATATAGAGTTAGTTATTGATAAATGTCTTTTAATATCCTCAGTATTTAAACTTTCAATTAATTACTGTTACAGAACACAATTGATTACATACAGTTGTTATCACAGCACAGCCGAATCTAAATAACAGTAATCTTAGCAGTCAAATTCTTATTGTTTGTGTTAATTAAGAGAGCTCATATCACTCATTCTGTTTTAGTAGAATTAATCGCAAATAGGCTAGCGAAGAAAAGAAATGGTCCTTGAGAACGATATAAGTGAAAACTTGCTTCCCACGAAAAAATATATAATTCTATCATTGTCTTATTTATAAACGTTTCATTTAGAACTACTAATAAAATTATTTTTCCCATGGTTATCAATGACTCAGTAATAGTGATGTCGGATGATTAATCGAATAATCGGTTTAGTCGACTAATTTTGTTTCCATTTAGTCATTTTTTAGTCGACTATTTTACCTTCGATTAAATGACTAAAATGATTAATTTTTTTTTAAATGACTAAGAACGACTAATTTAACAATTTTTCTGTATTATTTATTGGTCTCCAAAAAATGAAAACTAAAAATTATCTATTTGTATGATTTTTTACTTTTATGTAATTAACACATTGTGATATCTCCATATCATATCTTAGAAGAAAAATATTAAATGTCAAAAATTAAATTCAAAAGAAAACCTGGTTTTTAAGAGTTACATAGGTTACTCTATTCATGGTTCGACTAAAGATTTAGTCGATTAGTCGACTATTCTATGCTCGATATTTTCGACTAATGACTAAATTTGTCTAAAAAACAATTTTAGTCGATTAACCAACTATCCAGTCAAAAAATTTGTGTTAAAGTCAAGTCCCCAGCGTAAGTGTAGAAAATTGTAACTAGTGGTGAGCCCAGAGTGTGCCCGATACGGCTTAAGACATGTAGTCAGTCGGTGTCCGTCGCCGAACACACAGTGCATTGTAATACATTGTTAGACATTGTTATGGTTTGACAATATTTAAATGAGACGGCTTTTCAATACGGCAATAATCAGCATTATTGTTCGCAGCATGGTGTCTACTTATCTATATAAATGCAAAAAGAAACCGTCGCTTGTAAAACAGGTAACAAATTTAAATGCAATTGGTGTGAACGTACGTACACAACATAGTGGGGATATTTTACGTCACCCACTGGCGACAAGTGGAACAGTTTGATAAACATTCTAGTTTGGTCCCTTGGTTAAAGTTATCACATTTTACATGTCCAGAACGGTCCACTCAATTTTTTGTGTTATTTTAACACAAAGCATATGTGGCAAATCTTTACACAAGATTTGTGTTAATAATTATTAACACAAATCTTGTGTAAAGATTTGCCACATATGCTTTGTGTTAAAATAACACAAAAAATTGAGTGGACCGTTCTGGACATGTAAAATGTGATAACTTTAACCAAGGGACCAAACTAGAATGTTTATCAAACTGTTCCACTTGTCGCCAGTGGGTATGTACACAAAATGTAGTGAGTGTTAAATTATAATTTAACACTCACTACATTTTGTGTAAATTTTTCAGATTTATCAGAGTTAGTTGTTAAACTTTTTATTCAATATTTTACTTCAACTGCGGCTTAAGATATTTGAAAATCTTCATAAATTATAACGATTTTGTTCATATATTATTATAAATGAGACTCATTGTCTATTATATAAATGCGAAATACCACTCATATATACACTCACCTATCACAAAATCTTCAGAACTACAATACCTATAAGCTTGAAATTTGGCATGTAGGTGCCTATTAGATCGTAGGCGCTCGCTAAGAAAGGGTTTTGCAAAATTTTTTGTCTAACCGTCGAAATTTACGAAAAACCGTAAAATATCAATTTTTTATTACAGTATACAGCAATCTATGGCCGATTTATAAGAAAATCACACAAATTTTAAATAGTTGCTAAGTATTTCGAAAAAACAAAATTTTTTGTAATTTTTAGGTATTAATAAATATTTCTATAGATACCATTAATAATATTTTGACCTATGACTACCATGAAATTACTTATTTATTGTACAAAATACTATTTTTAAAAAATTCAAATAAATGATTTGATGAATTTTGACTAAATGTTACACAAAATCCCGAAATAAATAAACGTCAGTTTAAAATTGATCCCCAGGAGTCCGAAGCAATAAAAATTACGCAAAACTAAATGACCAAAAGTACTCCACTCCTAAAAATCTCAATTAGTATGGTTGCCTACAGGAAAGTCACAAGCTGTTAAAATTAGGTACCTATATTTCTGAAATAAGAATACGGCTACGCTGGAGTTGTTTGACGAGCAGAGCAACTTTCAAAAATTAGTTCACTAGTGGATACGTGATACCCTATGTTCTAATATAGACTATTCTAAAGTAAACGGCTGGACGAATTTCTACCAGATTTTGCTGAAATATTATTGAGATCTTAAAAAATGAAAGCTCCCTAGAATGGATAGATCTTGACCAAATTTTGCTAAAACATTACTGAGGTCATGAAATGAACGAATCTAAAGTTGAAAGTTTAGAGTAATGTTTAATTGTAATGTTTAAAGTAAGTTGAAAATTTAGAGTAGTTTAATTTAAAGATTAAAATTATTGCCTAGGATTCTGGAGTAATATAAAACGCAATAAATTAATGGCTGGACGAATTAATGCATGTTCAGAAATGTTCTCCAAAACACTAAAATGCTTATAAAAGTAATTAATGACATTTTAAAATATTTTAGTGTTAAAACTATATATATATTATTAAAAATTAATAAATTTTCGCTTTGAAATTTCATCGTATACAGTTGGCTATCCTTTCAAAAATCAATGCTTTAATATAGGACTCAATATTATCACATTTAAAAAACTAAACCTCATGCCAGATCAACCTTAAGATTCGGGAACTTTTATCAGTTTTACAATTTCAGTTTCAGACTAGTAAGATACATGTACAACAGAACGGCCATAACTAATGCGCTCCCGTATCGTCACACAATCCATCTGCAGATAACATAGTCTGAATTCAATCGGTCGGTACACATGATTGTGAAAGTGTTAAATATCCCCTATAAATATTAAGAACCAACCTAAAATTGAAGAATCCCTCTTATTTGAGTTTTCTCATCGTTCTAATAAAATTCATTTAGAAATAATGAAACTTAATCTTACAATTAGTACTGGTCACACTTCCTCATGAGGTTAAATAAGAAATACAGTACCACGTCTAGCAAAACTTATTCAAAATATGATCAAAATTTCAACAAACAAAAATGACTGTCTCTCGAAAAAAGTAAAGAAAAAAATAATAGAAGAAAGCAAAGAAAGAAAATGTTATTGTAAAAATTGAAGCATCGTTGTCGTCGACGATAACTTCAAATTACTGTCATTTCAAGTTTAAGGGAATAAACATTTTTTTTCTTTTTCATTTATGTTCAATTTCATTTTCACCAGTCAATCGTATAATTTTTTCTTAAAAAAAAATCTTTGAATTGCAAGTGTTACCTACTAGCCAACATTGAGTGACATAATATGTCATTTACTATCACTTCAGTTGTATTAGTGTTACAAAAACATTTCTTTAAGGAAATATTTATTTTATTTTATTTTATTTTTTGATACCTAAAGATTAGATATGACGGAAAATATGACGGAGAAGGAAACTGAAATAAGTTATCATTTGTAAGTAATTTGAATAAATGCATTAAATATTGATATTTTTCAGACGTCAGATTTCATGTGTCGATTATTACGATCTTCAGAAAAACTTTAATAAAAGGGATATTTATGAAGACCCTCCCGCATATCTCTTAGGTTCACTGGTTTTGCCTAGAAATAAAAAATGCTATATGGATATTTGCGTACAGGATGTCTCAAGCAATTACGAACATATATATTTTACCATGGGGATGTTCTTACTTCCCTAAAACATACTGGCTGTATATTAGTAAGCCTGTTCGTTAGCAAACACTGCAATATAATGCCCTAACCGTTTTTATTTTTTGCGTTATTATTAAATTTTGATAATTTTCAGCTCAAAGCAACAGTTTTTAATATTTTTTCTTTTTTTAACTGTTAGGATTAAAATTTTCACCATTATCCTTTACCTAATTTTAGACGCAAAAGTATTTGGAAAATTAAAAATAACTTGCTTCATGTTGATAAGGCTAAGTTCGCGAATGTTTGCGTGTTTTAATACAGTATCTGATTTCCATTTTGAAGTTTTCATTTTCGTCTAATTGAAAGCCACTACAATTCATCAAACTGAGAGGGTGAAGATTACCGAAACCATGAAAACGGCTTATTCATCGCACGCTGCCTTACAAAACTGGGTACAGGATAATAATATGTTTACATCCTTTACTTACCTCTCTACCAAACAGTGTAAGATTGATGAATCTGGCTACAATTAATTTTATTGGAACTTGTTTCCCATTCACCCAGATTCTCATTATGGGTCGAAATAATGTAGTCTTTACATATTATTTAGCTAATTCTTTCTTTCGGCGTTAACTTCATACATACCTACATAAAACAGTTCCAAACAAATTAAATCATAAAAATAATTGCAAACTATTATAAAATAAGCATATTCAAAATGAAAACTTAAAACAAAAAAAGGAAAATGTAATTTTGAAGATTAACTACGAATATCACTGAGTAATGACATCTTTTTCTTTTTAGTAATAAAAATATTTCTATTTGAATTGAACGTTTTCATTTCACTAACCCATTTTCCATTGAGAATTACACAAAGATATTTATGTCAATGCGAATGTCTGAAAATTGTACTGACAAACAATAAAAAACATCTGTGTTGCCTACGATAAAAAGTATGCCGTTAAATACAATGGCAGTACTTTTTAGGAGATAATAATAGTAATAAAAACGCAGACATCAATATTTTTTAAAGAATTCATCAGCTTTCTTTGTAGTTACAAATTCTATCCATTGTTTTCAGCAGGGAACATACTATGTGGATTCATAAGATGGCAAATTTTATTTTATTTAAATTGAACGTTTCAAAACACTTTTTCTGATCTCTTTCATTTTCATTTGATTTATATAAATACTGAATACTACACTGACTTGGGTAATAAAAGTAATCTTACAGAATGGAGAAAGTTTAAGTCCACTACAGACAATACAGATGCCCTAGTAAAAACAGTAGCGTACCTTAGTTCTTTAGTTATCTTAACCTTTAACCGGTAAGGTGATGTCTGTGAGTCGTATACAAATATATTCCTTCAGTTTTCTTCCTCCCTGCTTGTTTTTGTTGACTGAACGTTTGTGTATTCTTTTATGGTTTAGGGCAAATTTTACCCTGCTGGCGTAAGGAGAGTGTTTGATACAAGCATATCGTGTGGTCTCCAGTTTTGGCTATCTATGTTACCAGCCCGCGGTATGTTAATTTGTTAATGTCTCTCAGACATCACTTTACCGTGAGTATTATAAAAATTCACCTTACCGGTTAAGGTTTAAACGTAAAATAGTTACTGAAATTATAAAAAAGTTGTCAAATATAGATTCTGATTTAATTCATACTTTCCAAGTATACCATTAACAGCTCTAACTTTACCATAAAACTTAAACATAAAACTTTACATAATTCAATAGCTTATAATGTCTGTAGCATTCTTTTTTCTTTTAGTGACCGAGCTATTTTTAACAAATTACTAATGTTTTGTAAACCTCTCTGACGCCACTTCTTTGAGTCCTTAGCTTCTTTTAATTAATGTGGCACATTCCTGTTTTCGAAAAGTGTATCAACTTAGTTGATATTTTAGAAACTATAAAACTTAGGTGGATAATTTTAACATATGAAAAGTTACAGTATCTCATAAGTTTTTTGAAATAATTTTCACAGTTCGAAAAATTCGTTTGACTAATGGTTACTACAGATTAGGTAAAGTTGGGGTCATTTAACAACTCATAGCATTACCAACGGATGCCTAGTACAAACGATTACATGTTAACATAAATATACCTACAACAGCTAGATCCATCGCTCAAAATTCCCAATCTATTACGTTTCACGGTTATAGACCGAGCTCCAACCGTGTTTTTCGCTACCCCACCAGATGATTCTTTGGCAGAAACCTAAATTAATCGCAAATATACCCTAAATTATGAATCCCCAGGCCGACTTTGTGAATTCCCTTAAGTTATATTTTTAATTAATTTTTATAAGTAGCTCAAATCAGAGGGTTACTTACCTTACAAGATGATTCTTTGAAAATTATATATTTTGTATAAAATTGTGCATATTTTACAAAAAAAAAAAAATGGTCTGCCTCTCAAATTTGAATTTTATTGGCCCGGCAGACCTACTTAAGTTTATTAATTATCCTCATAAGACCTACCCCACAATATGATTCTTTGATTCTTTTTTTAAATCAAATTTTAGGATCGTCTCCATCTAAGAAACATTGTCTGCCTCCTAAAAAACAATGACGGGTATGCCAGACTTAATTTTGAATATATATACACCCGCGCACGTGGGAACAATATCTCGATGCTGAAAACGGTTTTTTTATGAACAAATAATTTGTTTTTGAAGATATTAAGAGAGAAGGGGGTAATTGGAGCCTAATACGGAAAAATAAAAATATCTCGAATCGTATTAAAAATTTATTTATTTTTTAAATTGAAACACATAGCTTGTCTAATTGACCAACAAATAAACTGAATTTAAGTCAGCTAAACAATATTTATCTGGTCGGAAAATTTTCTTTTTCTAAAGACTATCGTGCGCTCCCATTGTCCGACAAATCGGGAAATGGGAGCTTAAAATTTACTTTAAACTTGATAAAAGTTGTAAAAACAAAATCAGTCTTCAAAAACAATATAAGTGCAAATACAGCAAATAAAAGTATTTTGACAATGAAATTCAACTTTATAATCAAAATAAAGGAATTATTCTAAAGATTCTAAGGGTTTATATTCTAAAGATCAGGACAAAGAACGCAAATAGAATCAGCTACGCTATCGAAATCAAAACGTTCTACGGGTGTCCAGTTCTCACCGCTTCTGCAACGATAACATAACTATTTTTACAAAAAAACTTTGTATTCAATCTTTTTCAGATGAGAATCACATAGGCTCTCATTTCCCGAAATCCACCATTTTGTGAAACATGTGTTACGTTTTTTTTTGCAATGCTCTCTTATTCTATTCGCTTTAACCAACCTACGCGAGTCACTTACTTTTGTTGTCTTGCTAAGGATACACAAAAACAAAAAAATTAAACCTCACGTACTACTTTTATTGACTTTATTGTCATCCAAATATATAACAATACAGATATAACTCATTTTTGTAATTGTATTATAATGGTATTAATAATTGTATTAGGATCCATGAAGTAAACCTAAAACAAAAAAAAAAGTATTAAGAAAAAAAAAAAAAAACTGTAAAACAAATAAACATTGCAGTGTCTGTAAAGTGTCAGTTAGGTTATCATCCCAAAGTGACAGTTAGTTTTTTAGTGTCAAAAAGGAAGATACAGATGGTAACACTGACAGACATGAGGTTAGAGGAACTTGAGGATGTGAAAAAAAGGAGGGGGTGACTTCACGGATTCGACGAGGTTCGAAAAAAAGAAGAGAGGAAAAGAAGGCTTTTTTTTGGATTTGGTCGCTGGTTAAGGAGGACGAGAGAAAGAGCGTGGACAATTCGTGATAACCATTGTTGGAAAATTGAGTGTGGAACGGTTACAGTTATAAAGCTAATTCAATACTTGTTAATAAAAAAAAAAAAAAAAAAAATTGATTGCAATTGAATTCAAAAAAAAGTAATTTATTTTCACACGTTCCTGCATTGTCCACTCAGTAAGAAGGATACTGATATTACGGCGGCGAGCTACTCATGAAATATTGAGGATTCCGGCACTTAATTTTGGAGGCCACGTGGCGACTGGTCGGTGGTCAGTGGAGTACCGAAAATTCCGGAAATTTGATTGTTTGCTGGTGCTGCTAGCGAGTTGGATCGTCTGAATAAATTTTTGGTAGAGGCTGCTGCAAGAATGTTTACGGATGGTGATTTTCCTGGTGCGACTTTATCCGCTCCTTCAGTATAGTTCCACTACAAAAGGACTGAGTTAAATTAAACGTGGTGGTAATTATGAACTTTTGTTGTAAACGGACCGTAAATCTTTAGCCATCTATGGTATATACTGTAATTGTTATATGTAGTTTTAGTGTACATGGAATTCTAATAAGCTTCCTGTAAGGGTTAAACTTGCAATTAGTCAATTGACAAGTGTCAAAATAGTTCACAATTCATGCTGCATACCATAATTGTCGTTTAGATATATCGTTTATTCGAATTCCATCAATTTTAGTTAGTTTCTTTTCTAGTGTAGGTTAACCTTTTAACACATAAGTTTAGTTTTTACAAAATCTTCACTACTGCCGGCTGTGCTTATCTTTTAATATCGATTGCTATAATAAACCAGTAAAAAAAATATATTTTAATGTATAATCACTTAGATTTTTACGACAAAGAAAACACTGTTGATTATTTTGTTTCCAGTCGTCGAAACGTCACAATTAATTTGACAGTTCTATGGTGTTGACCCACTGAACAGAGGAGTTGGTTCGCCTGGGAACGAGTGTGTGCAACAAACGTAACGTTCCGTGTCAGTTGAATTTGGGTAAAAAAATTTTTTTGTGAAACGTTAGATTCCATTTCCAATCACCATTGTTTTCTTTGTGGCGCTCATATAAAGAATATAAATTAAAAAGAACCACTTTATAATTCTTGAAAACTTAACCACTAATATCAATTAGGCAATTAACAAATTCTATACTTACCATCTTTTTATTCGCATTGTTTAAACAGCTATATCTGTAATGTTGCATAAATAATAACTATCTATGGTATATAACTTAATTACATTTATTTTCTTTTTTTTTTTTTTTTTTTTGCTCATGTTTTCTTTACAGAGAAGTGATAAGTAGTATAGTAACTTCTACTGCTGGACAGGAAGTAAGTGACACCTTTTCTTCTTTTCAGTATTTTGAGGCTGTGAAAAATACTGTGGCGCCCTGTTAGTTATAATTAGTTCTTAATTTTTTTGTTGTTAGTTTTTTTTTTTTTTTTTTTTTTTTTTTGTTTGTTCTCTCCATGAGGATTTAACCCTAACCCCCCCAGCCTACGTGCTAGCCGGAGCAATTCAAGTGGTGTATGGCCTTTGGATACGATAAGGCGTAACACATTTTGGCGCCCAACGTGGGGCCTAGATTGCAGCAGTTAGGGAATTAATTGTTGTACTTACTGGAACTAATCAGATTAAGTGTTAGGTATTAAAATTGGTTGTGGTTAGGAATTTAGTTAGGAACTATGGATATTAATCGTCTTTCGAAGGACGAATTGACTTACGAACTCCTCATACGAGGCGTACGTGATATTGAAAGTGTTGAGCGGATGAGGAAGTGTTTTAGAGAACTGTATAAGGCCGAAAGACGTGGTTGTAACACCAACGTTCCGGGTTTATCTGGTTTGTTAGATATGAATAGCGAGGTAGAAATATGCAAGGGAAAAATTAAAGAATTAACGACCGGAGTTCAGGGATTTTGCGGGTCTCGGATGGATGGGTCGTACAAGGCGCTCGAAACTAAACTATTACATGTGTTAGGCCGACTAGGGCACATTGATACTACCGTAATTGAGGACGCTTCTATTATCTCGCAGTTAGTTATCGAAGTTTCGGAACTGCTTGATATTTTAGAACAAAAGGGGTCTCCCAGTAGCGCTGGGCTCGAGGTGGAGAGTCAACGGTCACGACGTGGTTCGGTTACTGTTCAGGACGGGCCATCGGGAGTCAACATAAATGCTCCGGAGCCAGGTACTAGCTATCAACCAATGCCCCCACCCCCAGAAATAGAACTCTACGAACCCCGCTGTTATCATCATGAACAGCAATTTCAGGGTCGGTACCATAAAATCTTTAAGTGGAACTTAAAATTTAACGGTGAGTCCCCAGAAATGAGCGTTATGGCTTTTCTTGAAAGGGTTGAAGAACTAGCCGTTGCCAGGGGTGTATCTGAAGGGGAGTTATTCCAATCTTCCCTTGACCTCTTCGAGGGAAAAGCCTTGGTGTGGCTTCGAGCTATCCGCGAGTCGATTCATTCTTGGAAGGAATTGAGGGCTCTCCTTTGCCGTGATTTCCTTTCGCCTGATTATGACGACGAGCTTTGGCAAGAGATTCGCGAACGTAAGCAGGACCCTAATGAAAGCGCGGTTTTATTCTTCGCCAGCATGCAGAATCTTTTCCGCCGACTTAGTGAACCCCCTAGTGAAAACACTAAACTTAAAATCCTACGACAAAACATTCTTAGTGAATATATCGATCGGCTTGCCCTATACGAACCCAAAACAGTTAGTGAATTGCTTAACTTATGCGTACGGTTGGAACATGCACTTACTAAAAGTGGCAAACTTTCACGCGGAAATTACCCTCCCACCGGAAAACTAGAACCTGATCTCGCGTATTATAACCGAGACTCCTCAGTCTCGGTGTCTGCTCTGAAATGTTGGAACTGTGAAGAGATGGGTCATGTCTTTTCCTCGTGCCGTAAGCCTAGACGGAAATTCTGTTTCAACTGTGGCCGTGTTGGTGTTCTCAAGGCACAGTGCCCATGTCAGTCGGGAAACGAACCTTCAGGACTTGCATCTTTAGAGGCAAGCCAGGTCCTGGGAAACTAGAGAGTAAGAGACTTGTCTCCAAGGGAACCGATTGGTCGAACTGGCTTCATCATGTTCGAACGTTCATGAGAACGACGCAAGTCTCACCTTGCCTGGTCAACCGGGGTGTAGACAACCGCCCTTATGTGCGTTGCCTTGTGGGTTCCGAACCGGTACTAGCTCTGATCGATTCCGGGGCCAACCGATGCATCATTGGTAACTCCTTATGGTCTCGACTAAACGGGAAATTTCGTACCTCGGCCGTCGAATGGAATGTAACCACCGGGGATGGTAAACCCATCGCGGTAAATGGCTCCGTTACTCTTCCTATTGTCCTGGGTCCATATTCCGGCCCGTTTACCGCCCTTGTTGTACCTGATATCGTACACGAACTGATCATCGGGGTGGATTTTCTTAAGTTACACGGTATCAACATCAACTTCCTTCGCAACTCTATGGATTTTGTAGGAACAGGTGCTGAGGTACAAACCGCATCTATTTCCGACCGAGTTCCGCTTACGCAAGAGGAGACCTTCCAACTACAGCTGGTGATCGAAGAATTTCGTCGGTTGGACCAGGGTCAATTGGGACGTACCCAGCTGGTGAAATATCACATTGATACTGGGGATGCTAAACCCTTCAAACAACGCCACTATCCCTTACCGCCCGCTATTGCGGCCAAAGTTAAGGAAGAACTGGATAACATGTTGGCCCTTGGGGTGATAGAACCTTCGGTCAGCCCTTGGAGTTCTAACCTAGTTATCGTAAAAAAAACTAATGGGGACCTACGTCTCTGTTTCGACGGTAGACCCCTAAACTCAGTAACTAAAAGGGATGCTTACCCGTTGCCTTTTGTCTCGCGTATTTTAGACCATCTTCGTGGCGCCCGATATATCAGCAGCATCGACTTAAGGAAGGCTTTCTGGCAACTGCCACTGGAGGAGGGATCCAAGGAGAAAACCGCATTCACGGTACCGGGACGTGGACTGTTCCAGTATACAGTCGTACCGTTTGGCCTCTGTAACGCTCCGCAAATGTTACAGCGGCTTATGGATCGCTTGTTCCCTGGCGAAGACAATATATTCTGTTACCTTGATGATATCGTCATCGTCAATAAGACTTTTAGTGAACATATGGATGCTCTTCGTAAGGTCTCCGCACGGTTGAAGGAAGCAGGACTTACTGTTAATATGGACAAATGCCAATTCTGCCGCCGTCAGTTGAAGTACTTGGGGTACATAGTAGATGAGAAAGGGCTTCATACTGACGACGAACATATTGCCGCCATTCGTGATTACCCCCTACCAACTAATTCGACCGAACTACGTCGATTCTTGGGTATGTGCTCTTGGTTCCGCCGGTTCATTCAGGACTATGCCACCATCGCTGGTCCCTTGAATCAATTACTTTCAGGGCTTAAAAAACGGAAGGGAGCCAAAATAGCGTGGAACGATGGGGCCAACGCCGCCTTTTTCGAACTTAAAAGTCGACTCTGTAAGGCCCCAGTACTCCGGTGCCCGGACTTTGAGAAGGATTTTGTGGTCCATACCGATGCTTCAAACTACGGCCTTGGTGCTGTCCTTACCCAAAGGGACGAAAATGGCGAATACGTGGTAGCGTACGCTAGCCGCTCACTCTCTAAACAAGAAAAAAAATACAGCACGACTGAAAAAGAGTGCTTAGCCGTTATTTTCGGGGTCGAAAAATTTCGTTCTTACTTGGAAGGATTAAAGTTTACCGTTGTTACCGATCATTACTCACTGTTATGGTTGAACCGGCTGAAGGATCCTATAGGTAGGTTAGCTCGTTGGGCCGTCCGGTTACAACAGTTTGACTTCGACCTAGTGCACCGTAAGGGTAAGGAACACGAAACTCCCGACGCGTTATCGCGTGCGTGTGCCGAAGTTTCGACTCTACAAATACAGGCTACGGACACGGACCGTTGGTACCATAAAATGGTTGAAAATGTCCAGGCTAACCCCACCAACTACCCTAACTGGAGGCTTTCCAATGGTAGATTGTTCAAACATGTCGATGACCGATTTAGTGCTGACCCAGATTGGGCCTGGAAACTGGTAGTTCCGAAAAGCTGTCGAGCAGCAGTACTTAAGGAATGCCATGATTCACCACTTGCCAGCCACTTTGGTTTCTTTAAAACCCTCCGTCGTGCCACGCAACGATATTACTGGCCTCAAATGCGCAGTGATATCCGTAAGCATATTGCACGATGTTCCACTTGTCTGGCCTATAAATCTCCTAAGCGGCCCGCTATGGGATTCATGGGACACTTCCGAGCTGTCGAAAGACCCTGGCAGGTAATCTCATCCGACTTATTGGGACCCTACCCCCGTACCGGTCGGGGACATACCTTCATCTTAGTTGTTTGTGACTGGTTGACTAAGTATGTATTGACTTTTCCCCTTCGGTCAGCTACCGCGGCTAACATCGTCCGGATTTTAGAGGAAGAGGTTTTCCTTAAATATGGGGTACCGCAGACCGTCGTATGTGACAACGGGAAGCAGTACGTTAGTTCAGCCTTTCAAAAATTACAAAATGAGTACAAAATCCCTAATATCTGGTATAATGCCCTATATACTCCGCAGGTAAACCCTACGGAACGTACGAACCAAGTGATTGTGACGGCACTGGCGTCCTATGTTGGCGAGAATCATCAAAAGTGGGATTTAGAGCTCGCCAAAATTTCCTGCGCTATAAGAACCGCGGTTCATGAAGTTACCGGATATACACCGTATTTTTTAAATTACGGCCGAGAAATGGTCACTAGCGGGGACGATTATGGGGAAACTCCGACTGATCAGGCGTATATCGGTCGATCTGATCGTGAAAGCCTCTTGTCTAAACTAGAGGCCTTGAAGGACATTTTTCCTGAGGTTGTTGCTAAAATGAGAACCGCACACGCAAGCAGTGCACAAAGATATAATCTACGTAAGCGGCCCGGTACTCTCTCCGTTGGGCAAACTGTTTGGAAACGCAATTTCACACTTTCTAATGCCTCGCGCAAGTATATCGCAAAGCTAGCCCCTAAATACATTAAATGCCGAGTCGTTCGTCGTATTTCGGATTTAACCTATGAATTAGCTGACTTTGCCACCGGTCGTATTTTAGGGAAATACCATCTAAAGGATATTAAAGTACACCCCATGGACCCGGTCGGTTAAAGCTCTTCTGGTTGGGGGGGTGTGTTACGTTTTTTTTGCAATGCTCTCTTATTCTATTCGCTTTAACCAACCTACGCGAGTCACTTACTTTTGTTGTCTTGCTAAGGATACACAAAAACAAAAAAATTAAACCTCACGTACTACTTTTATTGACTTTATTGTCATCCAAATATATAACAATACAGATATAACTCATTTTTGTAATTGTATTATAATGGTATTAATAATTGTATTAGGATCCATGAAGTAAACCTAAAACAAAAAAAAAAGTATTAAGAAAAAAAAAAAAAAAAACTGTAAAACAAATAAACATTGCAGTGTCAGTAAAGTGTCAGTTAGGTTATCATCCCAAAGTGACAGTTAGTTTTTTAGTGTCAAAAAGGAAGATACAGATGGTAACACTGACAGACATGAGGTTAGAGGAACTTGAGGATGTGAAAAAAAGGAGGGGGTGACTTCACGGATTCGACGAGGTTCGAAAAAAAGAAGAGAGGAAAAGAAGGCTTTTTTTTGGATTTGGTCGCTGGTTAAGGAGGACGAGAGAAAGAGCGTGGACAATTCGTGATAACCATTGTTGGAAAATTGAGTGTGGAACGGTTACAGTTATAAAGCTAATTCAATACTTGTTAATAAAAAAAAAAAAAAAAAAAATTGATTGCAATTGAATTCAAAAAAAAGTAATTTATTTTCACACGTTCCTGCATTGTCCACTCAGTAAGAAGGATACTGATATTACGGCGGCGAGCTACTCATGAAATATTGAGGATTCCGGCACTTAATTTTGGAGGCCACGTGGCGACTGGTCGGTGGTCAGTGGAGTACCGAAAATTCCGGAAATTTGATTGTTTGCTGGTGCTGCTAGCGAGTTGGATCGTCTGAATAAATTTTTGGTAGAGGCTGCTGCAAGAATGTTTACGGATGGTGATTTTCCTGGTGCGACTTTATCCGCTCCTTCAGTATAGTTCCACTACAAAAGGACTGAGTTAAATTAAACGTGGTGGTAATTATGAACTTTTGTTGTAAACGGACCGTAAATCTTTAGCCATCTATGGTATATACTGTAATTGTTATATGTAGTTTTAGTGTACATGGAATTCTAATAAGCTTCCTGTAAGGGTTAAACTTGCAATTAGTCAATTGACAAGTGTCAAAATAGTTCACAATTCATGCTGCATACCATAATTGTCGTTTAGATATATCGTTTATTCGAATTCCATCAATTTTAGTTAGTTTCTTTTCTAGTGTAGGTTAACCTTTTAACACATAAGTTTAGTTTTTACAAAATCTTCACTACTGCCGGCTGTGCTTATCTTTTAATATCGATTGCTATAATAAACCAGTAAAAAAAATATATTTTAATGTATAATCACTTAGATTTTTACGACAAAGAAAACACTGTTGATTATTTTGTTTCCAGTCGTCGAAACGTCACAATTAATTTGACAGTTCTATGGTGTTGACCCACTGAACAGAGGAGTTGGTTCGCCTGGGAACGAGTGTGTGCAACAAACGTAACGTTCCGTGTCAGTTGAATTTGGGTAAAAAAATTTTTTTGTGAAACGTTAGATTCCATTTCCAATCACCATTGTTTTCTTTGTGGCGCTCATATAAAGAATATAAATTAAAAAGAACCACTTTATAATTCTTGAAAACTTAACCACTAATATCAATTAGGCAATTAACAAATTCTATACTTACCATCTTTTTATTCGCATTGTTTAAACAGCTATATCTGTAATGTTGCATAAATAATAACTATCTATGGTATATAACTTAATTACATTTATTTTCTTTTTTTTTTTTTTTTTTTTTTTTGCTCATGTTTTCTTTACAGAGAAGTGATAAGTAGTATAGTAACTTCTACTGCTGGACAGGAAGTAAGTGACACCTTTTCTTCTTTTCAGTATTTTGAGGCTGTGAAAAATACTGTGGCGCCCTGTTAGTTATAATTAGTTCTTAATTTTTTTGTTGTTAGTTTTTTTTTTTTTTTTTTTTTTTTTTTGTTTGTTCTCTCCATGAGGATTTAACCCTAACCCCCCCAGCCTACGTGCTAGCCGGAGCAATTCAAGTGGTGTATGGCCTTTGGATACGATAAGGCGTAACACATGGTTATAGTTTTCAATATTCATCTGTTATCAGTAATCATAAAAAAATATAGGCAAACTTAGCTTTAAAATTAGTGATAATTCATTAGAATAAAAAATTTAATTTAGTTGTTACTTCGACATCGTTAAAATTATTTTGTTATAAGCACCGAGCACATAAAACAAAACCTTTTAACAACTGAATGCATATAACAACCGGAAAATGTGCACGAGAGAAGCTTAGCCGATAAGTACTGAAGACGCTAGCTGTGTACAAGCAAATACAAGCATTTGAAGCGTGTAATTTTGCACCGCTCCCATTACCCCTCGTTCTCCTAATGATGCTCTTACATTTAATACAAAGATTAAACGTAAGATATTTTTCATTTTAATATTTCTTATGATAATATTAATAATACTCGAAAATTCTAATAGAATAACATTAATTACCTTTATTTTTTATTTGGCGATTTTACCCCTAAATATAATACTGAATTTTACTTAGGGTTAAAATGGTCAGCTAAAAAGTCTAGTAATAAATAATAGTTTAATAACTATTATTAGGTACAGGTATAATTGTTAAAAAGAAAAAAAAACTATTAGGTATAATTATTAAAAAAAAAAAAAATGTTCTAGTTTTTATGAATTATAAGTAAATACTAATATTATTAAAATCAAATAACAATTTTTAAATAATAGTAACAATAATAACAAAGGAAAAAGTCCTCAAAAGTGCCGCCAGTGTTACAGTTCCAAACTAAAAAGTTCTTAATAACTGATCCTGGGTTCGATTCCCGGCCGATCCGGATAATTTTTTCAACCACTTTGTGATTTTTAATTTACATATGTGGTTTTGGTCATGTTAACCAAAGGAAGTCGAGTGCTTAAAGTTTCAGTTTAGCTGAACGATAAGTGAACATATGAATACTACGTGTGTTTTGAATGCAGACAAATGTCTGCCATACGTAGTAGTGTTTCACAAGCACTCGATAATATTTGAAATTGAAAAGTTGTAACTGCTTCTCGCATTATAGAGAGTACATACACATAGGTGATTGAATGTTGCCTGTATCGGGCGCCTGTCGAGCAAAGGATCGATGGTGTAATGGATAGCACACCTGGCTAGTTATCGGAAGATCCTGGGTTCAATTCCCGGCCGATCCGGATAATTTTTTCAATCACGTTGTGATTTTTAATTTACAATTTTTTTTGTAAAAGTTTTTTTTACACCCTTTTACTAAAAAACAAATTATTTGCAATCTTTTACTTTAAAATAAATTATTTGTTCATAAAAAAAACGTTTTCAGCATCGAGATATTGTTCCCAAGTGCGCGGGTGTATATATACCTATTCAGAATTAAGTCTGCCGTACTCGTCATTGTTTTTTATGAGGCAGACCATGTTTCCTAGATAGGGACGATCCTAAACTTTGATTTAAAAAAAGAATCAAAAAATCATCTTATGGGGTAGGTTTTATGAGGATAATTAATAAACATAGGTATAGGTCTGTCGGGGTAATAAAATTCAAATTTGAGAGGCAGACCATTTTTTTTCTGTAAAATATGCACAATTTTATATAAAATATATAATTTTCAAAGAGTCGTCTTGTAAGGTAAGTAACCCTCTGATTTGAGCTACTTATAAAAATTAATTAAAAATATAATTTAACGGAATTCACAAAGTCGGCCTAGGGATTCATAATTTAGGGTATATTTGCGATTAATTTAGGTTTCTCCTAAAGAATCATCTGGTGGGTTAGCGAAAAAGACGGTCGGAGTTCGGTCTTTAGATATTATTTGGAATTAACAGCAAAGTGTGAACAAAAGTGCTATATTTAACATCTTTACAATAATAATAATAATAATAATAATAATAATATAATAGCTGGGCTAAAATCCATCCTTCACGTCCCCGTTCGTGCCCAGCGGGCAACTGTTAGCTTCGGCTAGCAGGCTGACGAGGCTCTGGTAAAATTTTCGGCGACGATGAACGTCGTATGACCGACCGAGGTTATATCCCCCGTATAAGAGAAGTGCCACCGAAAGTTGAGACGCGTCTGTAAGTACCTTGACCGGAATTCAGCACTGAGGGAGCCTAGTAACTTGTATGGGTGTGGTTGCCGGAGTTGTGAATCGTGTTCGGGTTAGTCGAATAAGTGATAATTGTTGCTGTGATTTTTATTTTTCATCTTTGGTGATATTTTCTGTGGTGTTTTTATCTGTCCTAGTGTCCACTGGATGGTGAACTCCAGTGTGACACAATTGTGATCTGCTCTGTGATAATGTTGATTTCTGTCCCTGTGGCTTCGACGGGTAGGAATGCGGCGTTTGACGCATTCATTCGTGTCGGCCACACGTGTGAGTCAACGTCTGCCCGAACGGCTTGAGCGAGCTCGTCTAGTAAGGAGACGTTGTCGTCCCTCGCACGGATGCGTTTGTCGGCGTCCTTGGCCGCTTCCGCCCCGTCGAAGTGATAGGAACTTAGGTCGGATCCATTGTGATACTCTGTGGCGTTGTCCCGTTCTCTGGTGCCTCGACTCGGACGAACGTGGCCTAGTCATCGTACCGGTCTCCCGTGTAGGTTGACCCCGACACCTGACAGAACGGCACATGTACCCAGTAATCAGTTATCTGACAGAACAGTACATGTTGCTCAGTAATCAGATGTCACTGTCCCTACACGTGTGAGTTCCTAGGTGTTGACGAAGCCATTTCGGAATTGTCGAGACTATGGGGAGCGGAATCGTGTCACAGAGCAAGAAATTTTGAAAACTGTGATATTGTTGTTGTTGTTTTTTAATAAGATTGATTTTAATTTGTTTTATTTTAACGATGTACCACTGAGGGCCTTTTCCACCCGAGGTGGTACATCAATTGTTGTTCTTATCTGTGATATTTTGTCGTGCCGCTGTAGGCTTGCTGTTGTGATCCTTCAGCGGTATCGTTTTTAACTACTTATTGCGGCACTGGTCGGCCTGTGGCTTCCCAGTGACGTAATAAGATTTCGCTTTCCTTGTGGTATTTCTTGGGTGATATTTCTAGTCAGAATTTTCCACTCCGAGGCCCTTTACACCTCGGAGATTCATCGTTGGATTTCAGACCTTGGTGACCGGACGCTCTGGCTAGCCCTTAGCGTACCGCCACCAAGGACTGTCCGTACTATTTAGGCCCTGGGATGGCAGGGCTCATCGTTGAATTTTAATATGTGTATGTTGTCCATTGTCTATTGCATTTATGTGTTCCTGTCTTTATGTGTTGTTTTTATCTTTACTGAGTTTTGGCGGCGCATGCCCTTAGTAGGCGATGCCGCCGGGTGCTGCTGACCGCGCCATCCACCGGCAGCAGTACCCCAGTTTTAATTAAAAAAAAAAAAAAAAAAAAAAATAATATAATAATAATAATAATAATAATGGGGTTCAATGTCCGCTTTTAGATAACAATCTATAACAGGCGCCACCCACATCATAATTTTTTTAATATTATTCAATAGCATATTACAATTTTTAGTCCATTATGATGCGGGTGGGAACAAGGGAAGTAGAATGATGGCCAGATTCGATAGATACGCATCTGCAGCCACATTTTCTTAAGCAACTGAGTCGATATCTATCGTGCGTCTAGAGGCCTGCATAGTCAACCGTGGGGCTCGAACCCTCAACCTATCAGTAGGTAAGTGCGAGAGCTTAACCACGCTCGGCCACGTCGCTGGTCAGCAATTTTAAAATATATTTCATATTTCGCTAAAAACACAGGTAGGTAAATCGTTATGAACACATTGATATCTTAGCCTATTACATATTTTTTAATTTTATTTTTGACTAGTAATTTAAGTTCAAATCAAAAATTTTCATCAGTTTATTTTATTATAATATTATTAAATACATATAACTAAATTAGGTTCCTCATTTTTTTCAAATTTGAATAAAAATTTATGGCAAAATTAGGAGGTTTAATGGTATTACAACAGAGACTGAAACACGATATAGAAAATGTATTTTTTTCATTTACCAATAAAAGTATTTTAAAAGAAAAAAGGATAGAAAAAAGAAAAGAAATGTTATCGTAAGAATTGAAACATCATTGTCATAGAAATTAACCTCGAATATTACTGTCACTTTAAGTTTAAGAAAATGATATTTTTTTATTTTTCATTTAAATATAAAGTTCAATTCCATTTTCACCAATCGACTGCACGATTTTTTTAAAAATGTTTTAGTTAGAAGTATTACTTACTAGTAAACATATGGTGATATTTGTTGCATTAGACTTTTTGTTATTTATTGCATTAATTACCCACATAGTAGAGAAAAATTTGAGTTTTGTTTCAAAAAACCACACAGTTACACAGTTTTCGCATATCTTGCTTATTAACTCGAGCATCAGTGAATTTTAATTCAAAAAATAATTATATTATTGCGCTTGTTCTGCACTTCCACCATAACGTTTTTAAGAATCATCTAAGCTTAAAATTTTTTGCGATATAAAATTAATCTTAAAACAGTCTATCTATTCATCTGCGTTGCACTTCCTGTGTTAACTTTGTCTCAATGTGCGCCCAGTCACACAGTTTATTTCTCGTGCTTTCCTGCCCTGCCCTTCTCTGCTCTGCTCTGCACTGTCCTGCGTTTACTGCGTGACAGTGCAGCTCAATGTGCGCCTGGCCTATACATCTGCTTTTCATAACATTAACGACGACTATAATATCCGACTTTCACTACATATGAATCGGAAGAATCTAGAAGAATTTTCAGACTGAAATTTAATTGAGGAATATATTATGCAAAATAATAATCAAGAACAAAATTTTCATTATAAATATCAATATTTATTGTTAATTATAATTAAACTGAATTATGGTAATTTTTAGTTACTCAGTAACTAGAGGTTTGGTCGGTGGTGGTTCATACTCTCTATACGGTGGAAGAATAATATCGGGTGGTCTTTTGCCAAATGAAATCTGAAATAAAATATACGTGTGTTGACAGATAGTTGATAGATAAAATAAATAATTCTATAGGTATATTAAAATAAAGTTTAAAGGTCTCTCCACATTACTGCGGCAATCACAGTTCGTTCTCAGTTCCGATAAAATTTTCTTTTGTTTACATTTATGTTTGATGAATAGCATTGGTGTGCCAATATTTCCCAATTTTTTAATTAAAGAATTAACCATTGTAGATTTTCTTCTCACTAAAGATGATTTTAGGAAAAAGAAGAAAATGTATATCGAGAAGAAGAATGTGGCTACATCCAAGTTTATTACCAAGGAACAGAGAAAATGAATACCACAAGCTGTAGGCAATGTCATTCAACAGATGATAAGGAAAAATTTGTACACTACTATCGAATGGGTTTGAAACGTTTGCAATAATTTTAAGAAAAATTTAATCAAAAATTTTAAAGAGAAACACAAGATGATTTCATCTATAAATAAAATTTATCAATTATAAATAATATACATAATCAATTTTTATTTTTATTTTTTTTTTTTTTTTTTTTTTTTTTTTTTTTTGAATAAATAATTATTATATTTTTTTCAAAATTACATGAGTTTTTAGTGTTCATATACAGAAAAATTAAAAATAATGAATAAAATTCTAGGAACTTCAAATTATTCAATTTGTTGCAATCAGTAGCCATTTGTCATAACACAAATTATTATCGGGGCCAGCAAACCAAAACAAACAACTAAAATATGTGTTACCAATAAGAAGTTTGGTAACACATAATTTCTGCCGACTAATAAAAAAAAATGTAGGTTAAATATTAATATAAAAAGACTCGTAAAAACGATATTCGGAGAGTAGTCGGAGAAAGAGAAGTCGAGGAGTCAGTATGGAATAGTGAAGAGCTTTAGAGCTGGTGGCGAGTTGCTAGTAACTAGCAACTAGCAGGGAAATGTATAAATGTGTAATAACTATTTATTCAACAAGCACATGGTGAAGAACTTTATGTACAGTTCGTGTCTACGAACGAACAAGCTTGCGAACAATGCTAATAATCAAAGCTAAAAAGGCGAGTTTATAAAGCGAAAATGTACACAGAAAGCTTTGTGCTCGGCTGCTAAAATTCTCAATTATAAACAAAAATCCGATTTATAAACTTGACGTCTATATTCTGGATAAAAATTTAATTTTATCTACTATTATATAGAACACATTTATTATTATTCAACAAAAATGATTAAAGAAGAAAAGAGAAAAATGTGTAAATTTGTAAATATGGCAAAGGTACAAATAAAGTTAGCGTATCTTCCGTTTGTTTCAAAATTTAAATTTATCAAATAGACCATTTTTTATGACACTAGTGCTTTTTTACTTTTCATTATACAACTAGTGTCATTGTGTCATAAGGAATTACTTTTTACATTTCTAACAGTGAAATAAAATAGGGTTCTGTGATTCAGTCGTACATAAAATTAATTAAAAGGTTAGTATCAAAAGAGCTATCGCTAATCAATTATTTATATATATATATCTATATATATATATATATATATATATATATATATATATATATATATATATATGTATATATATATGTATATATATATACGTATATGTATATATATATATATATATATATATATATATATATATATATATATATATATATATATATATATATATAACTTCATACCCATTTTATTATAATTGCGAATACTCCAATAAACAATAGAAAGTACACCAAGAACATCATTTTTATTTAGTTTTTAACTGATTGATTTTGTAATAATGATAAATAAAATCCATCTGCAGTATTTATATATAAAACGAATTTAATTATTTTTGTAAATAAAACATTAAACGAGGTTGTTAATTTTCCTTATTATTCTTAATTTTTTAGATTAAGAAATATTTTAAGAAATTATTGATAAGTCAATATCTATTATAAATAATCGTACCTACACAACGTATTTTATTAGAACTGTACATGAGGAGCTCATTTTTATTTCGCAATAAGTGCATTTTATTAATTTTTCATAAACGTCATTAAACTGTATCTAAGGTTAGGATGGGAATTTTGCTGTGTAACTTTATACATATACATGGTTGGTATGTAAAAATTATATAAAGATTAATATTTCAAATCAAAATGAAGTGAGCGCAATTTTTCCTCCAATTATTGTTTGGGCCCGGGACTTGTTTTAATATAAAGAATAAGTATCAGTAAATAATAATTATAAATTTTATTAAAAATATCGAATACAAATAAAAATTTTAAAACACTAAAGTTGGCTAGATAAATGATTATCTAAACTTCTAAAGTTAAAAAAGTTAGAATTTTTCTTAAGTTTTAAGCCCCTCTTCCTCCTCAGTGCAATCAAAAAAAGGATCCTCTGCCATTGTAGCGTTTGTAGTTTGTACGGAATTTCCCAATTTTCTAAGTTGATATCTAAAGGTTTAAATCTGAAAGTAGTAAAATAATCAAATATGCGATACATAGTCTCAAAATCTAACGTATCTTTCACATTTTTTTTCATGTCTGTGTTTTTCTTTCAATTTTGGTCTATTTCTGCATCCACTGTTATTTAGCTCAACTAAAACCTTACCAAATATTTTAAATTGTTTAAATAAATAGTTGCTCAAATTTTGATGATTTTCACTACTGAAGTTAAGTCACGTCGGTTATAAGGACTTATTACATTTTGAAAAAAAAAATTATGGACTTACGAGTATTACATTTTGAAAGAAATTATGGACTTGTCGCAATTTGAAAATAATCTTTTGTGGACTTATGACATTTTGTGAGAAAATCTAAAATTTGTTTACTAATTTAACAAGGGACCTAGTTCATTTAGAAACATTCCAGATGTACTGACATGCAGCGATTTATTTTAAAAATTCAGTGCTATCTATATCTCAAATTTCGAAATTTTAGACTTGTTGCGTTTTGAAAATGAGCTCCTCATATAATATCAAAATGAGGAAAAATTGAATTATTTTATGCAAAAAGAGATTGGAGTAAATATTAGAAATTCGATTAAGAAAGGGGGATTTACTCAACATTGAAAATAAATGTTCCGAAAAACCGTATATACATGAACTGCGTACAGAGACTTTCACTTGCGATTATATTTTTCGAAACCTTATATTTTAAAAATATACATTGGTGAATATACTGAAGTTGGCCAACTCGCTGTTATCAATCAATAAATACGAAAATTTTAATGCACTTTGTTATATGCTAATATATAATATTATGAAATTCTAAAATCCTTTTTATGTATCCACTCAATTTAAATTACGTACTCGAAAAGCTAATTTGTAAAATAATGCAATAAATCCTCAAAACATCAGTTCCCTGGCGTATCACAATCATAAAAACCCCTTAATGAAGTAGTTGTGTAAAAAAATATTCCCTATTTATTTTTATTAATTTATCTGATTATTTCTATATATTCTATAATATGATACTTAAAACATACTTCACAGATTTATTAACAGAATCTGTAAAAAACTATTTTAAAAAAAATGAAGAAACTTGGTCATTACTTTTACCCATAAATCCTTTGTGCCAAGTTAAAATTTTGAAATTCCAACAAAATATTACTGAATTTTGATCAACTCGATGTACAGCTTGAATGTTTGTAGTGAAGTTAAGTGTATAGCGTATCACATTGACGGTAGCTATTACGAGGTCACTACTAGCGCCGTTTTTACCGCGTGTGTTTGTGCTGATCCACTACTCGGGTGACTCTTTATTTTCTTTAGGCGCTATGTTTTGTTTTAATTTATGCATGATTAGATGTGATTTGTATAAATATATCATCTTAATAATTAAATACCCCTGTCGCAGCATTCTGTATAACATAGAGAATTTCCGATTATTAAAGTTACTTTTTCTCGAAAACCCGCTTACCTAGAATAACGGTTCAAAATGTATCTTCGGTGATTTTCTTTGCTCTTTGCCATAATGTAAAAAAATTGGAAAAACATTTAAGTTTTGGCAAATTTTTGTAAAAAACTCATTTTTTCCAGGTTTCCGGAATTGGACGTGTCTGGCTAGAGAACTCATCCAAGCTTTTGGACTTCCAACATTTTACTGTTTTATTATATTCAAATCCTAATTACTCTTCCCTGTGGGGGGAGGGGCCCTTTTTCACAAGTATTTAAGCGTTTACAAGGAACGGCATATCTCAAAAAGTAATGAATATTTTTTAAATATTTTTTCATTATTTGATTCCTAATGGACCTGTCCATAAAGCTGAGTATGGGTTTCAGGTAATTTTAAAAATAAACTATAAAATTGTAATCCCAAACTTCTAAAAATTATAAAACCCAATTTTTTATTCAACAAAAATTTGTAAAAATAGTTACAATTGTTCAAATGGAAAAAGCATACTCCACTTTATGCTCAATATGTTTATAAACAAAATTTTAAAAAATTAAGTCTCTATATTTTCTAGAACTTGAGATAAAATTTTCCTTGTCGGGCAAAACACAACTTTCGGGAAACGGTAAAAAACAAAAATAATAACAAAAGAAGCGGTTTACTCACTGTTTATTAAAACGTCTACAAAGGCATACAAATAAAAGAACATTATCTCAGTGCATACTATAACTCAGGTATACACCAAAACTAAATATAACTGATTAAATCGCGAGGGGGGGGCGAGCGTTGTCTGCAAAGGAGCAGCAACTTGGCCGTGCAGCGACTCACAAATAAATATTTTTCTACTTGAAAAAAAAAATTTTTGCCTTGTTTTATATATCACCGTGTTTGTCAAGAACCACAGAACAAAATAAAAACAAAAAACGAGATTCGAAAAAAATTAGTTTATTAGCCGTTTCTGGTGTGAACTACCTCCTTAAGAAAGTAAATGTTTTTTGTAGTTATTTTTGTTGCTATACTAAGAAAACATAAAAATGAACTAGGAAAATTTAACAAATAATTAATTTTTTTTTTAAAATATTTTTGAGTTTACTAGTTCTGATGACTTACTGTGATTATAAATCAAATCCGGGACACAAGCTAAAAAAAAGAACGGAATATATTTTTTGTACATTTTAACATTTTGACATGAAATTCAGTGATGAAATATCAATCTTAACCTTATTTTGATGACACCACCAGTACTGAAAACTGTTTTGCGCTCATAAAAAAGTTCTTTGTGAGTTCCAGAAAAAAACCAACCTACAGTTGATCTTTCAATATAATACTTAGTGAACTGTATTGTGTTATTCGTTATTTAAAACGAAAAATTGTGTACTTACGAGTATAAGGTGATGAAAATAAGTAGTTTGAAAAACCGGGACAAATGGACGTCCCGAAAAAGTCTGTCGGGACACCGGGAAAAAGGAGTTAAACCCGTGACAAATAATTAACACTGTGTGTGGCAAATTTGACAATTTATATATATATATATATATATATATATATATATATATATATATATATATATATATATATATATATATATATATGGTGTAAGGGAAATAACTCTTATCCTTTTGAGGGGTGACGCGACTGTTAATTCCGAAAAAATTCCTGCAGTTTTAGTGTTTACAGCGTGCTATGAGCCACCCCACAAAGGGACGAGAGTTATTTAGTTTACACCCTGTATATATATACATTAGCGGAAATAATGAAAGGATCAAAAAAAAATTCCAAATTTTTAACGATTTTTCGAATGGCTATATCTTCGTGAAAATTGCCCGTATCGGAGTCGTAAGCAAAGCAATTTAGAGCTGGAAGTTTCTAGTTTCGAGATCTTGCGATAAAAACATTTTCAAAGCAACGTGTGTGGCGCAATCCTAATAAATACACTGAAAAAAAAATTTCGAAACTTTTTCGGTTTTTTTTTTTTTTGGTCCACGGACTTGGAAAAGATTTTTCCGACTTAACCACCATATGGACCAAATAACTTGCTCATTCAGCTTTAATTTGCTTTTTTGTAGACTTTTATACGACCACTTCTCACTGAGATATAAGACCTTGAATGGAAAAGGATCATTTCGTCTTTGACCATCGATATCTCAGCAACCAATCATCACACAGAAAATTCAACGGGTGTTTTAAACACTCGAATAAATTCTCGACAAGGATTAGCCATTGTTTTTTCGGAAAAAAAAATTTTTGGATACTTTACATGAATTTGAAAAATCAAGAAAAAAAAAGCTTTTGGTGGCTCTTTGGAAAATCAAACGCTGAATTAAAAACTTCGAGAAAACCACTAATGTTAAGTGTGCCTTTTACAGTTCAATATACCTACAAAAACGCCACCGAGTTTCAATTTAATCCATCCAGCCGTTTCTGTGTTTCGTTCGATTGAATTTTTGAAAAATTAAAGCATCATTTTTTTGATCTTAAACTTTCATAATCTTCAACAAAATGAAAAAAAAAAATTTCTCAGCTTTTTTCACATTTTTATCAATAACAGTATTTAAATTTATAAAAAAAAAAGAAAATTTCTTAGAAAATTCTCTCTACTTCTTTCTTAGAAAGTGTATAAAATAATGCGCCCTTAAATGATGGCCATTTATATATATATATATATATATATATATATATATATATATATATATATATATATATATATAGATAGATATAATATGTTGTTTGCATACCTAGAAAAATAAAATTCGTCAAATGCGTGTTTTTGACACGCACTAAGTAATGTCATCTCAGTGAAAGTGTTAATTTAAGATTTTTTGTTAACTCTATAGTTGTTAACTCTACAGCCCTCTTGCGTTTATTCAATATGGATGTACAACTCAATAATTACTCAGTCACACAACCATATTAATACGTCATCTTCGATGACATAAAAAATCGAAAACTATAGTTATGTAATATAATAATATATTGTTAAATGGATATATACTACACTTTATATGGGATCCGTTAGAGTACTGAAGACCCAAAAGCGCCAAAAATTAACTACTCAACTGATTTTGGAAATTGTTTAAAATAGTTAAGCTTTCTAACAATTTTGTGAATTGTTAGAAAGCTTAACTATTTTAAATAGATACAGGTCTTAGATGAAATCCTCCAGTGCCCAATATTTGGAAATTCGCTATGTTATGCAGATGCTGCGACAGAGGTGTTTTTTTTTTTTTTTTTTTTTTTTTTTTTTATTTAAATATAATGTTCAATTTCATTTTCACCAATCGACTATACGAATTTTTTTTAAAATCTTTTAGTTAGAAGTATTACTTACTAGTAAACATATAGTGATATTTGCTGCATTAGACTTTTCGCTATTTGTTGCATTAATTACCCACATAATAGAAAAAAAATTCAGCTTTGTTTCAAAAAGCCCAACAGTTACGCAGTTTTCGCATATTTTGCTCATTAACTCGAGCATAATTTAATTTTAATTTAAAAAATGATTAGATAAATGCGCTTGTTCTGCATTTTTACCATAATGTTTTAAACTTAAAATTTTTTACGATAAAAATTAATCTTAAAGCAGTCTATCTATGGCTGGGCGCACATTGAGACGCAGTTAACGTAGGCAGGGCAGCGCAGTTTCTGTGACTCGTGTTGTAAAACGGAACAGCGCAAATTGAAACGCAGAGCAGAGCAAGGCAACACTGCGTCGTCGTATGAGACCGATGTGGCACTCGTGATTGTGACACAGAAACTGCGCGATGCTGCGCGACATTGTAACACGTTCTCGAGTTTTAGTTGGTTTCATTTCGCCTAAATGAAAAGAATTAAAAAATTGAAGAAAAACAGTGCTGCTCAGCCATGCTCTGCTTTTAAATCTGTGCTATCCCGTTCTACAACAAGAGTCACAGAAACTGCGCTACCCTGCCTGTGTTAACTTTATCTCAATGTGCGCCCAATCACACAGTTTGCCAATCCCTGCCCTTCTCTGCTCTGCTCTGCACTGTCTTGCGTTTACTGCGTGACGCAGCTCAATGTACGCCTGACCTATACATCTGCTTTTCATAACATTAACGGCGATTATAATATCCGACTTTCACTACATATGAATTAGAAGAATTTAGAAGAATTTTCAGACTGAAATTTAATTGAGGAATATATTATGCAAAATAATAATTAAGAAGAAATTTTTCATTATTAATATTAATATTTATTGTTAATTATAATTTAACTAAATTATGGTTATTTTTGATTACTCAGTAACATTTAACATAAAAACATTTGTAATCGTATAACTCGGATATCCACAAGTAGTAGCAACATCACATCCACTTTTCATTTGCTTCAAATTTGTTTCGCTTTATTAATCTTATTTGAAAATCCATCGTGGAGGTTTGGTTGGTGGTGGTTTATACGTCGGATGAATAATATTAGGTGGTCTTTTGGCAAATGAATTCTGAAATAAAATATACGTGTGTTGACAAATAGTTGATATATAAAATAAATAATTCTGTAAATTAAAATAAAGTTTAGGGGTCGCTCTACATTACAGCAGCGATCACAGTTCGTTCTCAATTCGATCTGGCTCCGGTAAAATGTTCTTTTGTTTACATTTATGTTTCATGAACGGCACGGGTGTGCCAATATTTTCCTATTTTTTAATTAAAGAATTAGCCATTGTAGCCTTTTTTCTCACTGAAGATGATATTAAGAGAAGAGAATGTATATCGAGAAGAAAAATGTGGCTACATCCAAGTTTATTACCGAGGAAAATGGAAAATGAATACTACACGTTGTAATTTCTTTCAACAGATAATAAAGAAAAATTTGTACAATACTATCGAGTGGGTTTGAAACTTTTGCAATGATTTTAAGAAAAATTTAATCAAAAATTTTAAAGAGAAATAAGATAATTTCATCTATAAATAATATTTATGAATTATAAACAAAATACATAGTTAATTTGTATTTTTTTAAATATATAATTATTATCTTTTTTTTCGAAATTGCATAAGTTTTTAGTGGTCATATACAGAAAAATTAAAAATAATGAATAAAGTTCTAGGAATTTCAAATTATTCACTTGTTGTTAACTGACTGACAGCCGGTTTTACATTCACATTTAAAGCCAACTTTAACATTAAAGCCAACTTTAAAACTGATTTTATTTTTGGTACTGTTTTACAATCAATTTTAAAGCTCCATTAATGTAAAAGTCGACTTTAAATTAAAGTACGAATTATCCCGACTTTTACTGCTTAATGTCTGCTTTAACACATTTGTCATTGCTAATTATTATCGTTGAATTTTGTCTATAAGCGTAATTTTTCTATAAAATATTCATACCTTAAATAAATAAAATAAAAATTTTATTTGTTTGCTTATTTTCAATAATATTTTTATTATTTTTACACCTTGAGTTAATATCAAACATTCTTTTTGGGTTAAACTAGCTGAGGGATTTCCTTTATGATGCATTATACTTATGATATTTATAAATTTCTTTTAAAAACGAATAATGTGATGGTTTTTTATTCCAATCTCACTCTGAAGCATTCACACGATCACGATTGCAGCTCGAACAGTAGTCAAATATTTTTTGTAATGAATTGGTGTTGGAGCTAAACTCGTATTGACTAATGATATCGACCGATAATCAATTAGTCGATTAATCGACTAAACTTTTCAGACAAAACTAATCATTAGTCAAAAATATCAAGCGTAAAGTAATCGGCTAATTGATTAAATTTTTAGTGGAATTTTTGAATAGGGTTACCTATCTAACTCTTTCAAAAATAATGTTTTCTTTTGAATTTAATTAACTGACTTTTAATATATTTATTAAAGAAAGATATGGCATATCGCAATGTGAAAAATCATACAAAAAGATAATTTTTTATTTCGATTTTTTGAGGTTCCAAACAATACAAAAAGGTTAATAAATTAGTTGAATTTATCATTAAGGAAAAAAATTTGTGTCATTTAGCTGAAGTTAAAATAATTGACTAAAAATGACTAAATGTAAACAAAATCAGTCGACTAAACTGAATAATCGATTAATAATCTGACATCACTAATGTCGTCAGCGTCAATAGACTCACTGTTTCTCTTTTAAGAATATTTTTCCGGGATGAGACTAGACCGGAAATCTATTATAGTTGGGATTATTTTGTGGACCCACCCTTGAAATAATAACGATAAAGGCCGTTTTCATAAATAAATTCACTTTCAAATTTTAACTAAAGTAACTTGAAGCCCATATTTCTAATCTAAAGTAGTTTATTTTAATAATAAATTTAATATGATATTTATCTATTAAGAAGCAAATATCGAGCAAGTCAAGATAAAATAGGTGAATATCTTAATATTAGCTTACAGTGGTAATAGCTATTTATTGATAAACATATGGTGAAGAACTTTATGTACGAGACTGAGCAAGTTTGTGAGCAAAGCTAATAAAATACGGCGAGTTTATAAAGCCAAATTATGTACACAGAAAGCTTTGTGTTTATTGCTAAAATTTCTAATTATTTATTTATAAAAATCGAATTTATAAAATTAACGTCTATATTCTAGATAAAAAATTAATTTTATATAATATTTTCTAGAAAAATCTTTTATTTATTAAAATATACTTTGATTGTTATTATTCAACAAAACAATACTTAAACAAGAGAGCAGTTAGCTACTCCGGAATAAATATTAATAATAAAATAAATTGTGTAATTAACACCAATCATGTGTAAATTTGTAAATATGACAGAGGTACAAATAAAGTTAGGGTATTTTCGGTTTTTTTCAAAATTTAAATTTATCAAATAGATCATTTTTTTATGACACTAATGCTTTTTACTTTTCATTATACAACTATAGTGTCATAAAGAATTAACTTTTACATTTCTAGTAGTGTAATAAAATACGGTTTTATGATTCAGTCATACATAAAATTAATTAAAAGGCTAATATCAAAACAGCTATTGATAATTATATATATATATATATATATATATATATATATATATATATATATATATATATATATATATATATATATATATATATTTAAATATTTACATACCTGCATTGTAATTGCAAATACTCCAATCAACAATAGAAAGTACACCAAGAACTTCATTTTTATTTATTTTTTAACTGATTGATTTTGTAATAATGATAAATAAAATCCAGCTGCAGTATTTATATAAAAAACAACTTTAATTATTTTTGTAAATAAAACACTAAACGGGGTTTTTAATTTTCCTTATTATTCTTAATTTTTTAGATTACGAGAAATTGTAAGAAATTATTGATAAGTCAATATAATAAATAATCGTACCTACGCAACATATTTTATCAGAACTGTAATGTTGAAATAAGGAAAAATTGAATTATTTTATGCAAAAAGAGATTGTAGTAAATATTAATAATTTGATTAGGAAAAGGGGGATTTACTCAACATTGAAATGTTCCGAAAAACTCTGTATACACGAACTGTGGTATAAAGACTCGCAAGTATATTTTTAGAAACATTGTATTTTAAAAATATACATTTTATTTTTAGAAATCAGTACAAGAATAAATATTTATTTAGTTAGTTATTTTATTATTAGTTACTCACCTTACTATAAGTAACGAGAACTCAGATGTAAATAATTTATAATATTTATATGTTATATATTTGTGGTAAGAAAGGCAATAAAAATTTAAAATCTGTAAAATTAAATTAAGTTTATACAAATTTGCTGTAATTAAAAAAAAATGTTAGTTAAATAAAACAAAGCGGTTTAGCAAAGAATTCTCAAATATTAAATTTTAATAATGACTAATAAAATATTAAATTACATTTGTAGAGTGACAAAAATATAACCAATAGTGACAACAATATTGTGTTTTTAGTAGTAATTTTTGCTGAAAGCTTATTAGGCCAGGTGGTCTGAAAACAGTCGTTCCGAGTTAATTTGAATGGAATTTTTCTGCTGAAATCAGTTTAGCAGACAGTGCCGATTATGGTAAACTATATTAACAGATAGTAACGTGATCAGATATTGTTTAAAACAGTTTTGTTTGTAACAAACAAAAAATAAAGTTTTTAAAATCAAAATAATTTTTTAAATATTCTTTAATCCATTTTCAATAAAAAATTTTCAATAACATTTTTTCCTAAGGTTAACTTTTTCTATGCTATCAAATTTTAAAAACTGAAATAAAATGATAAACACTGTTTCTCTGACAATACATATTTTTGCAATGTTTTTAGGCTTTATATATATATATATATTAACTAGCTATTACCCGCGACTTCGCAAGCGTGAATTTCGTAATTTAGTAAAGGTAATTCCTTCTAGGTAGTTTGCTAAAATATTTTGCTCCTATTTTCTTATCATAAGCTGAAACGATAGGCTTTATTTATTGATCAGCTCACTCATCAACCCTGTTTATTTTTAATTTCTCCCTTTGGTTAGTTATCTAAAACCAATTGAAAATTTTCAAAAACTAATTGGTCATTTCTTCAAGCATATAACATAGACTAAAAATCTAAAGTAAGCCTATTAAGAAGGTCAACGAATTTGGTATAGAAGTAAAAAAAAGTATGTTGATTTAAAATACTCAAATATTATATATTTTTAAAATACCTTATATTTTGTAAACTTTAAATAAGTACCCTCCCTATTCCTATTGGAAAATTTAAGTCCCAACATCTCCTATAGGTCTGTTTGCATTATATTTAAACATTTCCTAAAGTAACTGACTCATTGTTGGAGACGTTGAAAATGTAAAATTTGACCTGTCCCCCATTTTTTTGCGTTTATTCCCTATTTTACTCTTTACAGGATTAATTTTCAAAAAGTGATGAAACATGTATTCATTAATTAATTTTTTACCTCCTTTGACTATGCCCTCCAGTTTCATTCGTATAAAATTATCCTAACTGTGAGTAGAGCTACTTTAAATCAGTGATTCCGAAACAAGTCGAACAAATTTAGTTTCAAATCAGTTCTTTAAAGTGCTTCGCTTCGCTCGCCAAATAATTCAAAATTCTATAAAAGGTTAATTTCATCTAATGCTTCACTCCGCTCGCCAAACGACTCGGAAGTAACCATTAAAATATCTAATTTTCACACTCTGAGATCTTTCCATAGATTCCCATATTGATGGTTTTAAAATTAATTCAATTTTGGATCCCTTTCGAAATCCCAGAACCCTGGTGGACTTTTTAAAATTATGTTCAGTTCCCCCGTAATTAAACTTTACTACTATCCTTTTGTAAAGTGAAATTTTAGTAACTTACAAGGAGATGCATCCAGAGTGAAATTCGGGATTTTGATGAAACTTCGCTGGTGTGTAGAATTGGCAAAAATAAGGGACCCGTATTTTTTTTTATCGGCCATCTTCCATGTTTACGGGGTGAAACCAGTCCCTAAAGTTGGGGGTTCAAATCGTATTTCTTAAGATATCTCGAAAACTATAAGAGATAGAGGAAAACTTTAAATTGACGAAATGTTACTCTTTGGAAGACCTATTCACCTGCATAGGTTAAACCAGGGCCGGGTTTATAAGGGGGGCTGGAGGGGTAAAAATGGGGGTAAATTTTCTTGCACAGCCTGAATGGTTCAATGTATCAAATTTTTGCCATCATAAATAGAAAGAGCACCAAAAATTAGGGGGTACGTGTTTTTGCGTTTTTTTGAAATATGTGTGGTATCTGAAACATATAAGGAAGAAAAAAATAGGGTAGATTATATTGCATTATTATTGATTGCAAATACGTTCTATATTTTCTTATTTTTATGTTTATTCTCATCATGAAAATGTAAATTTTTACTTTCCGATAATGATTCATATATTTTTCAGTACTAACTTAATTGGTAATTTAGCCATGTGTACATTTGATTACTCATATTCAATATTTTTTATACCTATTTCTGCGAAAGTTAAATTTCTCTTGTGTGCTTGTGTTAATGAATGCTCGACAAGAAGCAATAATCTGTTTCGCTTACTGTTCAGGTGCTTTGCAATAAAGTTTGCGATTTGGGAAATGGGGTTGACACCTATAAAACATACAAAAAGAATAAGAAAAATAGTTTGAATGTTGAGAAAGAAATAAACCGCGTTTATTTGGTTAAAAACTAATTTGTAAGAAGATAAAGGCAGTTGTTGAATGGAAGATTATTGCTTCTTGTTGAACATTCATTAACACTTGCAGACCAGAGAATTTTGGTAGAAATAGATATAAAAAATATTGAATATGAGTAACCAAATATACACATGGCTAAATTACCAATTAAGTAAGTACTGAAAAATACACGAATCATTATCGGAAAGTAAAAATTTACATTTTCATGATGAAAATAAATATAAAAATAAAAAATATAGAACGTATTTGCAATCTATAATAATGCAATATAATCTACTATATTTTTTCCTTCCTTATATGACTTGGATACCACACATATTTCGAAAAAACGCAAAAACACTTGTCCCCTAATTTTTAGTGCTCTTCCTATTTATGGTGGCCAAAATTTGATACATTGAACAATTCAGGCTATACAAGAAAATTTACCCACATTTTTACCCCTCCAGCCCCTCTTATGAACCCGGCTCTGGTTTAACCTATACAGGTGAATAGGTCTTTCAAAGAGTAACATTTCGCCAATTTAAAGTTTTCCTCTATCTCTTATAGTTTTCGAGATATCTTAAGAAATACGATTTGAACCCCCAACTTTAGGGGCTGCTTTCACCCCGTAAACATGGAAGATGGCCGATAAAAAAAAATACGGGTCCCTTATTTTTGCCTATTCTACACACCAGCGAAGTTTCATCAAAATCCCGAATTTCACTCTGGGTGGATCTCCCTGTTACTGAAGTTAACAATTAAATTTTTAAATATTATTTTTATCGTAACCTGGGTAATTTTTTGTTTTTCTTTCTTTTGTTTCCGTTTATTGTTAAAGGAATATTTTTGATATATAAACTTTTGTCTTGAATATATTATCAACCGCCATAAAGAATATTGTGATAATTTTGACTGGAGATGTTGTCGATGTTGAGATGGTGAAGCGTCTAAGGGATAAATTTATAAGGTTTCACTGAAATCTGTCCCGTGGTTTTTGTGTCAGCCGTGCCCATAGAAAACCCAACTGATCATTTTATTCTATAAATTCCATGTAACTTCCATAATATCAATTTTAGGTATAAGAATATCTTATAGTAACAGATAAACTTTACAGTTTTCGACATAATTATAATAAAAAATTTAGGTGATTCATTTGAAAAAAAAAAAAAAAAAGATTTGCACAATATACAAAAAATATTTAAAAAAATGCTTTATGTGACCACCCTGTATTAAGTCAAAAAGCTGAAATATCACTGTCACGCAGAATATTACTAACAATTTCCATCGAATTCAAATGCTGTCAAAAACACTTCAAATAACAAATTTGGTGTCAACTTCCGGGATAAGTTAAAAATAATTTAATTTCAAATGTTATCGAGTGCCTGTGAAACATTATTAATGTATGGCGGACTTTTGAAATTAAAAAAAATAAGAAAAGTGGTCAAGTTATTTGAAATGAATTATACATTACCTTCTATCTATTTGTTATGTATCTATTACCGCTATCTATCTCTCTGTTGACAGCTATTGACAGCTATTCACAGGCACTCGATAACATTTGAAATTAAAAAATGTAACTGCGTCTCGCATCAAAGAGAGAATGTGTTTGATTGATTATCAAAATTGGAGTGGCACTCGAACGAACGGTCGGTGGCCTAATTGGTAAGGTGCTTGGCTAGTAGCCAAGAGATCCAGGTTCGAGTCCCGGCCAATCCAGGTTCGAGTCCCGGCCGATCCAGGTTCGAGTCCCGGCCGATCCAAATATCTCCTTTTATCTATTTTCATTGATTTATTGTTTTGTCTATTGTATTACTTCCTATGTCCATAAATAAATACATATTTACCTAAAAAAATGCAGAAATTTCAAGACGGACTTCTCGCAAGTCACTCCCTCAAGTCCTATGTGTACACTAGCAAGTCCATGTAAGCATAGAGTATTTGCAGAGAGAGCCAAAACTTGCAGCAAGTGCTCTATGGTAACGTGTCTACAGCACGCAAGTGCTCTCAGAGAGCGACTTGGTAGCGTAAAACTTGCCAGTGTAGATAGATCATTACAATACAAGAAAGGGTGTACATTGACTTGTAGTTAAAATGGATTCCGCTACGCAGTCATTTTATTGTAAAATAATTTAATAGTCAACGTTATTATAATGTATAAACCAAAAATTAATTATCATTTATGTGTTGTGATACGCTAAATAGAAGAAATGGCAGATATTTAATATAATATCCGAAGATTTAATTAGATGGATAAACGTATTACATTCAACCGGAAATAACCAAAATGAAGTAAATATGACAATATCCTGTGTTAAAGTGGGATCAATTTCTTTATTTAAAATGGTAATTTTTATTTATTTAAATTAATACAAACCATCTTTAATTATTAATCAATATTTTGTAATGTTTGCATCAATTTAAATCCCGAATCTGTGATATTTTTATATTTTGTACATCTTTTACACATTCCAAATTTTAATTAATATAATACGAAACCAAGTGTTTCCATAGCTTGTCTTTCCTAAGATATATAACTTTACGTATGGATCATAAAAATTAATAATGAGGAAAATAGCATATTTTAATTGATTCATTTATCCATACACTAATATTGAATTATTGATTACAATATATGTAATTTTAGAATTATATTAAACTCTTTAGTACATAAATGGTAATCCTATAGTTTACACTATCTTCAAATTATCATTTACTAGAAAGATATTTTTTTATTATATTTTTATTTTTTTAAATTAATTATCATTTACGTAAAAATAAGATTTTTTTAATATAATAGTTTATATATAAATATATAAATATATTTGCTAGCATTTATGTAAAATTTAATTAGTATAAAAGTGTTGTGTAAGGTTAATATTGTATGTTAATATTCTCATTCATATTGAAATTTACTCATTAAGCCAAATTAATTGTGCAAATTTCAAAATCCTATATACTTTATAATAAATTTGTTAAAGTTGAAATTTAGTTTATTATTTCAAACAAATTTCAGATATTCCCCTGTGTGGGTTGGGGTTAGAATAAACTCACACGCAAGTTTTATTAACTTTGGCGGTAACGTAAAAATCGTTAAAACACATGGTATTTATTTAAAACTGGTTTTCTTTCCTTTACTTCTTCACCGTTATCTTTCTGCATTCTTAATTTGTTAAAATTTAGTATTTTAGTATGTTTAAAGTAAATATGTATGTAAATTAAAAATCACAAAGTGATTGAAAAAATTATCTGGATCGGCCGGGAATCGAACCCAGGATCGTGCTACTCGTTACATCATCGATTCTTTGTTCGACAGGCGCCCGATACAGACAACATTCAATCACCTATGTGTATGTACTCTCTATAATGCGAGAAGCAGTTATAATTTTTCAATTTCAAATATTATCGACTGCTTGTGAAACACTACTACGTACGACAGATTTTTGTCTGCAAAGTGCAAACTACGTAGTATTCATATGTTCACTTATCGTTCAATTAAATTGAAACTTTAAGCACTCGACTTCCTTTGGTTAACATGACCAAAAACCACATATATGTATGTAAATTAAAAATCACAAAGGTTCGATTCCCGGCCGATCCGGATAATTTTTTCAATCACTTTGTGATTTTTAATTTACATACATATATGTGGTTTTTGGTCATGTTAACCAAAGGAAGTCGAGTGCTTAAAGTTTCAGTTTAACAGAACGATAGGTGAACATATGAATACTACGTGTGTTTGGAGACAAAAGTCTGTCATATGTAGTAGTTTTTCACAAGCACTCGATAATATTTGAAATTGTAAATATGTTCCATGTCATTTAATACTTTAGTCAATTTATTTACTTATATATATATATATACATGTTAACACCGAGACAAGGGTTAATTAATAGACTTTCTCCTGGTGATAAACTTCGAGAAATAAGTCAGATTTAATTATATTATCGTAATAACAGAAACTTGATACCTTTGTACACTATTTTAGAATAATATAATAAATACATATTTCAATACTATTTCATTAAAATTTCAAAGTAGTTCAGATATGTCTTTCAAATTTTAAGCAGTTGGTCGATTCACCATAGTTATTAATCCGTTCAATGGGCCGGCGGATCAATTTTATTTTCCACTGTTAAACTTTGCTAATTAGAATTCATATCTTGTAATATAGAAAATAGATATAAGGAAAACGTATCAGTTCCTGAAAACATTTAAATAAAAGGCTACCAACAAATATACATAAATTCAATAATCATATCCATATCACTATAAAACAAACCCAAACCATAACATAAATAAAAATTAACCATAATAAACCCATAACAATAATAATACAATACCTATATTATAATATAAAAAAATTTTTTTTTTACAACAGTATATATCTTTCATTATACAAACGACCAATTTTCCATAGCTCTCAAGAAATTTACATTTACGATTGTTTCCAGTTAACTTCAGCGTCAATTTTTAATTTTTACAAGGAAAGGTATCCAACTGTATCTCTCAAAAATTTTTGAAACTTTGGTGGATTGTAAATCTTACTAAAAGTAATCACGAGCCCTATTTCGTTCGTGCCCATAAGCGGTTTAAGGGGGTGAAATTCACCCCTGAAAATTTGAGTTTTTTTCAATTTTCTTAAATATCTTGGAAATCGTAAGAACTTTGGTAGGGAAACTATATATATTTATAAATGGCACTTTAAAATCTTTGTTGTGATACCAAAACTAAAGTTATAAAATCACTGGGTTTCGTCCCCCACCCTCAAACCCCAATTTTTTCAGGTATATTTTGGTAAAAGAGAAGGCTGTTATGTGTAAATAAAAGAATTTTTAATGAATATATTTTACATCACACCAGTTGATTTCTTTTGCATAAATACAATCTTTGCTAATATTAACTTGGGAAAAATTTTAAGTTTTTGATTTAATAATTAGCAAAAATATGGTCAAAAAATTTGGTATTTTAGTAATGAATTGTTACAAAATATGGTATACTTTAAAGTACATAGTTTAGACAGAAAAAATATCAATACAAATCTTATTTATTTATTTTTATTTATCGATAAAATTTTCAATATTTTAAGACTTGTAATCTACACAATAATAATGATATTGTTCATAAAAATGTTCAAAACAAAAATATTGTCCACACCAAGCACATCTTATAAAAGCGGGGTTACCACATACACTACAATTTGATGCTTCTCTTTTTTCTTTGAAAAAGCAATATGTTACAGGATTTTCAAATTTTTCTGGTCGTTGTCAATATATCCACTTTTATACCACCGATACTTGAACAAATTTTGAAAACGAGGCGACGAAAACTGATTGTGAGCTAGAGAATATTGTTACGACGATGTAAATCAATAGCACGCTCATTTAGAATTACATTATCCGAAAATACTGTTTTCAGAGTCGAAATCCATAGATATCCAGAGGTTAAAATATTGAAAATTGTACAGATAAATAAAAGTAAATAAATAAGATTGGTATAGATGCCAGTAAAGCATGGGGGAGGGGGAGGGGGGTTTGGTTCCAGTGTATTTTTTCTTTCTAAACTATGTACTTTAAAATATATCGTAAGTTTGTAACAATTCATTACTAAAATACAGGATTTTTTAACCATATTTTTGCTCATTATTAAATCAAAAAGTTAAAATTTTTCCCAAGTTAATATTAGCAAAGGGTGTATTTATGCAAAAAGAAATAAACTGGTGTGATGTAAAATATATTAATTAAAAATTCTTTTATTTACACATAATAGCCTTCTCTTTTACCAAAATATACCTGATAAAGTTAAGGGTTGGGGGTGGGGGATGAAACCCCAATGATTTTATAACTTTAATTTTGGTATCATAACTTTAAATTTGGTATCAAAGGTCTTAAAGTGCCATTTACGTATATATATATATATATATATATATATATATATATATATATATATATATATATATATATATATATAGAGAGAGAGAGAGAGAGAGAGAGAGAGAGAGTTTCCCTATCAAAGCTCTTACCATTTCCAAGATATTTAAGAAAATTGAAAAAAACTCAAATTTTCAGAACACACACCCCCTTAAACCGCTTATGGGCACGAGCGAAATATGGCTCGTGATTACTTTCAGTAAAGTCTACAATCCACCAAAGTTTTAAAAATTTTTGAGAGATACAGTTGGATACCTTTCCTTGTTAGTGCGTGTCGAACACGCACTTGACGAATTTTTATGCTTCTCACAATCAGGTACAGAATTTAAACCCGCTCATTCGATATTTCCATACAATATACATAATTTTTTTTTTAAAAGGCAAAATATGATTTCCATTCGTTACATGGTGACTACGATGAAATTTGAAATTTCAATGATTTGCATTACTTAAGATTTATATTAACTGAATGATCATCTTAAATATTTTATTCTGGATTATCTTAAAATCAATACTATCGTAATATTTGATAATTTGCAATTAATCGGATCGTAACAAGACTGTAAACCCTGTTATTATAATTTAAATATCCACGTTATGTTTATATATTTAACCATGTTATTGTAATTTAACTATAGTAACGGGCCGCTCCGTTGCTCGTAGCATTTTGAAGTTTAAAAAAATTCTTAAACAAAACCTTCTTTTCTAACATTTCAAAGTAGTAACACATTACATAATAAAAATTTTATTTAATTATTAAGAACAAACTGATACAACAATAAATTATGGTTACTTTAATGCTGATGGACCCATTTTTATACAGATTTTTAACTAGTACTAGAGCCAGCATCGATTTCGCTACAAGCAGTGTGCACATTGTACTTATACGTAGATATTTTTAAAAGCAAGTTATTTTAATTTTATTATACTTAACGTAAAAAGCCCTATACCGGAACGCGTTCAATACTCGAACAATTTTAAAATATATCGGTTTTTTTCAGAAATAACTTCATTAATATATAAAATATCAAAAATGTTAGAGTATTGAACGCATTCGGGTATAGGGGCTTTTACCCTATATCTTTTAATTTTGAAAATCAAAACGAAAAATAATATCAATTTGTCATTTACATTTTATTTCTGTCAGTAGGTATAATATCTGAGATGAACAGGCAAAACAATAAAATCATACTTAAAATTACAAAATTAAGTTTATTTTAGTCAAATTTTAAAATAATCATCCCAATCAATAGTTATTTTAAAATAATCATCCCAATCAATAGAATTAATCCGCAATTTTCATTTCCATTTTTCGATACCAAGTCAAACTCGAATAACTGGTGGAGGTCTTCTGGGTGGTGGTCGATATGTTGGATAAATAATACGAGGCCGCTGTGCACAAGTATTCTACAAAAAATATTTCAAACTCTCGTTAATAAAACTGCTAAATTAGATTTACCGAGCAACATAAAAATAAGCGCCACTTAATACGTAGCCATACACGAACGAACTTTCACAAACCGGTCACTGACGCTTTGTCGGTCATTGAAGTTATAAGACGTCACGTGAAACCTTACTAATTCACACACCACATTGTACGACGTCAACAATCCCATATAAAATGTAAAAACTGTCAAAATAGTGTCGCAGTTGTCAATTTAGGTTATGACCGTCAAGATGTTAATAAACGTGGGATCTAAACTGCTGGCTTAAATTCAGTGGTCCCGGTCTGATAAAACTAATCCGCAACCAACACACGAAAAGACTTCATAACAGACTTATTTCGGTAACGACCAGATATTTCAAAAAGTCCGCTCATGTATAACTATTGAAATTTATTAGATCTATGAAAATGAATTCTTAATTCGGCTAAATCGATGAACTCGTGAATTCAAACTATACCATTAAACAGTATTGCATCGTGCTTTATATTAGCACAAAGTTCCAAGTATTTTCAAAACACAGAACTTGAAAAGAAAAAAGATAATAGAATAAAAACTTTCATAAGAATAGGAAATATATACCTAAGCAATTAAGCAAGATAAAAATACAAAATAAAAATGTAAAAAAAAATTAAAAATTAAAGAATAAAATTCAAATATTTAAGTAGATTTACGATAAAAAAAAAAAATAATAAAAATAAATAAAAAAAAAAAGAATAAAAAAAGAACTCACCTGTATAGCAAGCCCTAGAAAACTAAGTAGTAAAACAAAATATACCAAGAACTTCATATTTACGTGTAGTTGCTTTGAATTTCAATATCAGTCTGATTCCACTGACTGTTCGTTTTTAGGTATTTATATACTCAATATTGATAAAAAAGTTGATGTGATTTTGGTATTCCCCTTTTCTTACAATATTTATATTTACTGAACTTTTGTATCACTGAGAAATAAAATGTGTGTAAAAATAGATACTATTCGACCCACCTTTGTAATCTTAAATTTAAAAATTTATCTTATTCTTTTTCAAAATTATAAAAAGTTTCGAAGTTCCAGGTAGCAATGGCGAATTGTAAAATGTATCTGGACATGGAATTAAGGCGATATTCCCATGTGACATTTCAAAATTTTACTTTCTCTTTACTAAAATTATTTTAGATGAATACAGATTTAGTCAGGAAGATTAATAAAAGTATGTGGACATGCTGGACAAAAGTACCAATTTTTTTTTTTTACTAACTACCCATACCATAAGCTTCAAATTTTGGGTAGGATTCACTTAACCTCTCAGCCACATGGCGACCACTTTGAAATATATAGACAAATTCTAATATTAATAGATTTGAGCGTTACTTTATGGTATTTCATATTTGTAAATAATAAACAAATATTTTACTTTGCAAAATACCACTTTTATTTTTGAAACTGTGACAATATTGTTTCGACCCGTTAGTTCATTTTCAAACAGAATAATCTGTATGAATAATCTCATTTCAAACAGAATAATCTGTTTGAAAATGAACTAACGGTTCGAAACAATATTGTCACAGTTTCAAAAATAAAAGTGGTATTTTGCAAAGTAAAATATTTGTTTATTATAGACAAATTCTGTTTAAAATATTTTTATTGATTTTTCTCATAGGGAAATGTGCAATTTTTATGAAACTTGGTATAAACATGATATGCCACATAGCTTAGGTTAAGCCCGCAAACCAAAAAGATTGAATGATGCAAAGGGGCTTTATAGGAGCTTTTTTCTCGCGAAAATTTACACATAATTATGTAAATTTAAAAATAACCAATCGATAACCAAAAGCCATGGATACTGTAAAAAAAAACCTTTTTGACATATGCAGCTGCAATGTACTGTGCACTTTCAGTCTTTCTTGTTACATAAACAGCTTCTGCTACAACTATTCTTGCTATTTTACAAGTTACAAGTTCGCTGCAGGTTTTTGATGCAACGGGAAATCTAATTAAAACTGCAACCCATGTTTGAGTACCTTCATTAAGGGTGTATTCGTATTTTTTTATCAAAAAATTCGCAATTTCCAATTATTTTTTTCTCAGTGATTTTATAACTAGAGATACATTTATTTCCTTATATTATTAAACTAACACTTATAATTACAAATTTTTTTTGCTTGTCACTCATTTTTATTATAAAGGGCGTTGAAGTGGAGGTCGCAAAAAAGAGGGTGAAACACTAACACCGATAAGTTCGGTCCAAGACATCTGAAGCAAAGATTTCAAATGGCATTTTATTACAATTTGTGTTCTCCAGTGAGTAAATTAGAATAAAGTCAAATTTTTAAAAGTTGTAATTATGTCGCACCTTTAGAAAAAATCACGTTTTAGGTCATAAAAATGTATCTACGGGAGGCAATAAATTTTGAGCAAGTGCATACTAAGCCCACGATTTTAATTTGCATACTGGGCAATACATTAATGAATACAGTAAACCAAGATTAAGAGTCATAAGTTAATTACTTTTTGAAATATCAGTATTACCACATTAAAAAAAGTTATTTCGCGGAAACTGCGCGCTCGCGGAAGAAGCGCCCCCTTTTTCTTACTTTGTTTACAAATAATATATACCTATGTAAATATTTCCGGAACCGTTAGGAATTTTCATTTAACTTTTTTTTTACGTTTTCCATTAAAATTATGGAAAAAAAATCGATTTACTTTGTACTTTGATACTTTGATTTATTTACTTTACAAAGCATTTTGATTTATTTAAAATGAAATTTAATACAACATAAGTCCTTTTTATAAATATAATAACTCAGAGGTCAAATTAAGCTCAATACACAAAACTGGTATGACTTCAAAAATTGGGGTAAAAATTTAATTTTTATCAAATATCGCGAAAACGGTATGACGTAGATATAAAGTTTGAATTAGCCATATTGTTATGTTTAAAGACCTATTATTGATATGAAATTTGTTGAAATTATATCAACACAGGTGGTTGCGGTTGAAAATTTGGGAGTTAATTTTTCAAAAAGAGAATAAAAAATAAAATATATTAAAATTTTGTTTACAGATTTCAAACCTACGTAGAAATATCCAATTAACCTGTTTTTACCTAATTTCCTAATATTAAGTCTAAGGTTAGTTAATTAGAGGGTAACTGTGTCGACATAATCGTACTATTCAAGCAATTCAAGAACTTCTTCATGGAAAGTAGTTTAAGACAATTAGAATAACGTAATATGTTTTATAACATATTCAAATTGTTCTACATATAACATATTCAAATTTCATCAGAATCGATGAAACCGGCTTTATAAACAGTTAATAATTAAATTTCAAAAATGACGAAGTAACAAAATGTATTTATTGAAGTAGCAGATAACATTAAAATATGTTTTTTGATTAGCTGATTTAAAATAAAAATTGTAATGAATAATTTCACGCAACTTTCTGCAGACTGACGAAATACTTTTGCGGACCGATGGTTGAGAAACACTGGTGTAGATAGTGACCGATATAGATATACCAAAACAACAATTTTTGAGAAAGCGAACGACGTCGCGGGCACATTTAGCAAGTATATTTACTTGCCAATAACATTACAGGTTCTTGGAGGACATTACTCAAGATGGCCGCCTTGTAGGTGATGAAATTGAGAAAACCACGTTATTATAATTTATATATCCACGTTATGTTTATATATGGTCCATTTCAGTTAAATTTAAACATGCTTCATCACTTATGAATTTAAATAGTTTCAGTTTTCTTGGCTTTATGGCTTTATCTCTTTCATTATTGCACTTACGTAAATTTTAAAATTGCAATTTGTTTTTAGAAAAGATTGATTTGTTTTGAATATAAGAATTATTTAATTTTTTAACTTTGACTCATGATTAATTGTATTTGAAACAGAGTAAGGGAAGTATAGGGCAATGTGGCCACCCTAAGGTTTGAATTGGTATATTTCCTAAACGGTTTTAATTAATTGATATTTCTTGATATAATACAATTGCAAATTTAATAAAGTCTTTATTTTATAATATACATACGGTTTATATATTCACAGTAATAAAAAATTTTCAATTATTTCGTGACAAAATGACCACATTACCCACCTTGGGTAGGCAAAGTGGCATAGTATTATTAATATTAAAAGTTAACATAGATTAAAACTGACTTTTTAATTTTTAGATGAAATTACAATTTTTAATCAAAAATATTACAATTTGCTACGAGTTAGCAATCATAAAAAAAAATTTAATTATCCAAAGTACTCAGATTGTAACTATTTATTCTTAAAACAAAACTCACAAGTAAAATCGCCATCTTCCTCATTGCAACCAGAGCAGACTTCATAGACACATCTTTTGCATATCGTACATCGTACTCAGCCATCTTCTGCTATTGATTCCGGTCACAATTCTGGTACCACCACTAGATCCACTGGGCCACTTTACCTTTATACAAAGTGGGCCACATTACCCGAAACTAAGTAAAATAGGAAAATTGAAATAAGTTCCGCCCCAACGTATGATTCATAATTGTTTATTATAAAATTAATTACTTTAGAACTACAACAGACACAGGGAATATTCACAAAAACCAAGTATTCATAAGTACTTACCTTAGATCAGAGGGCACAAGAAACACTTTTTTTTAAATAAAATTTTCTAAGTAACACCTAACGAGTTGATATGCACCGTGACACAGTAGCGGCGCTAAAGCCTTCGGGGCCTTCCCGCAAGATTTTCGTAGGGGCCCTTTTTTAGGGGTGAAAAAATGTTTGTAATCAGCAGAATGAGTCGGCAGGAAGGGGGAGCGGTAACAGAAGGGGCAAAAGGCAATAGACCGTTAGGTGAGCCGTGGGGGTAGCTAACGGTACACATCACATATACATATACCATGATTCACGTAAATAAAATCTATCTTGACCAATCTATTTATCTGACAAACTGATTAAAGTTGGGGCAACAAAACCTTTCAAAAAATATGTACGTTTAGTTTAGGGTAATAAAACTTTAAAGTACTGAGGCAAATAATTATATACAGGTGAACTCTTTTTTATGCGATCGTTTTTTGTGCGATCTTTTTTATGCGGTTTTTAAAAAAATGGACATTAAAATGCATAATGTGAATCAAAATCACGAGACAGTAAGAAACTTAAACAATTGCCGTAATAACTTTCTTTGATAAAAATACTTTTTAACGGCTTTTAAGCATTTAATCAATACATTGCATAAGAACATAAGTTATTGCATCATTTAATTTTGTTAAAGATGTATTTTCCAAAATTTTGTAATATTATAAAATTGAAATGAGATGTTTCTACGTGAAAATTAATGCTTTATCTTGTTTATAGAAGCAACTTCTAAGGAAGTTTCTAAGTTTTGAGCGTTTTGAGTGATGTTTTTTTCGATGAAACTTTTTTTATGTGGTCCCGACCAACCGCACAAAAAACGTTTTTTGTACAATCTGGATCGAACTATACTTTTTATAGCTATTTATGATATTTTTGAATATATTTTTTTTGTTTAATTTTTTTTATACGGTCTCTATCCACCGCACAAAAAAGAGTTCAGCTGTACAGTTTGATTTTTTTGGCAAGTAAGAAAATTTTCAAAATTTTACATCTGGTGCATTGTTGTTTAATTTTTAAAATTCTAAATCTACCCTTTTTTTTTATAGTTATGTATTGTTAATATTATTTTTATTGTTTTATGACCTACTGGCTGCAAATATCATATTTTATTATATTACAACTCTAAGAAAAAAGTAATGGTAATACAATTTTAAAAGAAATATGATTGGTTAAAAAAGATGACAAGGATAAAAAAGCAGCTTGTACAGTGAAAGTTTAATTTACTTATCTCTCTCACACAAAAATGTGACAAACTAAGTCGGGGTTTACATAGCTAAAAAAAAAACTTCATAATTCAAAAAGTTAAATGAATGTATATAATTTTTAAAACTATTGATTTAGATTATAATTTAACATTTCTAAATTGTATTTTGTATTGCCATATTCTATTTTGAATTGAAAACTAATATTTTTATAAATGTTGCTGCAAGAGGGCAGCTTCGTACCGAAAATAATTTATTTCATTTTTTGTTATAGTGTAAATCCAACTTGTAAAATTTTATTACGTTTACTTTTTTCTTAGAGTTGTAATATTATACCAAAAACGTGTCAAACAAACTTTTTTAGTATAGTATATTTTTTTAGTTTAGAAATGACATCATTATCATCCCTTTTTAATTATGATGCTAGCTGTCCTTTAAAAAAATTATACAATACTGATCCTTAAAATAGTACATAAATTAAGTTGATTTTCATTTTTTCTATTTCTCTCTTATTCCAGTTGTCAAATTATATAAGATTTCACTTACGGATTTGTGTATACCGACTGAAAGTAAGAAAGAAATAACATACCATTTAGTTAGGTACTATTAAATAATTTTTAACAAGAAAACCAAAAAAAGGATGTATTAATTTTTATTTGACCCACCCATTTCAATTCATATTTTTATGATACCTTACTGTGATACCTTACTACCGAGGTATCATAAAAATATGAATTGAAATTGGGGGGTCAAATAAAAAATAATACATCCTTTTTTTGGTTTTCTTGTTAAAAATTATTTAATAGCAGGGGAAGACAGGGGCTAGTATTAACAGGCCATTTTCCGCCAAACTACGGACAAAAAAATTAAGTACGTCCGGTTGCTGTCATCAGTAGATGACCACGGATACGTTGTGAGCAATCAGTCTTCGGCCGGTTGCCGCAAAACAAAGTTGTGAGTAAGGCGTAGATTTTATTAGGTAAAAGAACATTTTTAAGTCGACGGTTTTTTTTGATTTGAAGCATGATTGTATACCTAAAAAAGACTAAATTTATTTCAAACGGTAGCATATTCCATCTGGTATTGCATTTTTGTTTAAATTTTACCGATTTATCAACGTATTCTTTTTTAAAATTTAAATTTGTAAAAATTTACCTTTGGGGCAAGTATTAACAAAATGCATGGGGTAAGTATTAACATGTTAACATTTACCTCGTTTAAATTTTATGCAACAACGACTATGTTTTAACTTCCTATAACGAGGTTATTGTGTTCATCCCGATTCAAAATCCAAATATCGTCATTTTCATGCTTCGAGGTTACCAAATTTTTTTCGTGACATTGCCAAATATGTTTGCATGTATGTGTGTGTGCATAAATGAGTGTTAAATTTAAATGGTTTTAATTTTTATATCTTTTCTGCAGTGAAGCAGAGGAAGAGTTTTGCTTGATCTGAGTTATCATATATTTCAAGAATTATAATAATGTTAAATAAGACGAAGACTAATTTTTTAATAAGTAAATATTTTTTAATATAGAAGATATTAAACGGTTGTGGTTTGTCTATCGAAGACTGAAAATTACCAATTTTTGTTTCGTTATCAAGGTGAAAGTGACGTAATTTGCTACTTAATAAGGACTGACTAACTACTGCCTCAGAAAAAAATTAAAATAATGATTAACTTTAACTAATTAAGTAAAGATAAATCTAAAATAAGAATTTTCTATGTCCAAATTAATTCCTTTCTAATAATAAACACGTTAAATATGATACTTTGTTTTATTTCCTATATAAGTGCATATCTACAAAATATCATAATCATATTAAAACTCTAATGTTAATACTTACCTCAACGTTGTTTAAAAACTTGCCCCAAAAGTGGGGGTAAGTATATTAACAAACACATTTTTTAAGAAAATGGGTTTTTCCATAGAAAGTACAAGGGTTATGTAAGTTTTTTTTATCAAAAAGTATAGGACAGATAGTTGATGCTTCATAACGTTTACAAAAAAATATCGCTAACTAGTTTCATTTCCGTTTAATATGTAAAAAAGTAAAATATGTTAGTACATGCCCCTGTCTCCCTACCTAACTAAATGGTATGTTATTTCTTTCTTACTTTCAGTCGGTATACACAAATCCGTAAATAAATCCGTAAGACCCCCAAAAGGCACCCCCTTAATACTAACTCAATCCGAAATCAAAATTTCGGCCCTCTAGGTTTATTTGGGTGACCTGTGCGAGTGGTGCAAACTTCGAACACGTCGAAAAAGCATGAAATTGTAGCTTAAAAATGAGGGGGGTGGGGGTGTAAAATGTTAAAACCTACAAAAGCACAACCTAGGTACGAACTTTATCAACACACCAAACTTCAACAATCTACGTTAATTCTGGGGGGGCTGGGGGCGGTGTTAGATCCAGCTAAAATCATTTTTTCCGCCTGTACTCCCTCCAAATCATCCTAGGAAGCTGAATTTTCGATTTGTTGTAGACAATTCACCGAAACATATTATAACAACCCGTTTTGGAAAAGTTTCATTGTTTTACCGCCCCCCACCACCCCCTTAAAAGTTGGGTAGGATCAAAATTTCCCCAAAATTTGACCCCACTTTAATAGTATGAGGTGCCTCGAAAATGAGCCCCACTTACCAAATTTTACCTCTTAACTTCCATAAGGGGGCCCTACACATATTAAAAGGTGGCGGGAATATATATATATATATATATATATATATATATATATATATATATATATATATATATATATATATATATATATATATATATATATATATATATATATATATATGAGCCGTTTATTTTGAAACTGGGGCAAGTCCATTTTTGATGATAATGGTAGTTATAGAGAAGACTTAGTATGATCTTTTTATCTGTCAACAATTTATAGTCAAAAAAATTAGGAAGCCTAATATTTGGAAGATTAAAGTTTTAGTTCTCAACAGTATTGTAAAACTGTTAATTTTGACAGTGGTGCAAGTCCATCTTACAAGTAAAATTTCCGAGACCGGACCTATTGATTTCGATGAAACTTAGATATGTCGTAGAACACTAAAAAATAAGTAATACCTATATTTTTATCTGCGAAAAAAAGCGGTTGGAAGGGGTGATATCGTCCTGCAAAAATTGGGGTGAAAATTTAATTTTTCAAATATCTTGAAAACGGTAAGAAATAGAGCAAAAGCTTAAATTGGCGATATTGCTCTTTTTTAAAAATCTATCCATTGATATGTAATTTGTTTAAATTACACCAACAGGGGTAGTTTAGGGCTAAAATTTGGGGGTTAATTTTGCGAAAAAGGATAAAAAATAAAATATAATAAAGTTTTGTTTACAGATTTCAAATGTGCGTAAAAAAATCTAATCGACCTGTTTTTACTCAATTTCCTAATATCAAATCCAGGGATAGTTAACTACGGGGGCGACTGTGTCGACGTAATCGTACAATTTGACTAATTGAAAACTTCTTCAAGGAAAATAGTTTAAAATAATTAGAATAAATTTCCAAATTCATTTTAAGCAACACTGCAAAGGGGTGTGAGCCGTCCTTTTAAAGTGCATACTTATTTTTATATACTCATTTCTACTACTAGGGCACTGGCAGGGGGTAATAATGTCTTCTGAAGTTGAACTGTCGTATGAAAAGTTTTTATTATGTTTATTTTTAAATGATAAAATCCAAATATTATCCATTTAAATTAACGATTACAATAATCCATTAATTTTGAAAGTGAGGCAAGTCCATTTAGTTTATAATAAAACCACTATTTTTTTTTGTCAGCACTATGAACACTATTGGATTATAAACTTACATTATCTAGTAACACAAAATACAAAAAATATGTCTATTAACACTTACCAATATTTTTAAATTTATTGAAACGCAAACCCTTAAATATCTCGCCATAACAAAATATGGACTTGCCCCACTTTCAAAATAAACGGCTCATATATATATATATATATATATATATATATATATATATATATATATATATATATATATATATATATATATATATATACATATATATATATATATATATATATATATATATATATATATATATATATATATATGTATATATATATATATATATATATATATATATATATATATATATCAGACATTTTTTTACATATTCGTGTTCTACGGGTCCCGAAAACGGATAGCGCCCCCTACTCTCGCCCCTCGCCGTTCTTGTCGTATAGACTGTAGACCCGTAGAACACGAATATGTAAAAAAAATGTCTGATATATATATATATATATATATAATATATATATATATATATATATATATATATATATATATATATATATATATATATACATATATATATATATATATATATATATATATATATATATATCAGACATTTTTTTTACATATTCGTGTTCCTACGGGTCTACAGTCTATACGACAAGAACGGCGAGGGGCGAGAGTAGGGGCGCTATCCGTTTTCGGACCCGTAGAACACGAATATGTAAAAAAAATGTCTGATATATATATATATATATATATATATATATATATATATAATATATATATATATATATATATATATATATATATATCAGACATTTTTTTTACATATTCGTGTTCTACGAATATATATATATATATATACATATATATATATATATATATATATATATATATCAGACATTTTTTTTTTACATATTCGTGTTCTAACGGGTCCGAAAACGGATAGCGCCCCTACTCTCGCCCCCTCGCCGTTCTTGTCGTATAGACTGTATAAGTCTAATTTTTTTCAAGGAAAAATTCGACTAAAAATATGAGCTATGATTTCCCTAAAAAATTTTTTTAAAAACCCACTCTTAGGGGTGTTTTTACCCTTTAAAAATTAGGTGACCCCCAATGAAAAAAATTCTATAGTAATGTAGCCTCAGTTTGAATCTTTTGACCACTTTTCATCAAAATTCCTTAAGGGCTAATAGGGGAAAAATACCAAAATATGATTTTTCAGGAAATTTTTTGAACGGGTGTTTTACCCCCCTAAATATGGGATTGGGCACGTGATAATTAAAATATATTTGTTACTTTGTTAAGTACTAAATATATCTTAAAATGGACAAAAGCGCAGGGGTACACTTCCGTAACATTCCTTGTGAGTTTATATAACTATGTGCGCATTCGTATTTCAGTATTTATTAAGAGAAATAATAATGCAATTCTCCGTCCAAAAATCATATATTTTCCTCTGTTCTCTGTTACCAAGATTATCCTTCCAGCATACTAGTATTATAATTTATAATTATTTTTGTCTGCGACTACCATGAAATTGCTTGTTTATTGTACAAAATACTATCTAAGTAAGTGACGTTTTACATACAGCCACACATCCAGCTGTACAAAAAAGGGCCCTTTACACGCATGTATAATAAAAATAGCAAAGCCTACTACACTTTTATTAATTCTTATTATATATTATACAGTGATATACATGATACATATTATATTAGAATCTGTACAAAAATATTACCTAGCAACTGAATGTTTACGTTTGTTTTTAATAAATTTCAAATAGGACCACATAATTTTAATGTATTGGTATTTGTAGATTTGTATCAGATTTTTATCGTTTATTGTGAATTTCATGTCAGTCGAAGGTAAAGTATAGTACGTAACTCGGTTGTAAGGCATATTAAGCCGGGTCTACATATAATGAACGAACGTGAACGAATGCCAACAAACGTGAACGAACGTAAAACCAACATGAACGAACATGAACAAACAAAAACAAACACAAACGAACGCGAATGAACAATTAACCTCAATTCGTTGACGTTCGTTTGTGTTCCGGCTACACAATAACTAGTCGAATTTTCTCCGAAAAATTAGACTTATACAGTCTATACGATAAGAGCTGCGAGAGGCGAGAGTAGGGGCGCTATCCGTTTTCGGACCCGTAGAACACGAATATGTAGAAAAAAAAATGTCTGATGTATATATATATATATATATATATATATATATATATATATATATATATATATATATATATATATATATTTTCCCGCCACCTTTTAATTTGTGTAGGGCCCCCCCTATGGAAGTTAGAATAATTTTTAATCGTCCACATCTGGCAGACACAAACAAACACGAACGAATCTTTTTCTTTGATGTACCGACAACAAATGGAAAACATTCGTGAGTGTTCGAAACTGTTCGTTCGTGTTTGTTCGCTTTCCGTGGCTACGTCCACATTTTGTTCGTTTATGTTTGTCCGCTACCATTCGTTTACGTTTGTTCGCATTCGTTCGCGTTCGTTCGTTATATGTAGACCCGGCTTTACACACTCGCGTAATTACACATTCGCCGCTGCGCGGCTCTTGAGTAACTTTTTCGCTCGTGTGTAATATGTAACTTACAACCTCAATCACGTAATATATTATTATGCACGGCCAACTATGTAATTATGTGCCGGTACAAAGTTTCAGCCCTTAAAAACTACCCTACCCTTTTTTTAAAGCCCCGATAAACCGGAACACCTAATCATCAGTTTTGAAAACACCAAAATGACACCAAATCCGCCTGTACTCTTTCAACCACATTTAGATATCTTGAAAATATGTAGTGATGTAGTGAAAAATTCGACTCCCGTGATGGGGCCCCCGCTGCTCACGGCGTTTTTTTTTATATGCAATTATATATATTTAAAAATTTAAAAAAAAGAAACTTTTGTACCACAACTTTTTTTTTTGTTTAAATAAGAAAGTCTTTTTTTTTCATGTGATTACTGCTGAAAAAATATTATCTTTAAAAAATTTTATTCGAAATTTTATTCTAAACATCTTAACATACCATAAAATGGAGTGAATCGGGATATTCTTTATTTTAGCATAAAAGTTTATACATATAATTTTGTTTACATATTAAATGATATTATACAATCGAATTTTTGTTCTAATAGTCCAATTTCTTCTTTATTCAGCCAGAAAAATTTAAAAATATTTTCAATCTCTATACCCCCCCCGCTGTTAGGCATAATAGAGACAAATGGGAGATCAGTATGAATTTTGTGCGAAGCTGTCAAATTTTCCTTTTGAAATCTTATCTGATAAATGTGTTATATTCTTTTTAAGGATATTAGTATATTATTCAACAAGCTGGTAATGATTGCTACTACAGTGTCGTAATGCATCTGAGTGAGTAATAGCCATTGCAAGCGAGTTGAATACGATATTTTTTCTACGACTTTTTTTCTTTTTGATTTAAATAAAATTGAATATAAATTTTAAATTAACAGAATACAATTTTTAATCTATCTCTAATTTCATTAAATGTCTATATATGTACAAACGATTGCAGACAAAATACAAACTACTTTGTTTACTTTGACGTTACTACGCAACATAGGTATGTGAAATTAAAATTTGATACATATGTTATATACAAAACAAATGCTGACCCATTGAATAACGGTTAATGCGGTGATTTCATTGGTCGATAGCTATTGAGTAATAGTCATTCTTCCCACACCTTTAAATAATGCCTAACTTTCTCAACAATTTACGGACATATAATGAGTGTGTTCTTCAACAGAAGTAGAAAAAATTATTATTAGTTAGAGAAGCAGCAAAATAATTTTATTTAATTCTAATAACATAAATACAAAAGTATTAATATTTTATCTAATTTAAATAAAAACAATTCATCAGGTGTGAGTTGTATTTACCCAAATAGTGTTGCGTACTGTTATTTATTATTATGGATTTGGTGTAATAGCATATGCAACCTAAGAAAGTGTCGATATTTTTCTGAATTAATGTTTAAAAAAAAGTGATCGGCAAACGACCTATTGTACTATACACGACTAAAATATGTTATTCCATATAATGACAGAAATTATTTCCAAGATACGATAATTATATTTAAGTTTAAAAACGGCCCTTTAAACATTTCTCTAATGCTTAAGAAAGTGTGAATATTTTTCTGAATTACATGGTTGATCAGGTGGAAAAAAAATTTCTTATTGGAGGTTTTAATGCTATTTGAGCTTATGACGAAAATGATTCCAAGGCTGTATGGCTTGACTTAGTCTTTTCCTTGAGAGTTTCTTTTCTTTTTCACACTATATATACATGAAAATAAACACGATTATTCCAATATTTAAAATATTTATTACAAAAAAAGAATACATTGCTTTACAGTAGGAACTTAAGATGTTTTCTGTATTTCACTTAATTTTGTTTCGTTCGAGCCACTGAATAAATTAACCTATCAATAAAAAAATATTTTACTAGCACAAGACTTTTACTTATTTGAAATTTATAATTTCAAAATGACATTTCATATGTTGAATATGTTAATTCCTTTGAATATACCAAACTACATATTTAAAATACCACACCTTTCTGAGGATACACTATCATGGTTGTTCAGTACAATCTGCGACCTTTAGCTGTGCACGGATTTGTAACCCCTGCACAACCTCTCCCCATCACTGGATATGAAGCCATTGGATATGCACCCATTGGATATGAACCCATTGAAAATGAGCCTGTCGGATATGTACTCATTCCACCCAAAGCTGGATAAGTCATTCCACTGGTTAGCGGAGTACCATAGCTTAACGGAAACGAACCTCCTCCGTATGATAATGGATATGAACTACCCATTGTTGGAAATCCGCTGGTACCTAAGGTTCCAGTAGCTGGCATCGCTGACATTGCTGGCATAACTGGCATCTGTGATAGCATATTTGCATCATATGGACTACCCATGGTGCCCATGCTAGGGTACATGTTTGACCCAAGTATTGTTCCAGTTGAGCCCATTGGATCCAAACCATATTGTGCTCTTGGTCGCTGTAAAATTGTTAACCTTTTTAGAATCTGTTTGAATACGATTTTTTGAAAACTTTATGCTACTGTTATTATATTCCCAGAAATTAAAGAGCGCAACTGAAGCGGTCAATTGAAATATTAACCTCTAACTAACTAACCCTTTAAATATACACTGATTAAAATTAAAATTTTTAAAAGTTTTATCCACGAGTCACTGTGTTTGTAAACAAACCATTCACTTCTATTTGTTCACTATAAAAATTTTCGTCGTGTTCAAACAAAAACCTAAGTGGAATGGTTCGCTTTATGGTACGAACACCATGACAATTTGTATAACTAACAAAAATCTCTTCAATGGAAATAATTTAAAATGTTACGGAAAGCAAATGAATTAATTTAATCAAATAAAAATATTCATACCTGATGGCTGAAATTAAATAATGTAACAACTATAAATAATATTTGAAAAATGATATTAAGTGATGCCATTTTTATGGAATATTTTCGTTACAGCTAAAATGATTGCAAAGTGAATGAAAACTGACCAAGAAAGCCTCAAATATCACATTAATTTTTTATTAATCTTAATAAAATTTAACCTTTACTTATCACAGTTGACAAATGTAGAAAAATAATTGAAATTCATAATTTATGTCCAGGTCCGTTGTGAAAAGAAGTAAATTTTCACGCTAAGATTAATGAGAATATATTTTTTTTAAAATTAACTCTTACAATTATTGTTAGCTTCTATAAGATTCCAAAAAAGAAAACAAATAAATATGCAAACAGACAAATCATTGACATCGTTTAATTCTCATCCAATTAGATCATGAAATGTTGTATAGAAGGAAAGAACTTCCTCCGAATTCTTACTTTTCAAATTAAAATTGATAGAACTAATAATTCTGAAAAATTTGAAAAAATCGCTATTTTCAATACCGATAATTTTCGATAACGAAAACTATAATTTGATAGTCGTAATATGCTTGGAGTATCTATAATAAGCTTCGCTTAAGACTTCAAAAGTATTTATTTTTCTACTACGATGCACCATTTACGAGATATTTGGGTGCTTCTACCTTTTAGGTCTCAACCATAAAAAAAAAATAGAGAAACCCCTTTAGTAGATTTCATGCGACTAGAATGTGGGAAAATTATCTGTATCTGCATTCGGTATCTGCAGACCAGCAGCGCGGTTTCAAATTAAAACCAATATTTTTTTGCGGATTACTGAATCCAGATAGAAAAAAATGTTTAACTTAAATTTAAATAATAAAATTTAAATTATTATTTAAATAATATTTATATTATGTTCTCCTAATATCAATTAAAATAAAATAAAAAAAAGTTGGTTTTTTGGTCTGTTTTGCGAAAAATTGAAGAGTGTGTGTTGTTTTGTTGTTTGTGTTTTATGATATAAAAAAATTGGTTAAGTTGACCAAATTAATCAACTTAGTTAACTAAAAAATTTAGTTGATGTACAAACACTAATATATATATATATATATATATATATATATATATATATATATATATACTTATTTTATTATCGTATCCTTCGCCACTTTCATGTCTCCCATTGTCACATTCTATCGTGACGAAGGATACAATTTTCCGACAAAATCGTTATTAATCGTGAACAGCGATCATTTAGATCAAAAACTTGAGTTTATCGTAAAGCTTACACTATTATAAATAATATTTACATAAAAACGATTCAAAATTCGTTAAATTAAAATACCAGAAAAAGCCGTGACGAAGGATACATTCAATAAACACACGCAGCCGGTCTTCCTGCTTGATGTAAAAAAAATGACAAGCTCTCAATATCAATCACTTGATGTAACTTTCGCTTTATGTTCTATGGTCTTTGGCGTTTCGTTTCACCAAAAGACATGACTCTTTCACCTATTTTTTTAAACTTATAGCAATATTTGGCAGTTGTGACGAAGGATGCTCCAATTTTCGCGACAATTTTTCGTCATGCCAAACAAAAAATAATTCTGCAGATAAATAAAATTTAACTTTCTAATTACCATGCGTAACAATTTAACTGTCTTTTTTATTTTAATTATAAAATTGTGTGGTTTCAGTAAACTTATCTTTAAAAAACGTTATAGTTCCAAGCAATACCTAATAGGGACATGCGTTTTAGAACTGCAAAAAAGTTTGACACCATTTTTATAAGAAAAATTAAATAAAAAATTAAAGTAAATGTAGGTAGGTCATCTAAATAGAAGTTATTAACTTTATTTAAATAAAACAAATGATAGTATCTTCTTTCTGTATATAGTTTTAACCTTCCTTATTGTGGAGACAACTTTAATTTTTTGAAGAACCTAAAAAGTAGAATCACCCATTTACGATGAAATGTTTATGATAACCAGAAATATCATTTAAAAACAAACATCATGTCCATAAAAATCTTACGAAATTCAGAAGCACTTGTTGTGATATTGTTACCCAGGATTAGTGTGTTAATAGTAACATTAGGTGTATGAAAAATACGGTATGTAACTTATAGGGGTGATTCACGCTCTTCTCCAATGTTGCTCAAACAGAATTTTAAATTTGATAATTTCATTTCTTCTTCAAGATTTTCTTCTACTACTCAAATTATTTTCACACAGTTACCCCCTAGTTAACTACCCTTAGGCTTAATATTAGGAAATTGAATAGCAACAGGTCGATTAGATTTTTTTACGTACATTCCAAATCTGCAAACAAATTTCTAATATTTTTTTAATTTTCATCCTCTTTTGAATAAATTATTAATTTGAACAAATTGCATATCAGTAGATAGCTCTTTAAGAAAGGGCAATATTGCCAATTTAAACTCTTACTCTATCTGTTTCCGTTTTCGAGATATTTGAAAATTAAATTTTTGCCACAATTTTCAAAAGGCATTTTTACTCCTTCAAACTGTTTTCTACAATTTTCTATTGTTCTGCAACATATTAATTAGTAAGGTTCAGCCTTACTTGTTCTCTTCCATGTCTTTATTCTGCGCCACTGTGGTAAAAAAAAATTTATCGCATAAACGAGTTCAGGGAACTTGACGCATTGTTAGATCGTTTTCAATATCAGTATCATTTTTGGTAAAAAGTACACTAATTAAAGTACTTTACAGTTAGGTAGATATGAATATCAACTATTTATCTAGTATCATAATAGCTGCACAATTATCGTAGTTCGGGACTGGCCAAAATTACAATGTTATATAAATTAGAAGGAAATTGAAAATAAAACTTGTGTGTTAGTCTATTAAAAGATAAGACTAAAAAATAGAAAAATACGGTATATAAATAAATGTAAAAAATTTTATGCTTGTGGTCATAATATGTAGAACTTGATTATAAATATGTGTGTTATTAGGTTATTAAAAAAATTAAACTGATCTACAAATTTACAGGCATCTATAATAAGCATTATACTTTAAGTGACCTTGGAAATCTCTACAAGAGACAAACAACTGATGAGAAAAATGCTAATTGAACGCTAGCATAGGACAAAATCATCTATAGATACGATCTTATTTTTAAGAACTGAAAATGACTCATTTCAAAAATAAAATTTTGTTACATATAAAAGTTACTATAATTTCTACTATCCTTTTTTAATAGATCTTGTGAGAGATAGATAAATAGATCTTGTGAGAGATAGCTATATTACGAGTTTGTCTAAAATATAAATTTATGTTAATGAGTTATTTCCAGTTATCGTTCTTTTCACTATACCAGCTCGTCGGTATATGTGTAAAAAGCTAGTTGATATTGCTATAAATTAAAAACTTCTGGTAACGTACTAATTTCTATATACCTATAAGCATTTATAAAGTGAATTTGCTACACTACTCATTGTCAGAAGCCGCTGCAAATTCACTGAACAACATAGTTGCATGTTGTGAGCAGTCAGAATTGAAAAAAAAAATTCGTTAAGTGCGTGTTTTTGACACGCACTAAGTAATGTCATCTCAGTGAAAGTGTTAATTTATGATTTTTTGTTAGCTCTATAGTTGTTTGTTAACTCTATAGTTGTTAACTCTACAACCCTCTTGCGTTTATTCAATATGGATGTACAACTCAATAATTATTCAATCACGTGTTCAATTCAATCACACAACGATATTAATATATCATCTTCGATGACATAAAAAAGAAATTGAGATCGAGATATGTAAATGTTAATACAGCTAATTACAATGTTGCTTCGTCGAATGAAAACGTCCAGTCTCCTATATTTATGTATTTATCATATTTGTTTTTTTTTTTTTTAGCGAATTTCGAAAACTCGAAATTCAGCTATTACAGTAGGTCTCATGACGCAATCTGAGCCCGAGACTATGGCAGAAATCTGTTTTGAAGTCCCTAGAATACGAAAATGATATTCACTAAAATTTATATATATATATATATATATATATATATATATATATATATATATATATATATATATATATATCTATATCTATATATATATATATATATATATATATATATATATATATATATATATATATATATATATATATATATATATATATATATTTATGTGTTCCCACGATAACTCTCGAACGAAACGTCTAACGCTTATGAAATTTTGTGTGCGGACTGGATTCTGAATTGGCTTGGCTAAGTTCGTTAGCCAGACACGTCGGATGCCCAGAAGTAGGTTTTCTGGCCATTTTTTATCATTCGATCCTATTATAAGGCAGTTCGATTTTTACATCGTTGAAAAGGAAAAAAAAATTATGAAGAAAATATTCTTATAATTTTCTTTCTATTTTAAGTATTTTTCGAGAAAATGTAAATTTTCACTTTTATTCTTTCTTTGTTAGTCTAATAAGTAATTTATATTTATATCTCAGTTCTTTATGAAGTATAAAAATATTTCACTTTTTTATTAGAGAATTTTGTGAGAACAAGTGAAAACTATTCACATATATGTGATATAACACACATACATGTATAGAGTTTTGTTTCTCATTTATTGCATTATAATTAGCATGGTTCTATCCCATGTTAAAAAATGTAAATTAAACAGATTTTCTAAGCTAATGTAATGAAGAATTTTTTTTTTTTTTATTGAATTTTTAAGTAAACAAGAAATTGAAGATTATGTTATGATATAAATATTATTAAATATGAAACAAAACAAAATATGTACAATGTACATATGTATGTACGGAAAAATATTTTGAATCGATTTTGAAAATTTTTCCACTAATAATTAATAATGTTAAAAAATTAAACCATTTCAAATGGATTTAAGGTATTTTATGTGAGGTCAAGGTTTTCGGGACCTAAAAAGGCCAGAAATTAATTAACCAATCGATTTTAAAAATTTTTTCACGGTTAGTAAGTTAAAGTATTTGAATTAATTAATTAAATGATGTCCGCAAGAAGCTTACGGACTGCCATAAGTTATATGAGATCCTTAGAACCCTTTTCTTACTGTTAGAGTACTAGACTTGTATGAGATTCGCCAGGATTTACTGATCCCATAATTGTAAAAAATAAACTAAACGACCAATTTTAAAAATTTCTTCACTGTTACAGAGCTAAACTATTTTAGATAGATTTAGAATGCATTACGTAAGGTCCGCCAGGGTCCACAGGACCCAAAAGTGTCAAAAATAAACTAACTGACCGATTTTGAAAATTTTTTCACTGTTACAGAGCTAAACTATTTTAGATAAATATCGATTACGTTATGTAAGATCCGCCTCGGTCCATAGGACCAAAAAGTGTCAAAAATAAACTGCCTGATCGATTTTGAAAATTTTTTCACTGTTACAGAGCTAAACTGTTTTAGATAAATATAGATTCCGTTATGTAAGGTCTGCCAGGGTCCATAGGATCCAGAAGTGTCAAAAATAAACTAACTGACCGATTTTGAAAATTTTTTCACTGTTACAGAGCTATACTATTTTAGATAAATATAAATTACGTTATGTAAGGTCCACCAAGGTCCATAGAACCCAAAAGTGTCAAAAATAAACTAACTGACCGATTTTGAAAATTTTTTCACTGTTACAGAGCTAAACTATTTTAGATAAATATAGATTACGTTATGTAAGGTCTGCCAGGGTCCATGGGATCCAAAAGTGTCAAAAATAAACTAACCGACCGATTTTGAAAATTTTTTTACTGTTACAGAGCTAAACTATTTTAGATAAATATAGATTACGTTATGTAAGGTCTGCCAGGGTCCATGGGATCCAAAAATGTCAAAAATAAACTAACCGACCGATTTTGAAAATTTTTTCACTGTTGGGAAACTAACTATTTTAGATAGACATACATTACGTTATTTAGGGTCCGCCAGGGTCCATGGGAACCAAAAGTGGTAAAAATAAGCTAACCGACCGATTTTGAAAATTTTTTCACTCTTACAGAGCTAAACTATTTTAGATAAATATAGATTACGTTATGTAAAGTCTGCCAGGGTCCATCGGATCCAAAAGCGTCAAAAATAAACTAGCCGACCGATTTTGAAAATGTTTTCACTGTTGGGGAGCTAAGCTATTTTAGATACATATAGATTACGTTATGTAAGGTCTGAAGTGTCAGTAGGACCTAAAAGTGTCAAAAATAAAATAACTGACCGATTTTGAAACCTTTTTACTATTACCGAGGCAAACTATTTTAGATAGGTACAGGTTGTGTTATCTGAGATCCACAACTGTCCTGCGGATGCAAATGCGGCGTAGAATGCTACACAACGGGTTTTGAATATATATATATATATATATATATATATATATATATATATATATATATATATATATATATATATATATTACATAAAGTCCGCCTAGAATATACGGTCGAGCTGATTTTTTAATGAGGTCCACCGGAATCTTGCAGATCCGAAAACGCCAGTAATCAGCTATCGAACCGATGCTAAAAAATTTCTCACTGCTAGAGAACTAAATTATTTTAGATGGATACAACTATGCTGCACAAAATTCGTTCGGGTTCGTGGGTCCCCAAAAATACCAAAACTAATTACCCAACCGATTTTAAAAATTCTTTTACTCTTAGAAAGCTAAACTATTTTAAATAGGTACAGGTCTTAGATGAGATCCGCCAGTGCCCAAGATTTGGAAATTCGCTATGTTATGCAGATGCTGCGACAGGGGTATTAGTTTTTAAATATTGCTAAATATTTTTCATTGTTATATAAAACTTGCTAAAATGTATACACATGTGCACATTATCTAGCCGGCAGCTTTATAAATTTCAAAAATTTGTTGCAGTATTTTATAAATTATCTTTCTGACCTCATGCTCTTTGCTCTACTAAAATTATCTCCTTTTTTGTGTCAGTAATTGTTTATAAAAATTAATGTCTGAAACAAAAATTAATTGAATATTATCATTATTATTATTTTTTTTTTTTTTTGTAATATGCAATGTCAAAATTTTTAATTTTTTTCTCTGTAAACTCTCAATTTTATTAAGTTTATTAGTTTATATTAAAGCTGTCCGTTTTTCTTGTCCATTTAATGGAATTTCAGTGTAGTTTAAAATATATTTGATTCGTTTATTTTTACTCCACCTATTTTGTGTTCGTATTTTTTTTTTAACTCGTTATGGACGACAAGCCATTTACATAATGTGACACAGAAAAATGGTACATTACACTTTTAGAAAAATATGTTTCTCTCTGTTCCCATTCATTATTATTTGTTTGTGGTGAATTTACTAGCTTGGTTCATCGAACAGTTTTCTAACGTGCATCCTCATTTTCGTTTTTATTGCCAGCGAAAACTTCGATTTAATCTTATTCTCATTGTTATCGTTTATGTTTGTATGTCAAAGTTGAGTGAACTTTTCAATGCTTACTAAAAATGGCTTACTGTGTAAATCTTTTAACATACATGTAAACAGCTAATATCATTGCAAATATCTTCTTATTTCTTCTTCAACAAACATTTTAATCAGCAACAATGGCAACTTAAATATTAAAAATAGTCGCCTTTACTAACAATGTTAAAGACTAATTTAGTAGATAAAATTACATTGAAAAGGATATGTTTATAGAGGTCTATGTCTAGGTAGACAACTAAAAAATAAATACTTTCTTGATATTGTGATTTATTTTTAAATCAGTTGCAAGATTTGGACACCAGTTATTATTTACGCTGGAAGAAAACATCCAGTTTATCATAATTGGGAGACTTATTTTTTTTTCTTTGATTCTATTGTTAATGAATTGCAGCTTTCAAAATGAATTTGTGAAGTTTTACTTTAAAACTTAATTGCTTAATTTCTCAAACACTAAATAATTTTAACAATTAGAATTCGAAAATAATTTTATTAATATTTACTTAAAACAACAACGACGTTTTACGTAAATAATAAACGGAACTAAATGAGGTTAGAGTTTTTTAGATGCCCCAAAAAATTAAGTGGTGAGCAAAAAAAAATCCCTTTTTGCTTTTTTCCTGGTTTTTCTACCGACAGCTACGGGCCCCCTCTTTAAGCTCGGGCCCTGGAGTTATAACCCCGGCTACCGTCTCCTCTCGTCGGGTCTGGGTATTAGATTTGGCAGCGAAGTATGTAATTCCGTTTAAAAATATTATTGATTCTACAGAAATCGTTTTCCTATTTGGGAGTAATTTACAAAATTCCGTTTAAAAATATGATTGATGCTACATAAGTTTTCTTCTCTCTACATGTGCTTAGTTTTGATGAAATGAAAATAGTGGCTTCGAAAATCTATATATAATTCGTTTCCAATTTCATAATTCTATCATTTTATTTACGGTTTTTTTATCATTGAAAATTTAGTAAACTTAATGATATTAGGTAAATCACGATAAAGTTTGAATTTGTTTCTGTTCAAGAGGGGGGAAGGTCTTGATTGCCATGACCATCTCCTGTATCCACACTTGCTGACTATTCAGTTAAATTTGAAGTAATACTTATGTTTCGACCATTGAACTATACATTTAAATTAAAAATTCAAGATATTTTATTACATTTTAGCTCTCCTGTATTCTATGAATTTAAAATTAAAAACCTTAATTTAATAAAAATATTAATTTAAGTACTTTATTACGTATTGACACTTTGTGCAAATTTATGTTAAGATATAAAGTCTCCATCCGACTATTGAAAATTCACTTACTGATTTTAATCATTACCATGATCTTTATGTCTGTTCTCCGATCTACTCCCTTCGTACCTTTAATATTAATCATATTAGAAACTTTTTTTTTTTTTGGTCATACATACCAAAGCAAATCGAGTGTTCTAGTATCAGCTAAAGCTGGACATTAAGTGAACATATAAATATTGGTGTATGTATAAATACGGACAAGAAGTCCGCCATACATTAATAATATTTCACAGGCACTCGATAACATTAAAATTAAAAATGTAACTGCGTCTCGCATTAAAGAGAGGATGTGTTTGATTGATTATCGAAATTGGAGTGGGTCTCAAACGAACGGTCGGTGGCCTAATTGGTAAGGCGCTTGGCTAGCAATCAAGAGATCCGGGTTCGAGTCCCAGCCGATCCAGTTTTGATAATTTTTCAAACACTTTGTGAATTTTAATTAACATAATGAATTGGTCATACATACCAAAGCAAATCGAGTGTTCTAGTATCAGCTAAAGCTGGGCATTAAGTGAACATATAAATATTGGTGTATGTATAAATACGGACAAGAAGTCCGCCATACATTAATAATATTTCACAGGCACTCGATAACATTTGAAATTAAAAATGTAACTGCGTCTCGCATTAAAGAGAGGATGTGTTTGATTGATTATCGAAATTGGAGTGGGTCTCGAACGAACGGTCGGTGGCCTAATTGGTAAGGCGCTTGGCTAGCAACCAAGTGATCCGGGTTCGAGTCCCAGCCGATCCAGTTTTGATAATTTTTCAAACACTTTGTGAATTTTAATTATTAAAACCTGTAAATGTAAATCTTCCCAAAATTAAATTAATTCACGAAAAAATTAAAAATATCTATACGAATAAAAAAGATTACCTACTCAGTAGACAGAAACCAAATTTTAATTAATGGATAGTCAAAAGAAATATATATGTAACATAATCGTACACAATTTAAAGATAAAAATACCTAAAGTACTGAACAGACAAAAAATTAAAAGGCTAGTCATCAACTATTCTCCGCCTCTCTACATTTTGTTCTGCCTGTCTAATTCGTCTACGTCCAACTTCAACTCCATGGAAGTCGATAAGAAATTTTTGACTCCCGCACCAAGTATTATCGAAAACTACTTATTCTGATGGTTATGTAAGCACAACAGTTCAATATAATAATTAATTTATTCAGGGTAAATTTGAGACACTAGCGGTTACCATATTGTAAATCTGTAAATAACATCCCAAACATCTGCCTGGGATGAAAAAATGTTGACGAGTGTAACCCAGAAATCATAGGAACTGAAATAAGGTTCTTTGAAGTTCAATATAAGAATGAATAATACATTTCTTATAATATAAACGCGTGCCTAGATTATAAAGTAATCGATGGAATTGTGATAGAGTTGTAAACAGTGACAATGCCTACTTAAACTATTAGTATAAAGATTTTATTACCTTAATGACTTTGGTGTACATTTTATTAACACCTTGGCGGTCCTTGGCGTCATAAGTCATCAAGTGAAATCTTACTAACTCACATACTACGTTACAATTTCATATAAAATAAATTAGCTGTTAAAATAAAGTACCAATAATTCGACGTTTTGTCATTATTGGTTATGACTGTCAAGGTGTTAGAAAGAGTAAACAAACATTATAAAATGAAGGTTTCCACTTTTAATTCTAATTAAAATTCGTTTACTAACAAACTAATTTCATTTTACTTATCCTATTGTTCAAAGTTTTTGTCCAGTGGTGTATTGATAGTATCATAAGTTTCCAAAATATGTAGGGTAAACGGTATAGTTATTGGACGTTGACAGTTATTGGACAAGACACTCTCTTTTGAAGATTATAATGCTTATAGACTAGTAAAGCAAACTTCCTGATTTTTTAGTTAAACAGAACATTCTAGTATCTACAGAATTTGTGGATTGTGGAAATACGCCAGAAATTAATAAATGGAATTTTTGTCCAATAACTGTATTTTTCTACACACACAACGTTAATATTTTTTTTTTCAGAGACTTATCAATATGTAATATGAAAGTTTTATATGGTACATTAAAATAGACAGGTCTTACCTTATTTATGAATTTTTTTGTTAAAAATAAAGCTACAACACGTAGTTTTTCTGTACTTTATTTTGAAAATTTTTCTTAACTGTCCAATAACTATACCATTTACCCTACTACAAACATATTACATTACTATCCTACATACGAGTACATCTACATTTTCGGTTTGTACCTCTGGATTTGATTAAATGTTAACAGCTCTCATTTAATTTAATGCTAACAGACGTTGGTAAATAAATCATGTTGTGAGAATTTTCACTTAAAATCTTTATACAAATATTTAACTTTTCTCTCAGCTCGTATGAGAAAATAAACAGTTGTGTAAGATGAAGTATGGCAATCAATATCAATTTATTTTATAAATAATAAAATTAATTATTTTTCTTTAGGAAGTATTAAATTTCATTAATTTAGTGTCTATAATAATTTTTTGCGCGGAAAAACGAATAAGAAACAACAGAATACATAAAACACATTCTTAAGCATCCACTACACTTTCGGTCAAAGTTCCTCGCCAAGTATTCGGCGAAGTTGCTCGAAACCCGCTTAGCCTCACTACACAGTCGTATGACTTCACGAAGACATCTAGACGTACACTAAAGCGCGTAAAAAAAGGTCGGGTAGTGTAGTGAGTCACTCTGTGCTTTGATTTTAGCCATTCGCCTAGAACAAAAAACCGACAAGGAATTACAGTTGTTTGAGGTGAAGCGAGCAAATACGAAATGACATTTTACACTCTCATACTCAATTTACTTTAAATAACTTCGCGAGTAGTGTAATCGATGCTTTACAAAAATATTAAGAAGTTTCCTTACTGTTTTCTCTTTGTAGAATCTCGTAATTGTAACAACGAAATCCATATGAATTTGTCATTTCTGTTATCGAATTAGACGATCTACCCGCACTTCACCACTTTGTAATATAGTCAGTGGAAGATCTTACACAATTTAAGAAAGTGCATAATATCTAACATGCACTTATCGAATTTTTTTAATTGAATGCTCTAGTTTTAACTTGAATACAAGCGAATAATATCATTTTAAGTGAAATATGAACTAAAGTAATGTCGGTAAACACAACATAACTCATGTCAACATGGTGAACCACAATGTCATCAGCAAGTACTTGCTTAATAATTGCTAAATGTTATAATACAAATTATATCAAGTTTAGTTACAACATATACCCAACTGTGCTGTTATCAATAAAAAAACAATTTAGTTAATAATTTTAATTTTTAAAAGGGAAAATCCAAGAAGCGTGGCTTTATAAAGATCAGAATAAAACTGAAAACATAATTTCCAAAATTAGTCTCGTATTTGGTTCCATTACAACAAATATCCATAAAATTTTTAAGAAAATTGGGAGAATAATTAGGGAAACGAGCAGCTTAAAATTGTAAAATGGGATACATTCACATTCGATTGATCCATCCAACCAAAGCGCCCAAATAGTTTTATTTCTATTCTTCTTTGCTTTTTCTATTTGCTTCACAGCCAATACTTGGGAGATTTATTATCGAAGACATATAGAATTCGTTTTAATTGTTTTTAATAACCTATAATTTTTTCCTTTCAATGGTTTAATCTATAAAGTAAGATTTACTTCTTTGTAAAGTCGTAAGCAGTTTCCTAAAAGTATTTTAATTGCAAGGCAAAAACCCATTCCAACTTCTAAATTCTAGTGTGCCACTAGCTTAAACTTTCCTTTTAGAATTCTAATGAACTTTCTTTGGACCCCTGTTTGTATTCTATTATTTTGCCCTATTTCTTATTAACAATATGTTGCCTAGGTGTTGTGAAAAGAAGTTAAAAATGAAATGTGGGAGAAGGAACCTCAACTTCATTTTTCAAGTTCTTTCTAACGATATCCTACACGGTATGGTAGCCCTCTTTCCATTAAATACCTATTTCAAAAGGGTAGAAGAATAAAATTATTTTACTGCGGATAATTGAGATGTTGACTTGTAGCATGTAGAATTGAGAGGGTGTGACAAATATCCAAGGGTACATAATAAAAACTACTTGTATATCAATCAATCAATAATAACAATAATAAAGAACGTAAAAAAGAAAATATAGAGGGCTTTTATTATCAAAATGTCAGCTATTGTGCAGTAATTGAATGTCAAATCAATAATTTGATTAAATAATTGATTACGTCAAGCTTGTCCAATAGAATGCAAAGGAAAACAGTTTAAATAATAATAAAATTCAAGATCGATTTTAAGCGCAATAAAAGTTTAATTGTTAAATTTTTTTATTTTTATATATTAATTTTTGATTATGTATAACATGATCAGAGTTCAAAATCAATTTAATTCGGTATATTATTTTCTTATTATCTCCATTCAATATACCCCCTATTTCATTTAATTCTTTAAAGGAGGCATATCGATTAGGCCTTATTTCTGCCCCAAAAATGACAAAAAAAAATGTCTACGATTTAATGTTTTCTTTATATATCTTGAAATTAGACTATATGCTTGACAAGCCTGACAACTACAATTGGTATTACCGGTGGGACGTCGAACTTTGGTTTAACTGCGATTTTCGTTCAAAATAGCACATTTTCAATAACATTTCAATTTTTTTTATATAGAGCGCATGAAGAAAGCAGTTTCTTTTTTATGTTATTTTAATGTTCTCATGCTACTGTACAATTTGTTTAAAAATTACGTTGCTTCCACTTTGCGCTCATAGGAGAACACAAATAAAATGATTTTACAATTAAAAAATTGGTCATTATATAAATGCATAAAATAAATTTATTGAAGTGTCACTACGGCACAAACTTGTTGGAACATATCACTTCGTCGTTTTGACGGCGTATAGGAGTGACAAAAATGGAAATTTCCCACTTTTACATAGATGACCAAGGTTTTGGATAAAATATTTTTACATAAAGATTCGAGTGATATCTTAAGAATAAAAATTAAGAAATAAAAAAAGATATATATATATATATATATATATATATATATATATATATATATATATATATATATATATATATATATATATATATATATTGCTTTTAGAATTAATATTCATATTAAACATTGTAATTTTAAATTCTATTTAAAAACATGACTGATTTGAAAAAAGAGTCTTTTTTAGCCCTATATGCTCAATAAAACTGAAAAGAAGGCCCACAATTTCCCTTCAATTTCATCGTGTTATTATTATGTTAATGATTTTTAAACTATATAAATAGGTTAGAATTAATGTTCTAATTAAGTGGGACGAATCACTACCACCCCTTATATCCGCCCTTGATTTTGACCCTCAAAACAAGTATATGTATAACCAATTGGGATGTTATCATCTCTTAAACATCTATCAAATTATTTTGGAATTCTCGTCATAGTAAGGATACCAATTCTTTTTTAGGGGGATACCAAGGATACCAGTTCTTTTGTATTCTTTCAATACAAAATTGTGTAGTTCGTACTAGGCCATTCTGTGCACTGTCACAGCTTAGGTAACTAGTCATTTATAAGCAGTGAACGAATACACATGAATTGTTGCTGACTGTTGTGTGATTGGTTATCACAGTACGTACGTATGGTCCGTACATAGTATGTATGATGTATCTATGTACATATGCAAAGCATAAGCGATGACGCACACACATACACATATAGCACATATACAAGCACAAGCTTAGTGTATATGCATAACATGAAGATGGGGATTTTACGCCATTTTTTGAAGGCGCTGGTATCGCCAGTATAGAGATAGGAACTTACCTTCTAGTGTTGTGTTTGTCTTAATCAACCTAACAGATAGATGGATATGTCGCAATTTTTAATTTCAAAAAATGATATTTTTTAAAGCAAATTTTTTGTTTTGTTTTGATAGTATTTTACTTAACGACGAAAAGAAAAATGGGTGGTATTGTCGTGGGCGCATAACCTCAACAATTATAAATATGTTTAACTGATAATAATAAAGGGAACATTAAGAGTAATAAATCATCAGGAAAAGAAGCTAAAAGAGAAGATTAATTTAAAAATTAATCCTCCTTAATTAATATATTAATTTCCTTTAATTAAAAATAAAAAATAAAATTACAATGCATAATTATAAAATTGTTAGTAAACAAAAAAAATAATTGTTAAAAACATGCAATTACTTACATGGAAAAGTATTTAAAAAAATTTTTTAAATTTGAAATTAAAATTTAAAAATTTAAAAACTAAAAAACATTGTTGTACAAAAGAAAAGTTGTTTTTTTTTAATTATATTGTGTAAAAGTTTTTTAGAGACTAATGATAAAATTAACAAAAAGTTTTCCATAGGTTATAGTATCGGTAAACGAAATGACTACGTGCGAAGAAGTTGATGAGTTTATATATGTTTCGGGAAAGTATTGGGCGCGAATTTCTTGAAGGTATTGTAATCATTATCAAGTTGAGACGAGTCAGTTGCTAAGTTGGCTCATTACTCCTAATGTTCCCCTTGCATAGGAAACTCCCATTACGCAATCCACTGGAATCAAATTGCTAAATGAGAAAGTCAAAGATCACGGGCGTCAATGTTTCTGATTTATATATTTTTATGACTTACTGTTACAAACTATTACTTAGCCACTAACACATTGAAACATATTTGCTTTAAAACACGGAGGGGTGCCATTAGACACATCTTGTGTGCGACGAAATTGTTAAATGGGAGCGTGCTATGTATTTCACTGTTACAGTCATCTAAACCTTTATATATTTATATTTATATTTAACTGATATTAGTAAATCTAATTTCTGGTGTTTTATTACAATTATTTCAGTACATTCAAATTAATTTTGAAATTTTGACTTTTTGTAGTAGGTAAGTAAATTGGTTTCTTTTACAGTTTATCAAATTATATTTATGAAAATTTCATTCATACAAAAATTCATCTGGCTTGTTGTTACTAGATCAACTTATTCAGCGGGTAAATAATTAGATCACTTATATGGAAACTGAACGAATAAACCGTAGGAAGAAAAGTAAACAATATAACGTTAAAGTTGGTTTTGGTGATTATAGTTTTCTCTTATATTCCATTATTCCAAATACTGCATGTACAGTTTATGATGATATTGAAATCAAATAGACAAGAATACATAAAACACATAATTACAATTTAATTATTTATTTTTCTTATGTTTGTAATAAGTACATATGTACGTTGGCGGACAATAATATGAATATATACATATGTATAATAGAAAGTACATTAAACTTGTGGAAAACTTTCAAGTGTTCAATCAATTCAATGAACTTTAGATATCATTAAGAAATTCACACATTATAGAATTTTAACCCATTTGTTTTACTCCTTCTAATGCTTATCTGTATTAATATTAATGTCGTCTAAGAATGTTTGTTTTTCTTTTTTGATTCCTTTTTTTTTAAATATATAGTAAGATGTTATTACGATAGAGGATCTTTTTTGTTCGAAAGAAGTCTTCATGCGATATTTTATTGATGCTCGCCATCTAATGCTTAAGGATGCCTCTAATGCGACGAAAAGTCTGATACTGATCTTGCAGTATCAGTTCGCGCACATCTTCGGTAGGTATTTGCTGACATAACATGAACGAACTACCGATATACAGAGGTTTTTGATGGTGCTTTATCGCCAAAGGTTGAACAAAGTTCACCGATACACTCTTGATGAGATAAGCCACGTCGCGAAAGTTGTAAAAAAATAATCGGATAAAAATGTTTATTACGAGTTAATTCCAGTTTTCATGAAATTTTAAAGTTTTTGTAAAACAACACAAGTTGCATTCGTATATCATAACGTTTTGAGCAACCGTCGAAAATGTCCAACTTTACGATGGATACGTCAGATATAACCTAGAGTCGCCAGTTCCCGATATATAAATAGCAACCCTCGTAAAACTTAAATATTATACAAAAAAGGGCTTTCAGCGCATGTCATCTAGAAAGCGATTTATAGAATTTAAATGTCTTCTTTTTGAAACTAACCTCTAGATTTATGTTTGCATGTGGAAATCTGTTGGTTTAAGTGAGACCGTAGAATAATAAATTTGTTTAAAATCAAAATGTAAATTTATACGTCTTTTTGTTATGCAAATTAAATTAACAAATTTCTGATTGTTTTAATATATAATTTATCTTTGTCTGCGCGACAAGTACATTATTTATTAATGTTTTTACTATAAATAACTGTTGGAATTTCTGTTCTGTTTAACAAACTAATATGCGTTTTGTTTGTTTCCTTTTGCAAGTCAACTACCTGCATATTATGTAACTGCTGATATTTTCCGAATAATCAAAAAGTCACTCCACAAAGCTTATAAAATTTCTGATACAAACCTAATTTAATTAATTTTTGCCTGTAAGATGTTTCAAATCTGCAAACAGTGATTGTTGATAATCCTTACAAATTAAAAATTAAATTGTTATTACGTTCTTGCAGATTATAATTAAATAAATTCTCTTGACAACTTTCACAGCGCTTCTCATATATAAAAATGTAAACTTTAACATTAAAAAATGTAAAAATTTAAGTGTAGGTACTTCCGTCGTATTTACATAATTTTATTTTAAAAAGCTTTTTGTAAATTGATTATGTCACATATTTTTATAACAAGGACAAGAAAACGATTTATTAAGAAATTATTAATATATTATAAAATAGACACTGCTGAACAAAATGTTAAGACCAACGAGAAGGTGATATAGTAATTTTTAACTGGCAGTATATTTTAGTTAAGTGTTTACAAACAAGAAAAAAATAGCAACTGTGATTTCGTATTGTTGTAAATAAAATAAATGGAATACTTCCTAAAAAATACCTAAGAACTTTCAGCAAAAATATGTTTGTAAACAGAAAAGATTTATTATTTACCCGGCAGTTTACTACACCCTAGTGAATATTTTTGTCGAATAACTTGATTTTAAACACTGCATTCCTATTTCCTTTTAGCAATATAATTACATTCATGATATTGACTATGATATTAAAATTTCTGATGTAAATATTATTCCAAGAAATATCATTGATATTGTTATTTAATATCATTTAAAATACTTTATATTGCGCATATTGTATTAGTTTGCAACCGCCTGGCCATTCAGCGAGTGGTATTGCGCCTATTGAGATTAGTAAATAATATGTATAGTTCGTTTCATAAAAATCTCGAACAAATTTTGTGGCTCATTTAGACTTATGGATATGAAATTTTGCATATGCCTACACGCTAAAGTTAGCGATTTCTGATAAAATGATGAAATTATATGTTTTCGAAGTCGTTCTTGTCATTTTTTACCAAGATTAAACACCAAAGATAACCGAAAAAAAGACTTCTGTCAGGTTAGTCACATTTATAAAAGAAATTGCCTCATTTTAATAATAAAAATGAATTTACACTCAAAGAACTATATCAATTCAACCAATCACCTTTACTGAAATTAAGTACTTCAATAAAGCTTAGTTTGATTAAAAAGAAATATTTTTTTTTAAATTTGATGATGTCATCAAATTCATTAATTTTGTTCAATGCCTTAGAAATCCTAATAACAAAATGACAAAATGATGAGATTTGAGGCGAATTACAGTTTTTTTGAATTTTCCCTTTTAATGCTATTTTATGGGTAATTTGTCATTCCTAAGTTGAGAGCTGAATTTACCGCTAATTTCTAATCTTCATTTCAGCGAATTTCCAAAACTGGAAATTCAGCTTTTACGCCAGGTGTCATGGTGCAACCTAAGCCCGGGACCATATCAGAAATATGTTTTGAGGTCCCTAGAATACGAAAATGATATTCACTAAAATTTATATATATATATATATATATATATATATATATATATATATATATATATATATATATATATATGTATCCGCGCGATAACTCTCGAACGAAACGTTTAATGCTTATGAAATTTTGTGTGCAAATCGTTGGATGAGTTCGTTAGCCAGACATGTCGGATGCCCAGAAGTAGGTTTTCCGGGCGTTTTTTGTCAACAAAATGAGTTTTTTGCCAGAATTAAGCAATTTTTCAAATTTTTTTTTACACCAAGCCATAGTAAAAGGTAAAATGCATCAAAAATGTTTTTATACCGTTGCTCTAAATTATTTAAGTAGAATAGCTGTACGGGTTCTGGGCCACCGCAAAACGGAGTAACTTGAACACCTTTGACGATGTTTGAAAGCGTGTGACTTACGGTCCTATTGTACCCATTTTACGGTACTACACATTCCGAACTGATGAGTCATCAAACTGTATCGATGTGCAAACCTTGACCTTTGACCCGGCACGTACCAAGTACATGTATCAAAATTTGTTGTTGACATTTGACCCCAACACTCGCTCATACTGTTGGCCTTGAAACTCCAAAGACATGAGTCATTACTTCAACAACCACACAAGTAGTTAACCCATTGTGCGTCATCACAATTTGTTCATAACGATTTAGTTTTGTGTTAACCCATTACCCGCCATAGTTTTTGAATCCAAACCTAACGCATGCGCAGACTGAATTTAAGTACACGACGCATGCGCAGACTGAATTTTAGGTTACAATTTGATAGATGGGGCACACTATCGCGTCTAAAATGTGGGGAATACCCTAACTCGGGGGTGGCCCCAAATTTTTGACACCGTACTGTACTTAAATTTTTGGTACACTACCGTGTCAAAAGTGTGGACCCCCCTGGTCAAAAAGGTATCCGATCACTTTTTGAAACGTACTGTACGTGCAAACCTTGGCCCCAACACGCGCTTGCCTTAAGTACGTCATCTTAAACGAACTATCACGTCAAAAAATGTGGGGAATACCCTAACTCGGGGGTGGCCCCAAATTTTTGACGCCGTACTGTACTTAAATTTTTGGTACACTGCCGTGTCAAAAGTGCGGGCCCCCCTGAGCAAAAAGGTGTCCGACCACTTTTTGAAGCGTACTGTACGTGCAAACCTTGACCCCAACACGCGCTTGCCTTAATTGCGCCATCTTAAACGAACTATCACGTCAAAAAATGTGGGGAATACCCTAACCCAAGGGGAGGCCGCTAAATTTTGTGGGGGCACTGTACCAAGCGCTACCGCAAAACTAACATCAGACTCCAGGGTCCAGATGTCTGACCGCTACTGTACTGCCGGAAATTTGGGTGTCAACTGTAACTCAGGGTTTTTTTTGTATATTTAACCTTGGAAAATTCCAGGAATTTTTATCAGTTTTAACATAAACAAACAACTAATAATTAAATGTTTGTTTTAGCTGAATTATAATCGTAAGACTCATATAAGGAGTTTTTTTGGTATAAGAAAGATGACGTCATGGAATATTAATGAGTTAAAAAATTGTTTAGTAAAAAATATCACCCATTGTAGGCCTCAAGCAAGAAATTATTTTTATCAGTTTTAATACTTTAACATTTAACCTACAGTGACCAATTTTTTAGTTAACTAACAGAAGTTCTTGAAATTTTAACAAGTTACAAAAAATATTACTTCTTATGGTGCACAACATTTTTGAATTTGACTGTAGCACAAAACTGTTTCTATATCAAACGAAAATTATCTGAAATAATTCAGTATGTACATATGTATAGACTCTGTATATTAAAAATATTTTATGTATACACTCTGTATATTGAGAATAAGAAAGAAAATTTGTATATAATTTTAATTTTTATGAATACTAGTAAACGCATTGTATAGCCATTTATGAATAAGTATTAAATCTAATTATAAAATAATTTATAAATATTGCAAAAAATTTGTTTAATCAGCAAAATCAATGTATATCATTTTAATACTGATACATATTTATATTAGGGTATAATAGTATTGTATTTAACATTTTTAAACAGAATAAAAGTTCAATTTTTGGTTTTAAATTACTATAAGTTAAACACGTCGCTTAATATAAAAATGATAACAGCATTGAGTTTTACTAAATTTTTAAGTCTGTAAAATCAAAATTTTTTATAGACTAAAACATTTTGAATTTGCTACTCTATCATTAACATACAAATAATATCATGTATATATAACGGGTGTATATTTATTATTTTTAATAAATATTTTAGTATACAGGGTGTATCATGAAATATGCTTTTCAATTAGAACAATAAATTTCATAAGATTTTTGTTAATACTCTTATAGGTTAACGAAAGAAACTTTTTGCTGTAAAAAAATAGGGGAATGCAGGGTAATAATTAAATAAAACGCACATATTTTTTTTTTTTTAATTTTATTTATAGAATATGTATACAAAAAATTAAATTGCTTAAATCTATATATTACTTAAAATCTATTTATTTTCCATATAAAAATTTTTTAAAAGAATACAATTTTCTAATGAACAAATTTTATCTGAATGAAGCATACAGCGTCTTGAATAATATTCATCTCGCAGAATGGAAATCTTCGGTACATCAAATATTTCTTCCAAATTCAAAATCCACGGCTGGTTTTCGGTACCATCAAACAAACTTGATATCCATTTTTTCTTTTCACTACCCTTGACGTATATAACATCATACTTCTTTAATATAGGTTTCAATATGGTATGAAGTTTTTTGTATGGAATAAATCCATACGACCAAGGTATCCCATGCCAATTTCGGTAAAGCCAACTGGCTACTCGTTGATATTTCTTCGGCAACTCGTTGAAATCAAACGGTGCGTCGAATATAAGATGTAATATATCATCCGAATTTTCTGCAGCAATACCAACTTCTTTAAAATAAAATTCGTTGTTAGCTCCTTGATAGCCTTGTATGTCAAGAAACGCCATTTTTTACCGCCACCGTAGAACTGAATTTATTCACACAATCCACAACTTTATATAGAATAATTAAAAGTGGTGGGGGTAGTTAGTTAATTTGTGGAACGTATTCGAAAATGGCTATTAATAGCTATTGCTAGTTTACCATCAAATTACAAACTGTTAATAATATTTAGCACATTTGTGAGTACCAGGTTCTTTTCACTTTAAGACCTAGTGATTTAAGGAATGCTAAATTTTCAGGTGAAATGTGTTGTTGCTCAAAAGTTTTACGTTTAATGATTTTAGGTTTCGAAAGTCCTTTGCTAGGTTCTCTAGCGGTGGACTGCGCTGAATTGTAAATTAACATGGTTCCAAAATGTAATTGTTTTACCACGCAAGTATAATTTTCAACGAAAGAGATGTTAACTCTTTGACAACCACCGGTAAATAGATAATATTTTATGTAAGTTCAACTATTTTATACCCTTCAACCATGATAAGGTGTATAAGCTTGAGTATAACTCAGCAAATTATATAGCGGTGGTGACGTAACACACAAATGCGGTGGTTGTGTTGCGTTTGTGGCGGTGGCGGTGGCGGTGTTTGTGTGGCGGTTGTGTGGTGGTGGCGGTGGTGTTTGTGTGGCGGTGGCGGTGGTGTTTGTGTGGCGGTGGCGGTGGTGTTTGTGTGGTGGCGGCGGTGGTGTTTGTGTGGCGGTGGTATTTGTATGGTGGTTTCGGTGGTTGTGTGGTGGTTGTGGGGGTGGCGGGGTAGCAGCGGTGTTTGCGGCTGACGTGCACAACTTTATCATTAATTCAATCGAAGCAGCAATTTACTGTAGACAATAAATCGGTGGTGACATCTCGCGGTGTTTGTTGAACGCAATATCTAAATTAATCAATCTGGTGACGTTCCTGTTCCCTGCTCTTATAATGGAAGATTATTAAATATCGATTTTAGATAAAATATTGGAAAATTTCGGTTACAAAAAACTATAAATACAACTGAATTATTAACCGGATGTCATTTGTTGGTTAAGTTCCAGAAGGTAAACAACAACAGCAACATGCCGATTTGTGGTATTTGTAAATTTCAACCGTCACAGTGTAAGTGTGCCTTCTACGAGTACTGTGATAGGTGTCGAAATGAAAAACGAATTTGCATGTGTTGTAAACGATGTATGATGCCATTTCCAAACTGTGTTTGCAATTATATAAACTGTACCACATGTAAAAGCCGCTGCAATTGCAAATAATTTAGTAAAATCAATCATCTGATTGCCACATAATACATATTGACCAATTCCACGGTTGCTCAAACCAACGTAAACATTTATTTATAACGCAATAACCAGCGATGTAATGAGGCATAATGGATATTTTGTGTAACAGTGGAATTGGTCAATATCGATTAAATATCGATTTTTTATAAAATATTGGATTATTTGGTTTCAGTCAAAATACTATAAATACAACTGAATTATTAACCGGATGTCATTTGTTGGTTAAGTTCCAGAAAGTAAACAAAAACAACATGCCGATTTGTGGTATTTGTAAATTTCAACCACCACAGTGTAAGTGTTCCTTCCCCGAGTATTGTGATAGGTGTCGAAACGAAAAACGAATTTGCATGTGTTGTAAACGATGTATGATGCCATTTCCAAACTGTGTTTGCAATTATGTAAACTGTCCCACATGTAAAAGTCGCTGCAATTGCGAATAATTTAGTAAAATCAATCACCCGATTGCCACTTCATAAGTATTGACCAATTCCACGGTTGTTAAAACAAACATTAGCATTTATTTAGTAATGAGGTATAACGTATATTTTGAGTAACAGTGGAATTGACCAATACCTATTAATCAGTATTAAAGTTTTTGTTGAATACTCAAAATATGCATTATACCTCATTACTAAATAAATGTTAATGTTTATTTGATATTTTCCATTGGTTGTGGTGTATAAACACTGATCATATGAAGGTGTGGTTGCTTTAGAGTAACTTAATTTGTAGCTGTGTGGGAATAAACATATCGGTGGGGTAAAATGAGCAACTCAAATTTTGTAGTTGTGTTGGGGTGGTGGTGGTGGTGGTTTTTGTGGTGGCAACTCATAATTTATTTAAGCGACGTGCTGTAACAGAAATTGGTAGTGTATTGGCAAAATGTCTGAACAACACGGTGTTGAGTTAAGTATAAGTGATCTGTGGACCACTTTTACTGCCACTGATACAACAATGGATCCGGTTTTGGAGAAGTTGAATAAACTTGGTGCTGGTAAACCATTCAAATCGCTATCTACACTCAAACCGTATGAAACGTGGAAAATTCTTGATGTACGACGCATGGAAACTCGATATGGGCCAGCGGTTGCGGTGGAACTTGCAGATGCTCAAGTGTTCCTTCCAAAACGATTCGCGGATTTGGATGAGCAGACCATTCAATGTTTACGTACAGGACAATATTTTATTACATATAAAGGAACTGATTCTAGTGGTTTTTTACATATTGTGGAATTTAGTAAATAGCTATCACATGTATGATGTTAGATGTAGGATTAAGGTAACTGTCAGATATGAAAATGAATTGATTTACTTTTTAATTTTAATATTGTAAACGTATATTTCATTAAAAAATAAATTATTTTACGTATAAATTCTTATATTGTTCTTATTTTACAACACACTAGAACCTCCCAAATTATATCTTGAATAATGATAAGACTCTTAGTAGGTATGGGGCCACTTGGCAATGCAATGTAATTGCCTATATTCGGGAGCAAGTATGTTAATGTTGGTGTTGAGTCACCTGACACTTGTATATAGCTTTTCATTCATTTTTCTAAACTAATTTCCGAATCGAAAGAGCGTAATGGAGGCAAAATGTGTAAGCCGGATGTCAACCGCTACTCCATGGAGTAAAATGAGCAACTCAGATGCGGTGGTTGCGGCGGCGGCGGCGGCGGCGGTGGTGGTGGTGGCGGTGGTGGTGGTGGCGGTGGCGGTGGTGGTGGTGGTGGTGGTGGAGTATATAAGTAATCGCTAACACAATTCTGAATTAATCTTGTAAGACTAGTTGAGCTTTACACATCTATTATAATGTTCGAGTGTACGCGGTGCTATAAAAGCTTCTCGCGGAAAGATTCTCTTTCACGTCATATAAGAAATACACATATGCGGGAATTTTCACCAAAAATGTTTGAAAATAGTTACTCTCTTGATCCGCTAAAAAGACAAACATTAGACACGGCTGATGACTTATCTAGTTATGATACCGGGAGGAATGATGTTGATGATGAATTTCTAAACAATAAAGTTGAAGAAAGGGTCAATCCACTTGAACAAAGAATTAAAGCTGCATCAAAAGCAATTCAAACTAAATTTAATAATTTAAGAAATCAAAATAATGTTTACACACCCAGCGATGAGTCTAATAACAGGGTTTTAACCACTTCTGATAGTGGAACTGTTATCATTCCCAAGTTAACTACAGCTTTGCAAACCCTTTTGGATATTTTATTAATCAAAGAAACTCAAAATAAAGTTGAGGATTCTAATGAACGAATAGCAATAAAACGTCCAGTCAATTCAACGGACCAAGAGCTACTTGCTAAGCGTATCAAATACAACGACTCGGAAAATGCTAATGGGCAATCGAAAAAAATAAAATACTGGCATAATCCTAATACTTTAATAGATGAATTACGACGTTTATACGAGACTTCAGAGACTGGTGAAAAAATACTCAATATTATTCGGAGTATAGAGGAAAATAAAAACATATTGTTTAACGTTGACGATAGTGAAGCTTTAATCGAAGAGTTAGATGCTTTAAGAGAAACTACTGTCGGTCAAGAAATATTCTCTATACTTCGTGAACTTCAAAAGGCTGATGTTATTGAGCCACTAGGTGATTATCTGGATGAAACTGATAAAGAAGATGCTAGCGATTATGATGATGATTAATTTAGATATTGCGTTCAACAAACACCGCGAGATGTCACCACCGATTTATTGTCTACAGTAAATTGCTGCTTCGATTGAATTAATGATAAAGTTGTGCACGTCAGCCGCAAACACCGCTGCTACCCCGCCACCCTCACAACCACCACACAACCACCGAAACCACCATACAAATACCACCGCCACACAAACACCACCGCCGCCACCACACAAACACCACCGCCACCGCCACACAAACACCACCGCCACCACCACACAACCGCCACACAAACACCGCCACCGCCACAACCGCAACACAACCACCGCATTTGTGTGTTACGTCACCACCGCTATATAATTTGCTGAGTTATACTCCAGCTTATACACCTTATCATGGTTGAAGGGTATAAAATAGTTGAACTTACATAAAATATTATCTATTTACCGGTGGTTGTCAAAGAGTTAACATCTCTTTCGTTGAAAATTATACTTGCGTGGTAAAACAATTACATTTTGGAACCATGTTAATTTACAATTCAGCGCAGTCCACCGCTAGAGAACCTAGCAAAGGACTTTCGAAACCTAAAATCATTAAACGTAAAACTTTTGAGCAACAACACATTTCACCTGAAAATTTAGCATTCCTTAAATCACTAGGTCTTAAAGTGAAAAGAACCTGGTACTCACAAATGTGCTAAATATTATTAACAGTTTGTAATTTGATGGTAAACTAGCAATAGCTATTAATAGCCATTTTCGAATACGTTCCACAAATTAACTAACTACCCCCACCACTTTTAATTATTCTATATAAAGTTGTGGATTGTGTGAATAAATTCAGTTCTACGGTGGCGGTAAAAAATGGCGTTTCTTGACATACAAGGCTATCAAGGAGCTAACAACGAATTTTATTTTAAAGAAGTTGGTATTGCTGCAGAAAATTCGGATGATATATTACATCTTATATTCGACGCACCGTTTGATTTCAACGAGTTGCCGAAGAAATATCAACGAGTAGCCAGTTGGCTTTACCGAAATTGGCATGGGATACCTTGGTCGTATGGATTTATTCCATACAAAAAACTTCATACCATATTGAAACCTATATTAAAGAAGTATGATGTTATATACGTCAAGGGTAGTGAAAAGAAAAAATGGATATCAAGTTTGTTTGATGGTACCGAAAACCAGCCGTGGATTTTGAATTTGGAAGAAATATTTGATGTACCGAAGATTTCCAATCTGCGAGATGAATATTATTCAAGACGCTGTATGATCCATTCAGATAAAATTTGCTCATTAGAAAACTGTATTCTTTTAAAAAAATTTTATATGGAAAATAAATAGATTTTTAGTAATATATAGATTTAAGCAATTTAATTTTTTTGTATACATATTCTATAAATAAAATTTAAAAAAAAGAAAAATATGTGCGTTTTATTTAATTATTATCCTGCATTCCCCTATTTTTTTACAGCAAAAAGTTTCTTTCGTTAACCTATAAGAGTATTAACAAAAATCTTATGAAATTTATTATTCTAATTGAAAAGCATATTTCATGATACACCCTGTATACTAAAATATTTATTAAAAATACTAAATATACACCCGTTATATATACATGATATTATTTGTATGTTAATGATAGAGTATCAAATTCAAAATGTTCTATGTGTCTATAAAAAATTTTGATTTTACAGACTTAAAAATTTAGTAAAACTCAATGCTGTTATCATTTTTATATTAAGCGACGTGTTTATAGTAATTTAAAACCAAAAATTGAACTTTTATTCTGTTTAAAAATGTTAAATACAATACTATTATACCCTAATATAAATATGTATCAGTATTAAAATGATATACATTGATTTTGCTGATTAAACAAATTTTTTGCAATATTTATAAATTATTTTATAATTAGATTTAATACTTATTCATAAATGGCTATACAATTCGTTTACTAGTATTCATAAAAATTAAAATTATATACAAATTTTCTTTCTTATTCTCAATATACAGAGTGTATACATAAAATATTTTTAATATACAGAGTCTATACATATGTACATACTGAATTATTTCAGATAATTTTCGTTTGATATAGAAACAGTTTTGTGCTACAGTCAAATTCAAAAATGTTGTGCACCATAAGAAGTAATATTTTTTGTAACTTGTTAAAATTTCAAGAACTTCTGTTAGTTAACTAAAAAATTGGTCACTGTAGGTTAAATGTTAAAGTATTAAAACTGATAAAAATAATTTCTTGCTTGAGGCCTACAATGGGTGATATTTTTTACTAAACAATTTTTTAACTCATTAATATTCCATGACGTCATCTTTCTTATACCAAAAAAACTCCTTATATGAGTCTTACGATCATAATTCAGCTAAAACAAACATTTAATTATTAGTTGTTTGTTTATGTTAAAAATGATAAAAATTCCTGGAATTTTCCAAGGTTAAATATACAAAAAAAACCCTGAGTTACAGTTGACACCCAAATTTCCGGCAGTACAGTAGCGGTCAGAAATTTGGAGTCTGGAATCTGGAGTCTGAAGTCATGATTGCGGCTAGCGCTTGGTAGAGTGCCCCCCACAAAATTTAGCGGCCACCCCTTGGGTTAGGGTATTCCCCACATTTTTGACTTGGTAATGTACCTTTCGTTTAAAATGACGCAATTAAGGCAAGCGCGTGTTGGGGTCAAGGTTTGCACGTACAGTACGCTTCAAAAAGTGGTCGGACACCTTTTTGCTCAGGGGGGCCCGCACTTTTGACACGGCAGTGTACCAAAAATTTAAGTACAGTACGGCGTCAAAAATTTGGGGCCACCCCCGAGTTAGGGTATTCCCCACATTTTTTGACGTGATAGTTCGTTTAAGATGACGTACTTAAGGCAAGCGCGTGTTGGGGCCAAGGTTTGCACGTACAGTACGTTTCAAAAAGTGATCGGATACCTTTTTGACCAGGGGGGTCCACACTTTTGACACGGTAGTGTACCAAAAATTTAAGTACAGTACGGTGTCAAAAATTTGGGGCCACCCCCGAGTTAGGGTATTCCCCACATTTTAGACGCGATAGTGTGCCCCATCTATCAAATTGTAACCTAAAATTCAGTCTGCGCATGCGTCGTGTACTTAAATTCAGTCTGCGCATGCGTTAGGTTTGGATTCAAAAACTATGGCGGGTAATGGGTTAACACAAAACTAAATCGTTATGAACAAATTGTGATGACGCACAATGGGTTAACTACTTGTGTGGTTGTTGAAGTAATGACTCATGTCTTTGGAGTTTCAAGGCCAACAGTATGAGCGAGTGTTGGGGTCAAATGTCAACAACAAATTTTGATACATGTACTTGGTACGTGCCGGGTCAAAGGTCAAGGTTTGCACATCGATACAGTTTGATGACTCATCAGTTCGGAATGTGTAGTACCGTAAAATGGGTACAATAGGACCGTAAGTCACACGCTTTCAAACATCGTCAAAGGTGTTCAAGTTACTCCGTTTTGCGGTGGCCCAGAACCCGTACAGCTATTCTACTTATTTACTTTTCGAGAAAAACTAGGAAATATGTCGTTCTCCATTTCACTCGCACTCGCATTCTTTTTTTTTCTGTCTCATTTTTTGCGAGCTAAATTCGAAAAAAACCGCTTTATAAGTAGCGTGTCATGATTTTTTTAATCCAATTTAACGATTCGGCTATATTCTATTTCTCTGTCAGTTAAATGTTTTTATAATGTATCTCTGTTCCATTTTTTTTTAGATAAAAAAACACGGCGCAGCTTTTTATGTGATATGATCAGAATTTAGATGATGTTTACACCTTCCTAAAATTAATAAGAGCTTGCTACAATCGCATAAAAATTACGTTAAATCATATTCAAACAATAATATTTTTACGTAATTTTCTATCCAATTGACAATACAGTTATGATTAGAATTGTATAAAGAGAGTATTCTAGTATTAAATAATTTTGCACATTCAATTTTTTTTTTTTAACAAAGAAAAATTTTTTTAAATTTTGACACATTCTTTTATGAAATTTCGATTAAGAAATATTAAAAAATTTTAAAGTGAATCATTTAAAAAGACTTAAAAATAAATTAAAAGGGAAACATTTCTCTATTTTAACATATTTGTAAAGAAAATTTTACAGTTTACTTACAGTTTTTTGAAAAAATGTAATAACATTTTTACATACAATAAAGATTATATTTGAACGGTAGGAAATCCACAATTTTTTTTTTTTATTTCTTTAATTAATTATTAAATTTGGTTTTAGAAGAAAATCTTCGTCTAATTCGCTCCAAGCCGAAAGTATAGCCACTAATAAGGACATTCCTCTGTTAAAATAAATGGAAAATATATTGAAATTTATTTAATGAAAGCCATTCATACACATTTTTAAAATATCCTTTTGAATTATATAACAAATAAAATCTGTGTAAAAAAATCTAATTGACGTGTTTTTTCTCAATTTTCAAATATTAAGTAAGGCTCGTTAGTTAGGGAGTGATTGTGTCAAAATATGGTAATTTTAACCCTTTTTAAAAGAACATTTCGATTTTAACAATAAAAAAATTTTAAAAAGTGTTTTCGTTTTTCCCGGATTACCAAAAACTTTTCATAGGCATATCTGTGACTAAAGTTGCCTCCCTTTCTTAAGAAAATAAAGTATTTTTAAAATTTTGTGCAAAAAAATAAAACACAATTAACGAAAAAAAAGTACCCGTTCCCATATTTTTAAGATTTTGTAGTACAAGAAAATCCTTATAAATTCATCATATCTGTTATTGCATTTACTAGCTTTTACGCAATTTAATAAACAGTATCGTTTTGATTTTTTAAACTCTATTAAGACATTTATTGTTAGTGAGACATATTTGAATTATTTTCCTAACTAATAAATTAAATTCTGTAGACTGACGTTTTTGTAGATAAAAAAAATTCTAGGTAACGTCTGTATTAGACAAAAGTCTGAAAATGGACGTAGAATCTCACTGTTATTAATTATTATGTCTTAGTCTTTTGAAAAATTATTTTTTGAACTAAAATAAGAATAGGAGGAATATAAACCTAGGGGTAAACGACAGGGGTATATAAACTTTATTTTAGATTCTACGTTTATTTTTACAGAAAATCATCAAGTACCTATTATTTATTTTTTTAATGTATAAATACAAAAAGTTCGAAATTATTTTATATTAGAATTTCAATTTTGGTCGACCCTACGGGTTGTCCCCATTTACTCTTTTCTCGTCTCTTTTGACCCCAATTTTTCATAGAGAAGAAATTATACGATTTTTGTTAATTTTTCAAAAACCACGGATATTTTTAAATTTTTTTGGATACTGCTGATAAAGTGACCATCTTCGCGTAAATTTTTAATATATTAAAGATTAGGTACTCATAAAATAAATACAAAAAATACGGTGTGAAGTCTGAATGCGTACCTATTCATCCTTGTCTACGGTAGCATATTTTTTATTGACATAAATATTAGAAACGCAGGAAAAGAGACCAGGAATCAACATAGAAGTGGATTATGGTACGATATATTTTCTGAAAAAAGTGCTTAGGACCAAAGTTATAGAGTTCAAAGTGATGCACTTGATGATGACTTTGAAGATGACCTTGAGGTCAATTTCCAAAGTCATTTGAAAATCATTTAATATTTTTCAAAAGGAGTAGTTTACTTTTCATCCCTAAATGGTTCAAAGTATATTCGAACGAATTTCACATGCAAGATAGAAAATAAGTGATCAAGAAGTAATTTTGAAAAATACTTGCTCAATCGCAATCGGAAAAATAATAGTTAATCATATGTTGAATTGAATTCCTAATATGATAACTATAGAGTAGCAATAAAAATTTTAAAAAATTTTGAAAATTTCTAATATAACATAAAGTTAATGTTTAACTTACAATTGGAGTGATATTAAATCTTTTCTTAACTTTACTTCTAAAATTACTTACAAAAATGTTTTCTTCTAATTTTTTCTATAAATTTGCGCCTATTTTTCCATTTCGTCAGGTTTTTATTTTTTTTATTTTAGAAAAATAACGCAACAAATCAATTTTGAAGATAGATTGAGTCAGTACATGAAATTACTGCTTATAGGTACAGGATATGGTCAAAGTTCGGCAATGGCTAATCATTTTCAACTGACCTTGAAAATCGATTTCAGGGTCACTATCAAGTGCATCGCTTTAAATTCTACAAATTTGGTACTCAGCCCTTTTTTCAGAAAATATGTCGTTTCAAAAATATTTAGCTATAACTGTTTTCATCTACAGAGGTTGAATGGTGTTTTCTACCCCTAAAAAGCGTATTTAGCCGAAATAAAAAAAACACGTATTTAATATTTTTCGCTGTTTAATAAGTATGTTAAGTTTCATTCAAAATGGCGAGTATTGGTTGGATAGTGTTATTTGTCAGAATGTTTTGCCGATCTAGTTTTTTCAATATTTCTTTGCTCGTTTTCAGAATTTGTATTTTAATTTCTACGGACAAATAACTCATTCTTTTCTTCGATTTGAGTAACTTTTATTTGCTGATGTTGACCATTAATTGATCGAAACATATCAAATATTTTTCAATGATTTTTTTAGCGAATGTCGAAAATTTTGAAAATTTTTTCACCGTTAGTAAGTTAAAGTATTTGAATTCATTAAGTAATTAAATGATGTCCACAAGAACCTTACGGACTACCATAAGTTATATGAGATCTCTAGGACCCGTTTTTTACTGTTAGGATAAACTTTTTACTAAAATTATTTTAGATGAATAAAGGTTATGTTGTATGATTTCCGCCAGGGTTTACTGTTTCCATTATTGTAAAAAATAAACTAACCGACCGATTTTGAAAATTTTTTCACTGTTAGAGAACTAAATTATTTTAGATGGATACAACTATGCTGCACAAAGTCCGTTCGGGTTCTTGGGTCCCAAAAATATCATAACTAATTACCCAGCCGATTTTAAAAAATCTTTTACTCTTAGAAAGCTAAACTATTTTAAATAGGTACAGTTCTTAGATGAGATCCGCCAGTCCCCAAAATTTGGAAATTCGCTATGTTATGCAGATGCTGCGACTGGGGTATTTTATTTATTTACTTACTTTTTAGTAATTCAATACTGACTACTCACATGCTTGATGTCTTGTGTTGTATATTTTTTATACGCTGATTTCTGTACGGGGAAGTCTGGATACTTTCAAACCGTTTTACTGAAGATTTTTTTAAAAAATATTGTACACAGATTGAAGTTTTTAGAACATATTCAGAAATATGAAGGTAATTATGTAATTTCGAAATTTGACTAGACGATTGTCTGTCATGGACAAGTTCAATTACAAAAATTGATACAAAGACTATAGAATTAAGTAGGGTAAAGTGGGGTAAGTGCACCCCCATTTTTTGATAGTTAACTTTCAGACCATTATTTTATCAATGTTGTTAATCGCATCTGATTTTTTATCAGCTTTATCAACTACCTGGTCTTTAAACTTAAATAATCATAAGAAAGAAATTCTAGAGAGCTTCGTGATAATGAACTGTAATTATTTTTTTGAAATGTGTACATGTAACGCACTTGCCCCATGGTTTGGGGCAAGTGCGTTATGCTTATGTAGAGAAATGCTTACGTAGAGAAAAGTATGCTTATTCAACGCACTTGAATAAGCATACTTTTCTCTACGTAACTGTACAAAAAAATTTTAAATATCTTTTTATCTTAAGTGATAAATTACCTTTTATTATACATATTATATTATAATTGAGAGGTATACTAATATCATCTAATGCAGTTTCCAAGGCCACTGGTGAATACTGTGTGCTTCTGGCAGTTTTTCTTACCATTTCTACCTAATTTCTGATTTCGTACCATTTCTACCTAAAATAAATAATTATGGGCAAAAACAAGCAGAGTTTGCATTATATAACACAGTGGGGTAAGTGCGCTCTTTTTAGCGCTACATCATATAATACATTAAGAGCGCACTTACCCCAATTCAAAAGACGCACTTGCCCCGTAGGAAAAAATGTTGGGGTCAGTCCACTCCCTTTAGGATTTTTAAAATAACAGAATAAAAGAAAAAATCTTCTCAATTAATTAAAATTTACCTTAATAACAACTAAAAATATTATAATAGACTCTATTAAAAATTTATTGTAAATGTACTCAGCAACTCGCTGTGAAACCATAAAACACATTGTTGAAAAACATAGCCGTTACGACTCTATATAATTTACAGAAGTACCAAATTAAGGTTGGCCTGTTTCTCTTGAGTGTTAGCGGATATTTTAAAATTGATTTTAAATCACTTTATAGTTAGTTGGAAATTCTATTTGACGCGAAGGCACTTGCCCCGGGTGCACACTTACCCCACTTTACCCTAGATAGAATGTTGTCAACATTTTCATTATTACCGATAAATACCATAAATATAATTATCAAGTATTAAAGTGGTTCATTGTTTTAAGTTTACGTTTTGTTATCCAATATGTTATTATTATGCAGTTATCTGAGTTATCATCTTAACTGAGTCAAGCAGCAAATTGAAAATTACATACAACCACCATAATACTATCTGCGAATCCTGATAGCATATTTACGTATGCACTGGTGAAAGTTTTAAGCATAATATTATCGTTATCGTATGATGTCATTAATTTGGTACAAGTTAAACTGGAGTAAAACTGTGCATTTACAACAAAGTTTATACAATAATTACAACAATGCACCACAGAATTGTCGTAGATATAATACAGTATAATATGGTATTATAATCAATTCTAAATATGGTGCTGTTTAAAGGTGATCTAAAATTTGATCACTAAATATTACTATCGAAAGCAAACAATAATTTATGTTCTTGTTTTAATTAAATCAACAATCATTTGCTGTAAATCTTCCAATGAATTTAGTAGAGTAAAGCCTCTCTCAATAATACCTTGTTCAGTTTTTACGAATTAGAAACTGGAACGATCCAAAGCCGGTCGAATACTTAGCAAGTGTAATTCTTGCAGAGATGTGCAAGATACGCTATGAAAAGTATCTGGAATACAAAATATAAGATACTTTTCGAAATGGTATTTGAGATACCAGATACAAGATACTTGTGGAAATGGTATTTGAAATACTAAATACGAAATACGTATTTTCTAAATACTTTTTTTTAAAATAAAAAATTTTTTAAAAGAAAACATATTTTTATTAATTTTGAGATTTACTTAGTTTAAGGGGGGGGGGGGGGGTAAGGTTTTAAAAGCGAAAAAGAGGCATATTTCCATGATTTTTCTTAGAGATATGAATAATGTTGGCTTATTTATTTCATGTACACGTTATAGTATAACATCTGAAGTATCTTTGAAAAAATTATCAATTACAAATATCGATAAGTAAGTCCGTGACAGCGAATTTCCGGAGGCGCCTCGAAAAACAGTTGTTTTGCGGTGAACATCATAACTTGGTACCGGATCATCCGAGACAAAAAAATCGAAATGCGTTTAAAAGGCGATATGTTTCCCTAGGGAGTCAGGAAGAGTTTTTTTTATTTTTTCGATTTTTTTATTTTTGGCAGCATTTTGAAGTGAAAAACGCAATTTTGGCTAAAAATTTCGGTTAATTTGTTATTATAAACTGGCAAAAAATAGCAAAAAAAAAAAAAAACTCGACCTGATTACCTGTTGATTTATGTGTAGAAACAGTGTACAAAATTTCAACAAAATTGGTGAAGTAGATTTTGAGTTATGATGTTCACGGACTTCAAAAATGTTGTTTGCGAGAAAATGGATTTAAAGTTTTTTATACTCAAAAATCCAAAACTAAGCATCAATAAAATGATATAATTTTTTATACTTACGCGGGTAATTATAGTAAGTATTTGTTTTGTATAAGATTTGTAAGCATAAAATTAAAGTAAATTTTATACTTAGCAGGTAGGCGCGTCGCGCAGCTACCAGACAGGTATAAAAATCGAGCATGAGGGCCGGTTGCTTGAAACGCTGTATCTTCATTAGTTTTGCTCGGATTTACTTGAAATTTTGACACAACACGCTCGACATGTTGTACATTCAGCCAAAAAAATTTAAAAAAATGCAAAAAAAATTTTAAAAACCTTACCCCCCGCCCCCTTAAGTTTATTACATTACACATTAATTATGAACAGTGATCGCGTTTATTGTGAAAAGGTTTCAATTGAGACTTGAGTAAAATCAGTTCATTAAACATTTTATCACTCATTTTTCTTCGCTGAGGTCTCATTATTATCTCCTCAAGAGTCGCTCCACAGGGGCGGAACTCTTCAAACAGGTGTTATATTTTAAAAATATTTTATTGGTTGTAGGTTTGCGGCAGAAAAAAACAACTATGCCATAGAATCATTTAAAAAGTTAGAAAAATTAAAATTTTAAGGGTGCATTCACCTTGGCATGATGTGATGCCGAAATGTAAAAAAATGCATAGGTAGTTAGTAAAAGTACTTTAGCAAACTTAGTATTTACAAAATACTTAGATACCAAGAGAATGTATCTAAATATTACATACAAAATGAATTTTTAAAAGAGTATTTCAGATATAAGATGAAAATACGTATTTTGTATCTTGTATCTTCGTATCTGTATTTCAAATACTTTTATATTAAATAAATCACATCTCTGGACTCTTGTCTGGTACTAAGTTCCAATCCAACACGGAGAAATACATTATAATTTACATTACCATTCCTTTCATTCCTTCACTAACAACTTAACTGCTGCGTGGCTAAAACAACCAAAAAAGAAAATAACTGGAATGGGACTCTTCTAATATTGCCGTTATTGAAAGATGGTTAAGTCGGCTGCAATTAAAAGCAGTGATAGTAAGAGAGACCATTTTTAAGAGATCATTTTTAAGTATTGAAATATAAGGCAAAATTATGGGTACATATTACTTTTCGTTAAAACATATTCGCCACTATTCCCGTAGTCGTTAGTATTGAAAGCGATATAAGTTCTTCACCAGTGAGCTTTAAAATACGTAAATAGTAAACTAGGAATTTAACAAAATTGGAAGAGCCGTTCTAGAATCGCATTATTGTAATCGTAGCGAGCCATTTGAATTCTTTAAATAAAGTATAAGTATTCAAAAGTAATTGTCACATCCAGGGCTGGATTTATCTTTAAAAGACCTCTTAGCACTTGCCATGTGGAGACCTCTAATTACTTCGCCTGTGAAGGTCACATGACAAGGCAATATGTAAAACTGCAAAATTTTTCCCAATTGTGTGGTGGCCTTGGAGCACGTGCCCCAAATATCCTTACGTAAATCCGACTCTGGTCACGTCTACCATAATAGATACTTACCTTTTTCTGTTTGAATAATAATAGTATCTACATTTACCTGATATAAAGTGCTTATTCGCTTCCATAGAAATGTAAAAACAAATTTACGTTTAATTTGTCTAAAAGATTTTAAACTTTGAAGACCCGTAACTCAGAAACTAAACCAAATTTCACAATTCAGGTTTCCTGACACTCCTGGATTCATCCTCAATTGATAGACACATCACTTACGTCAGCAAATTTCACCTTGTGCTTTTCAAAAACTTTTTGCCTCATTCTATTATACATATAATGAGACATACCTACAAATTTTGCATTCTGAAGCATTTTGACTTAAGCGCCTCCCTTCCAAAAGTCAACTTTTTTTCCAAAAATACAGCTGACAAGTAAAAAAATACCCCTTTTCATTTCTTCCAAAAAATTGCTTTAGTGAGCAAAAAAAAAACTCTCACCATGATGAGCGAAACAATAAGCCAACTCTCCCAATTTTTTTTTTTAAATTCCTACTTAATATTTTTACGCCCATACCTTTTTTCTGTTGTACCTTGTATTTTGGCATGCATCCTGGACCGACTATTTCACCTGCTCGATTGTAATTACGCAACTGGATTATGGAACATCTATGAGTGCTGCTTACCTATCTATCTATAAATAACATATCGCACCTCGGCAGAAACAGAACCGCAAGATATACAAAATTTTATATATAAAATATAAAATGTGACTCTGTTTCTGCCAAGGTGCGATATTATTATTTCGAAATGTAACAAAATTTTATTTATAAAATATGTCATTTTATTTTGTTTCACTGGACTAATTTCGTATTTGAATGCTAATCAGTTTCACAAATCACGCGCTGTTATAAACTGACTTTATTTACATATATTATTATTTATATTTAAGAACTAAAAAACTTTTACCATTTCACTGCATTAATTTTTTGGTATAACCGCATTAACTGGTTAGTACATTAAAATGACTAAGTGATTTATCATTTATCTAAATGAAATCTAAGTTAAGATTGTTTTTAATTTATTGTTATCAATTAATATTATATATATTGAAGACATTTTTCGGCAACAAAATTTATATGAATGTGAACATATTCAACATACATTTCACGAAAATTGTTTCTAATAAGTTTTCGATATGTAATATGCCGAAATGACCGCACTATCTTCCTTTTACGGTATGTTTAACAAAAAATTATAACTATAAATGCAGTCTCTGTTCTGCTTCGGTTTCAAATACTTTATTGTTAAACTACATAAATCATATACACAGTGACGTAACTTCGTTCTTTGCACTTTGGAGCAATTTCGAGTCCTCTTTCAATGCAGTATTTTATTTTTCGATCTGTTTTTTCTCCAACCTTTTTTAGGCGTTTTTTAAAAAAAATGCCCGTTTAAGTGAATAGAATAAATGCCAATATAATATGAATAAAATGTAAGAGAAAGTAGGAAAATTGAACGCTAATTTGCGGTGAATTTTTCTACTGACAGTTTTTAGCGCATTTTATCATCAGATTACATAAGTATATTGATTATATTGTATCATTCAGTTTTATAAAAATATAAAAGGGAAATAAAATAATTAAAAAATATTCCTAATTATTTCTTCATTTTGTTTAGAAAAGAAGGTTCTAAGGAAATCGTAAGGTTTTGAGTTATGTATTTTCACCGCATAAAAAAAGTTTCATTCTCAATCTGTAGGATAAGAGTTATTTATCAAATTTTTGAATATTTTTTTTTCTTTTTTGTGTGGTTTTTTTAAGCGGTTTGGCTATCCACTGCGTAAAAAAGAAGTTAGAGTAGTAGACTAGTAGTTAAACTATAGAAGAGATAGTTAAACTTCTTTAATTCATCATGACTGATTAGGTATCATGACTAATGATATAGAGGAGCCTTACAAAATTCTATTGTTTATAGAAACTTTCGATAATATTGTAACAATACACATTATCAACTTAAATCTCACTTCAAGAGTAGTTTTACTGTAATAAAATTAGATTGTATCTATAAAATTCCATGTTGAAACATCATTGCAACTGGCATGAAAGTAGTTACATTGTAATAAAATGTTTTTACTTTTCTGTAAATACTATTTTTATTACATCTCCATTTATTTGATAAAAGCAAAAAACGAATCTTTATATTTTATAAAAATTTCTAGTGTTATTTTTGCACAGATGGCACTATTTTATTTACGAATTATAAGATCATAGCAATAACAGTAAAACACACAAATATATTTTTTTTTTTTTTGAATGAAAAAATTTTGTAAATGCTTTACAGTCTAGACACATAACACATACAAATTTATGTATTTAAGTTTCAAAAATTAAAATATTTATATATTCATTACTACCTTTGAGCTTCACTTGCTTTTAATTGGATTTATCTATCTTATAGGGTCTGGTACTCAAAAACAAAATAAATAAAAAGTAAATGTTTATATACCAAGGGCGGAAACAGTTTTTTATTTTTTCCCGCGGTTGAAGGTTATTTAAAAGTAGAACGCCAAAACCTCGTTTATTTCAACAATTCGTATATATAGGTAATTCACCTTCGACATCAGGTAAACTATCGTAATAAAGAAAAAAATAATTTGAATATACCAAAATTGAAAAGTACTATCCTGTCTCTTATGTAACTTCATAATACCAAAGAGGTAAGGATCTCGATTAGTTTATTATGATTTACGTATTTTGCTAAACGACGCATTTATAGGCAATTTACTTTAGGCAATTCACAAGGTATAAACCCTTCAAAAAAGACAAAAATCCTTCAAAATGGTTTTTGCAGAGAAAAGTGTAAATAGTCAAAATAAAATCTTTTTTTGATAAATCATCATGATTCAACCTATACACATTGCATGTATACGACGTCATCTGAAATATAGTTAGAAAGGGCGTTGAAAATGAAATCGAGATTCCTTTAGTCGTTTTTCATTGCAAGCCAAGTTTATGAAATATTGAGAATCAAAGAAAGATTTTATTGTCCTTCCCCAATATTTATTTTAACTAAGATGTATTGGTAAAATTCAGAGATTTTACATAGAGGTATGTTTTGGTATTAGAAAATATTCTTTAAAAAATCGAATCTAAAATAATTTATTATTGATACACTTTTTGATTCTGCCATAAATATTTTATGCTGTGACCTAATGCTTTATGCTAATATAAATGTTTGTTCACTAGCCGATACTTACCACTCTTAATGAAAATATCTTTCTTCAAGGATGATATAGGGAATAAAATTATCACGTAATTAACCCTGACAATAACATTAGTAACGTATTTAACATTGTCAATATAGAGAATACTTGTCTATTTCTGTGACTTCTGTAAAAGGTATAATTAAATGTTCTATGTTTTATATCCCAAAAGTTATGAAAAACTTTAATTATAATAGGGCAAATCAACTAAAAATGGTCTGACGTCATTAACAAATGAAGCAAACTTAGACGTACAATTTTAAATACCTACAGTTACTCTCATATAAATATAACAAAAACTAAAAGATACAGAAAACTGGGTGCGTCTAATTTTGCTTCATCTGAACGTTGTACTTATTTGATGACGCCAGACCACTTTTAGTTGATTTAATCTATATCATCATGAGTTCATTTCAAATAACTTGACCCTTTTTCTTATGTAAATTGAATAGTAACAGGGTTCAACCCATTTGAAACGAACTCTAAATTAAAGTTTAAATTAATTCTTTTTAAGTTAATACCGATAGTAAATTATTACAATAATCCAAAATAAATAGGTATACCAATCATATCTATAGCTTATAAGAGATAAATTTAGAAAATATTAAATTTCATAAAATATATCCACTCCAGTTATTTATATGGTATTTCATATTAGTGCAGTAAAAGCGTACTTTGACCGTGCATTTCGGGTAGGCAGCAATTTTTTTTTTGGAAGTTGTAGGGGGGTCAGTGATGAATGTAAAACCGAGTTTTCGGGATCCGCGGTGGTGTCGTTTAGCCGCCATCTTCGAAAAAAGGTCGAATTTTATTTTTTCGAATATCTCCAAAACCGTAAGTCTGACAAAAAATTTGTAAAGACTTTATTTACAGATAACTTCATTTTCTACAAAATTTGTTATAAACTTTTTTACGTAACTTTAAAAACAAAAAAGTTATCAGCAAAAAACCATGAAAAATTTAGGAACGAAAACGTTTGAAGCCAGTTAAGTTTTCTATTTTTGACCCGACAAAAAATATGCTTCTTATCTTTTTTATAGAGTACTTTTCAACGAAAAATTTGAGGTATTAAATTTTTTCATCCGACTTCTAGTTAGGAAGTTATAGCTCTCCAAAAGTAGGTAGGTAAAAATTGTAACTAAAAAATCGTCGACTCTTAAGTGACATATTAATTTTAAAATACAATTATTTTATATTGTTTTACCTTTTTTGGCTAGTATGATTTTATGAAAAAATAGATATTACATATTAACCTGAAATTTAACACCTTTCCGCACCACCCGTGGCGCTTAAAGCCCCTCTCTTGTAATATTTCTTTTAACAGCTTAAATCCTCATTCATAACAAATCTCATCCATTTTTATTTGTTTAACTAGCTGCGACCGGCGGTTTCACTCGCATAAAATTATTTGAATTTAGAGTCAAAAATATTGGGTAAATTTTAAATTAGATATTCGGAAATTCTGTACATAATCAATTAATTATTTTGCGTGGCCCCGCTCGTCAAACAACCTTAAAGTAATCATATTCATATTTCAAAAGCATGGCTAATTTCCGCACCATCATGTAGATACCCATGTTAATAGTTTTAGAAGTATTTCTATTTTAGGCCTTTCTAGGGGACAATTTTACTTCACTTTAATTTTTTCCAGAGCTTTCAACAATATTTGAATAAAATTCTGTTAAAAATTCCTTCAGCTTTTCAATTTGGAATCTATTTGGTGCCACTGATGGACAATTTTAAGCACATATCCATTTAAATTTGATGTTCTGAAATTTTATACAAAATCAGTTTTCTATAGTACATCGCTTGGCTCGCTCAACGACTCTAAAGTAAACTTATTCATATTTCAATAACATAATTTATTTTGATAAAATTTTATTAAGATCGGTCCAGCTGTTTAATTAAAGCCATATTCGATAGTTTTGTGAATCAATTTCGATCTCATCTATAAACAGGGCTTCGAACCGAACCGTAACCGTAACTGAAAACCGGTAAAACCGATTGATTTTGCCGGAAAGTAACCCTTAACTGGAGCAAAATTATTTTTTTTAAAAACCGTTAACCGAAACGAAACTGTTATCTTCCTCATTCCGGTTCATAGTTGAAATTCAATATTTAATTTTATTCTATAGTAACCAGTAACCAATAAACTTTTCTAACGTTCGTACATATGGTCGTTAAAATATATTTTTTGTTTTATTTTATTTATTTATTTATTTATTTTTTACTGTATCGTCTCAATATTAATTGGAATTAACAGATATATATATTATCTGCGTTCGACGATATTTATTTTCTAGATAAGATAGGAAAGGAACAGGCTACTGGATTAGAAATTAAAATTTATATTCCTAGGTTTTCTAATTTCGGAGTGTCGAAAGAGCTTTCTCAGGCCTAAAGTAAACACCTACTAAGGAAAAATGGTGTTTCGATAAATTCAAGCATTTTGAAAAATATTAAGATTTAGTTTTTCAAACGTTGATTTATGTTTTATAAAGGTAATTTCTATCAAATAGATAATATATTCAAAACTCGGAAAAAATTTTAAATTTTTTTTAAAACCGAAACCAAAAATCGAAAACTGACCGTAATCGACACCGCTATTCTTTTTTGCGTTGAACCGGAACTGAACCGGAACGAAAAACAATTTCGGTTCGAAGCCCTGCTTTTAAATCAGATATGCTGAAATACTCTGCGATATTCATATTTTAGTAGCGTATATCTAATTTTCATACCTTGAGATACTCACATTGATAATTTTAAGAGTACTTTATTTTATGAGACATTTTGAGTTCACAGGGCTCTGGAGAATATTTCCGAACTCGCGTTAATTTGTTTCGGATTTTTAATAATATTAGGGCAAAAGTTCAAATCCGTGCAGTCGTTTATTTTGGGTCTTTTTGAGTCCCCAGAACCCTAGAGGGCAGTTTTAAAATGTTCATTTTTCTCAGAATCTCCGTACAATTTGAGCAAAAAATTTAGTCAAAATCCGTCCAACCAATTATTTTGAGTTCGTTTAGGGATCTTAGGGCCTTAAGGATCAATTATAATGTGACATTTATTTCTTTCAAAATCAGTAGTATTTGCGCAAAATTTGGTAATGATACATCCAGTCGTTTACTTTAAGCGTTTTTTGAAGTCCTACGGTCTTGTGGGGTAACTTTGACTTAATTCTGATATTTTTCTTTCAATTCTTATGCCAATTTTACCTATAGTTTTCTTTCATCATTTTTTTGATATATACTACCGTTTTCTTGAAACCATTGGGAAAGGATAAATATAATCCATATTTCATTTTTATTTAAATATAAGATTACTCCAGAACTATACTATTAACTCTAGCTCTAATTCTTGTTTTGTGATTGCTTCTTTAGTACCGGATCAAATTTTGTCTGTTTCGCTTAAAGATATTCTCATTATGTATCTGAAAACTCATTTTTTGTAATAATTTAAAAACAGTAACAGCCTTAAACTTACATTGACTTTGTTTTTTGTTTTTTTGTTGGTTAAATAGGATTAATGATTTACAGAACCAATAAGTAATAGCAAATAATTAATTAAATTTGAATAAATTTAGATCAGAAAAATTCAAATGACAGATACCAGTAAAAACAAACAGTATCTACAAATAAATATTTTCATAGTAATCACTGCTATTTAATTTTTAAAATTACAAAAATTATTTTTTCAAATGCTTAGTGACAATTTAAAAATTGTATAATTTTTTGATAAATTGGCCACAGACTGCTGTGTACAGCAATAGAAAATTAATTTTTTACGGTTTTTCGTAAATTTCGACGGTTAGACAAAAAATTTTGCAAAACCCTTTCTTAGCGAGCGCCTACGACCCAATAGGCACCTACATGCCAAACTTCAAGTTTGTAGGTATTGTAGTTTTGGAGAATTTGTGATGAGTGAGTGAGTGGTATTTCTCTTTTATATATATAGATAAAAACGCCCCTTTTTTTATTTAAAAGAACAATGTTTTACGAAATTAAATTATAGTAACTCGGGAGGTGCGGGTTCATTAGTGCACTGTATAGGGATGAACATTCGTAAGGTTCTCCTCCAGCCCCAGTATTCTGGATTTTTGTATCTTGCCAACCACGTCTGTACTTGGTGATACACTCTGAATGTGTGCATACGAGCTTCATCTTGTGTGGGCGGGAGCGAGGCAAGATTAAATCTACTTTTAATTTTATTGATTTCGCGAATCGTTTGTACCGCAATATATTGATCGATTCTTCATGCTTATCACCGCCATACAAAGCAATAAAAAGCCGCTCTCCAGCAGCACTCAATAAAATGGGGTCTACTTCTTCGTTCTGAAATAATTCTACTCCTGAAGCCAGCTCTGAATTTTTTTCAAGAGTATATATAAATTTCATTTTGCCCATATTGTAGGTTGCCGATATTGTATCGCACCCAGAAAAAGCATGAATAAACAAAATGTTATTACTTACTACATCCCCATGCTTCAAGCTCGATGTAGAGTAAATTTTATCAGGCGTGTTGCCTTTTTTTGGTTTAAAGAAAAAACATTTGATTTGTTACGCCCAAAACCAACCAGCAGTATATCTATATCTTCAGCAACGATTGTTACGGAGTCGTACAAATCACACTTCTCCAGAGCAAAATTTACAATTAGTGAATCCGCGTCTGCTTCTGCTTGCTCGATATTATAGTCCCATTCCAGCAGTTCTTTCTTTAGAAGAGTAATTAAATTTTTCTTGTTATTTTAATTTGAAAGAAATTTTTCTTGTGGGATTGTCGGAATACTATTGCTACTGCAAATTATATCTGCACAGTGTTGCTTTTTCGACCTCCGAAGACGTTCCCACGATTTGGTGCCAGCTATGTTTGGATCGTCAGAGTAACTATCAAAAACTATACCTACCGATGAACCAAAATGATTTTTAATATATTTGGCATAATTTTGACAAATTACTTTAAATGATACGCTCCGGTCCCACACAACTGTATGGAGAAGGTATCCACCGTCAATAATGAAGAATTTATTTTCTCCAAGCTGCACGGATGCACTAAGTGGTAAAAATGCTTTGAATAAAGAGGATTTCATGCTTTTCCGCATACCGTCCTCTGTAAACAACGATAATGGGAAAGGTGAAAGTTCGTATTTAAAGCATTCTTTTATATCGCCGATTGACTGCTTGGATATACATATTCTTTGGAAAATAAGCAAAGGATTAACTACTATTGGAGATTTATCCACTTCAATAGATCTTGAGACTGCGCTCAAAGGAAGCACTTTATTTTTTCTTTTGAAAGATAAATTACTGAAATTCTTGTCAATATTTTGAGAGATCATGGCTTTTCCAATTTCAATTGCACGGTCACAATTAATATAATCTGGGGCAATAATGCCAGTAAAAACTGATATTAATTCCGATCTTTCCGAAAATGGGTCATAAGATGCCAACCAGTGATCCAATTTTTCAACATCTTCGTTATCTCTGATGACTCGTGTATCTCTGTGATCGACGTGTTGTTCCGAATATTCCAAGAAAACATTACAGAAATTTTCTATTTGCTCGCAGATGTCTTGCAATGATATCATTCCCAGTATCCAGGAAGCAAGCGTACTTTCAGATATTCCACGATGAGTTAACCCACTAGACGTTTTCATCATCCTCATAAGTGTTTGTTCAATGGTTTGGTCGGACATTATTCCACTCCAGAATTTGTTTGTCCGTCTGATAGTGAATCGGCCACCAGAAGTATAGTCCTCAAATTCTTGTGGAGGCATACATTTGTCTAGTTCTTGCATATCTTGTAGGTAGAGTTGAGCTGATTTTGCGTACAAGAAATGCCCACTAGAGTGAAATACAGGGAACATTTTTTGAACTGAATCTAAATGAAGGGTCCAGTTACCAGATCTTTCAGCTTCAATGAATTGTTTTAGAAGCGTGATCATTTTGAAATACTGTATCCAGAGCCTGGCTGTTGGTCCTTTATGTTCTAACATTGTAACAGCATCTTCGAATTTAGTAGCTATTTCCTTAAATGCCGTGATTTCAGCTATTTGTAAAATCTGTGTTTTATTACTTACAATACTGTCCATTAAATCTCGTTCTTCATCAGTGAAATCAATAAAATCCATATTTTTTTTTGCCAAAGACAAGTGCACCAAAATGTGACCTCGTACTGCTCTTGCGTATGCGTGGCCAGACATAATATTATTAACACAATTATCAGCATAAATTAGTTTTAGCAACTCTTCTAATCCACTACCAGACATAATGTACCCAACTGAACCAATAATAATAGTTTTATTTATTTACATACCCCACTTACCTTTCTTTACAGCGCGCAAAATCGATAACTGTATGTTTAGTAATGAAAATAAGTACGTCAAATTGTTCGTTAAGAAATTTCCTATGAAAAATATAAGAAGCATTAATCTTGTCGGGTTGAAAATAGAAAAGTTATATGGCCTCAAAGTTTTCCACTCCTTAATTTTCCACAGTTTTTTGTGAATAACTTTTTTAATATCGATTTTCTGACAAAATGTTTCAAATAAAAATTGTAGAAAATAAAATTTTCTATAAAAATGGTCTTTACAAAATTTTTGTGTGCCTCACGGTTACAGAGATAATCGAAAAATTAATTTTGACCTTTTTTCCAAGATGGCGGCTAAACGGCAACACCCCCAGTCCCGAAAACTCAGTTTTATATTCACCACAGGCCCTTCTATGAATTTCAGAAAAAAAATTGCTGCCTACCCGAAATGCACGGTTCGATCGTTTTGAGCGACGCTTTTACTGTAGTATATACATACATAAGAAGATTGTAACATAATGGTTTTTGTTAATCCCTTTTGTGTCTAGTTCTAGTCCTCTTTGACCTTTCAATAAAATTTGCTATATACCAGATGCTCTTTTCATATAACCCTAATATACGGTTGTAAATAAACGATAACATCTTAATATACATACTTAACAAAAATTATAGGTATATAATATTTCATTTTGAACCTTACGTCCCTACTTACGAATAAATCTCTAAATAAACAGTTCTCCTTTAATATTTGCTTGCAATAAGCGATGTTAACATAATATTTGAAGTTATATACATATTCACGTAAAGTATAAATTAAAACACGATAAAGAAGTTTGAGAACAGCTTGAGAACAACTGAATATCTACAGTTTTCGAATTATGTTCTGTGAAATGACAATGTTAATAATCTTAAGCCCCGATTCACACCATAGTGCCGCTCTCGATACGTCCTCGCTTCAGTAAAACATTATTGGGTTCATATTACAATAAAAGTATCTATTCCTTTTCCATCCACATTATAGTGCCGCTCTTGGTGCAATCAAAAATATTTTCATAATAGCTGAGTGCTAACAGAGTGGAGTGGAATAAAAAAAAATGTTAGTGCTATCGATACAATTCATAACAAGTCTGATAGCGCTTTGATAAAATATTATGAACTGTATATTTTAATAAAATATTATGCGACTTGGATACGTACTTGAATAAAATATTATGCGACTTGGAACCGTATAACTTGGATTCTAACAATGATATATGAACGCACTAATTGTTTATTGTGTAAGAATATTTTATCGAATTGAGATCGTATCGAAAGCTTACCAAAAACGGCACTATAAGGTGAAGCGGAACTAATTCCTAGTTAGAGCTAAAAAAATTGGCATTCGATAATTTGGACCTTTTATTATACCTCTCGTCTTTTCATCGATATTCGCATACATAAGAATCGGAGAAAATAAAAAAAAAAATAAAAAAACGGGTTTTCTCGAAAAGTTAAAAGGGCGATAACTCCAGAACCACTAACTAAAATATGTCAAAATTTCGTATCTTTTTAATGCCACAGAATATAGAATTATTTTGAGGTTGGTTTCACAGTCATTTAAAATGATTGTGCAACCCTAATTTATGCCTAGTCCTACACACACAGTTAATATGTTTGTTCTTAGATTTTAGTAGCTGGATCGAAAGTTATTCGCTACTAGGTTCCTACTTAACGACATATAATTTAAAAATTATTTATTTTATTTTCTAAAACAGCCAGTTCACAATTAACTATAATATCGTTTATTAACAAACTAATCTAATAGGCCATTTGATGGCCTGGGAGTTGGAAAACTCAACTTGAATGCGAAAATATTAAATTATACCTGTTATACAATAGGTATTAACTCTTTGCTGGCAGAAACTACACTGTCAGAAAATATATGTCTAAACAATATACACTGCTGATCCGATTGAGAGAAAGAAAAATATGTATGTATTGGTCACACAGATATAAAAAAAAAACATAAGGAATTTTTTGAGTAAACAAATCATTATATATGTATACAGGGTGGAATTTTTATAACTCTTACACCTTTTGGTAAATTTCGATAAAATTTTACGATGACTTAGAACAGAATTTGTTGGAAACAACATAGCTTAAAACATAACTATGTTGTTTTCAACAAATTCCGTTCTAAATCATCGTAAGATTTTATCGAAATTTACCAAAAGTATAAGAGTTATTAATATTCCACCTGTATACATATATAATGATTTGTTTACACAAAAAATTCCGAATGTTTTTTTTTTTTTTTTTTTAAATCTATGTGACCAATATATTCACATTTTTCTTTCTCTCAATCGGATCAGCAGTGTATATTGTTTAGACTGATATATTTTCTATGAACTTAATTAAATACTTTAAATGAATTGATATATTATAGAAGATTATTTAAGTAATTACTAAAAATAGCAAAGGTTAAAAAAATAACGAATTAAATCTACATATTATTTTTGCGACAAGACATGTAAAACGAAAAACAAAACTAAATAGAAACTACGGTAGAAATAAATAATTAAAGCTCTGCCTGTGACAAAAGCCAATTTATTTACCTGCATTAATTAAAATTTAATTAAAAATTACAATCTTTTAAGTGCAATTGTTTGTATTCTAAATTCATGCATACTTCTCTAGGTATACATACTAGGATTTTAATGAATATTCTACTACGCAGTCGTAATATGTTAAAGATTTTTAACTTTCACCAACGCATTTGTTATCGTAATTTTTTTATTGTAAATGTTTTTATTTTTTAATTTAAATAATTCACTGTTGAGAGATTTACTTTGTGAAACTCCATTTTAAATATTGAAAAATATTTAAAGTTCGAATACTTCGTCTATTTCACGAATTAAAAGTTATTTTTACTGAACGCGTTTTCAACCTTTCGGTCATCCTCAGAGTATTTTTTAATTTACATGTTTCGTAGGTTTTTATCGTTTACTGAATCGACAACTTTCACTATTTTCTCTTTACTCAAATAAAACTAAACAGAAACAAACTCAGGTTCATCAAAGAATTCAATAAATCACATTACTCGCATTGATGTTTGCAAGCGGCGATGAGCAAAATCAGTTTTAATCTTGCAGTCATGTCTTAATCTTTCATTTTTTGAAAGAAATATTATTATAGAAGAGACATTGTCACCAAGGCCGATCCGAAGACGGTGCAAACGGTGCACCACATTAAGCCTCGCACCGCTGACTAATTTTGTAAAAGCAAGACCTTAAATGTGACCTTCGAAAGATGATGTTGATTTTATTTAATGAAATAAAAATTTGTCCTCACCTAAAATTTACGTTTTAGAATCACAGTTTCACAAATATGTATTACAGTATTTATTTAATAAAATAAAGTAAAAAAATGTTTTTTAAGAAAAAGCTTTTATTTAAAAATGGGCTAAAAAAAATAAAATAACTTTTGAGTGAAGTTTGAAGCAATATGCAACATAATTTATAAAAGCTTGAGGCGTTATCATTAATTATTTCTGTTTTGGATGTAAGTGTAGCTATTTTACTTTTCAGTAGTTACCAAATTTTATTAAACGCCTCAAGCTTTTATAAATTATGTTGCATATTGCTTCAAACTTCACTCAAAAGTTATTTTATTATTTTTAGCCCATTTTTAAATAAAAGCTTTTTCTTAAAAAATTTTTTTTTTACTTTATTTTATTTTTTACTTTTTAGTGTAATTATAATTAATTTAAAAAAAATTAAAGAAGTAATTTTTTTACCTATATTTTAATCGGTTAATTTACCCTAATCAGACATAACTATGGAAACAAAAAATTGCAATGTAAAATCAATGGACAATATTTGACAATTCGAAATGTCAAAAAGTTGCATAGGACTAAAAATCAACAATTTTGGTTTGGGACGAATTAGGGAAAAACTAATTATACAATATTGCATTGTCGTCAAGGCTAGACACGTATGCAAAATTTGAAACCTCTAGCTCAATTGGAACCTGTCTAAATTTTGATTCCAAGATTTGATCTAAACCAACATACTAACATACCACGTTAAATAAAAGCTTTTAAAAATATGTAATTTATTTGAACTGTATCCAAATTTTGTTATATTCGCCTTATCAATTAATTAAAAGACTGAAGATAATAAAATATTACTTTGAACCTATCGTTACAAACATCAATTTACCTTTTCATTAATTTTATTCATCAAATTTCTATACCAAGAGTAGCGAGCTCACAGCAGTTGTATAACCAAAGTAGTAAAGTTTTAAGTTACAGAGGTTCTGTATCAAAAGTAGTAAGATCACAGTAGTTGTATGCTAAAAATATTATGATTACACTTGTTCTACACCAAAAATAGTACGGTTACAGTGCAGTGGTTCTATTTATTTATTACAATTGTCACTCTACTTTGGTCACGATCACGGTCAAGGTTATATTCAGATACAGAATTTTTCGCTATTTTCATTTTCGGAGTCGAAAGAGAACGCTGCCGTTTAAAATACCTAACTTGATCTTTTAATATAACCTTGAACCTTAGCCTTGATCTCAAGGTCGAGGTTACCGTCGGATGCGCCGTAAAAAATGCCAAAATTTTGTCCTCACCGTTTATCCAAAACTTTTTCCACTTGAGTGTTTCCATACTTTTTATTAGCCCTGCATAAAGGATTCTTAGTTATTAAATTACCATAAGTTAAATTTTCAATTGTATTCTTCCGATTATGAGGTAATACTCGAAAGCTAGCTCGAGTAAACAATTTTGTTTTGGTGAAAGTGGCAAACTAAAAATATTCTCATATTCGCCAATATGGATTCTCACAAAGTGTATCTCTCAAATAATTATTTAATATAGCTGTTTTTCATATGATCTGTTCAGTTAAAGAATATCGTATACCTATAATAAATGAATTGTTTTATTTGTTTCAGACACTCTTGATATGAAATTTGAAGACGAATCGTCGCAAAGTGACAGCGGACCATTGAGTGGTGAGGGTGTGTGCGCTGGTGAACCGGCAAAAGGTTATCGTGGTATTCATATAACATTCCCATTGAAACGTACTGATCTCGATGCGCTTATCGACACATTTAGAAAGAAAAAGGTACTGTTACATGTTTTATTTAATTGCTTATTTCATTTTTCCTTTCATTTGATTAATAAAAATACGTGAAACTGGTAGATTATTTATTTATTTGTAATATATATTTCAAGGATTAATATTGTCAATACACATAAGATATAGTATTATGGGTATTAAGATTTCGTGATAAAATATACAGTCGAATACCCGTTATAAGACTGCCCCTTATAAGAGTCTTCTCCTCAATCAGCAGTTGAAATTTCCCCCACTTAATCACTTTTTCGAGTTTTGTGCTAGATCACTCCTTATAAGACGATGTCAAAATCATAAACAATTGAGCGTATAGGAATTCAATACTGAAATAAAATAGTCTTATAAGGAGTAGTCGAGTGACAAAATTAAGTGCGTGGTAGTGAGGGCACAAAAAATTTTCGATAAAAATTTCCCCTACGTCCCCTAGACTACTCTTATTAACGAGCATTCTACTGTATTTCGGTACAATATAGAACTTAAAAATCAGACCCTTCATTCGTGCTGTTAGGATTCCATAGTCCAATAACAAAAACAAAATTGTAATAATTTCGTCATACCCGCCGGTTTCTCACGCCTTCATAGCATCAGCATTTTTGGACTCATGTTCATACGTAATTTCCTTAAATTTTCGTATATATTATTAAAAATATATAAAAGTGGTATTTTGCAAAGTAAAGTATTTGTTTATTATTTACACATATGGAATGCCATAAAGTAACGCTCAAATATATTAATATTATAAAGTTAAGGCTTTCTTTACCACTTTATTTTCAAGATTTCATTTTTAAGTTCAATTTACAAAATATTAAAATTGTTTTCAGTTTTGAAATTTTTAGAGCCATTTTTTTAAACTCGACTAATTTGACATACTTCAAAAACTAACCAAATTACCGTTAATTATGTCATAGTACCGTAGCAACATGTAATATCTAACTGTTTTAATGAAATAAACTGATAAAAACTTTTATCTGACTCATAAATAGTTTCCAAAAGACTTATGTGTCAAAAATAAATAAAACAGTAGTAGGTTAAGATGTCAGCAATTTCATAACTTTAACTACCCATGTTTTCATCTCAAATTCTATTGAATTATGAGAGAGGTCAAAGTTGTTCGTCAGAGTATTAGAAACTCAAAAAGATTTTAAAATTAACAGCTAGAAGGAAATTGGGTAGTAAGATCATGGTGATTATGGACCACTGAGTAGACAGGTCATAGTGATTAAGGGTCACTAAAACAGCAAAATAATTTTTTTTTGGTTTGTAACGTTTGAGCGGAACGGTCTTCTTCATATTAGAGTCGTTTAACGAGTGAAGCTAATCACTATAAATAATATTTTGTACATAATCTTGAAATATCTAATTTAAAAGTAATTGAACCCATAATTAAGATATTTCTCAGATGAAACCGTGGGTCACAAGCATAAAATATGTATAATAATAGTTGTAAAATATAAAATGTGTATGTAGAAAATTATATATAGCACCAAAATAAAAACAAAACAGACACCTGAGCCAAGCTCGAGTTGGATTGCTAGTATAATACATAAAATTAGTGTATGTATAAGTGTTACGAACCATTTATTTTAGTTTACAATTTTTTCTTACAGCACCAACATCGACTCCATGCACGATACGTCGCCGGTATATTGAAAGAAGCCATTGCTAAATTAAAAAGATTACCAAACTTAAATCAAGCTTCGACAGCGATATCAAAACAAGTAACAATTTGTGGAGACCTACACGGAAAATTGGATGACTTACTAGTTGTTTTTCATAAGGTAAGTAATTTTCTCGACTATCATTTTAAACAATATTGCAACCACGTAAATTAACTAAATTGAAATGGAAACCTTCTAGATTTATGTAAATACATTTTCTACGTAATACAGTGTTTTTATAACTTGTAGATTTAAATAAAGAATTAATTAAAATAATTACAGTCAGATCTCATTCTCGTGGAACAGAGTCAACGAGCACGTCGTAGAAGTTTCATAGGTGTAGCGAAAAAAATAAAAAGTTAAATTAATATTATTATTTATTGTTGTTATATTAATTTTAATTGGTTATATATCGACCATGAATGGTTTTTTGGGTCATGTATATCTGTCTTTGGGTGTTGGTTATGTATTGTGTTGAGTGGGTTCTTTGGAAGGTGCGTGAATCTTTGGATAAAAAATTCGCAGAGCTTGCTCAAGGTGTTGATGAGCTTTAGAGCGGGGCAGTGGAAGACGTTCAGGTCTGTAAATCTTTCCCTTCTACCAAATTTGCACCCTCGATCGCTACTTTAAAAAAAAACTAGTAAGTAAATAAATAAAAATTCTTTTCTCCGACCACAATTTACAATTTATTTATAAAATTGATTTTGAGGCAGCGCCACTATTCGTTAGACATTTAAATTTTACAAATCGTTCAAAATAACTTGAAAACAACTAAAACAATATTTTGGTTTTACAATTGTGTTGTGAAACGGCTGATTGCAAACTTTAACTCAAATAATTAGAGCGAGCAAAATCCAAGCGTGCAATGATTCGTTCTCTTTAAATAAAAACTAAAACCTACAAGAACTAACATAAATTATAATAAATAGAAAATTTTGCAACAAAGTTATTTTAGTATGATCAAACTAATGTGTATTAAAAATAAATTTATCGTATAAATTTATAATTTAGTTTTTATTTTTTCTCCTTTTTTTCCCATGCTTAAAACTACTATTAGGAAATATCGTAAATTATAATGACTAGAAAATTTTGCAATTAAATGTTGTTCAAATATGACTAGATTAAAGTGTATTTGAAAATAAATTTATCATATACATTTATAACTTGTTCCTTCTCTTTTTCTTATACTTACTTAAAACTACTCTTAATAAAATAACGTAAATTGTAATAAATAAAGAATTTTGCAATTAAATGTTATTTAAATATGATTAGATTAAATTGTATTTGAAAATAAATTTATCATATAAATTTGTAACTTTGTTTCCTTTTTTATTCAAACTCATACCTAAAACTACTCTTAAATGCTTTGAGCACGTGCCTTTAAATCCCTCATATCACAAATTCAACCAAATACAATTTGGCACAACTTGCTTCCTGATTTTCGCCAAATATTATTACTTTAATACACCTAATTATCATTTTCTCTTTTAATTATTATGATTTTTACGTGAGAGAAATAATTTATTATTACATATGATACCCAAAACTAAGGAAAAAAAATAATGTTACGTAACAACCCTAGTTAAACTTGTCTAGCATACTAACTAAATTTCTATATGGTGAAAATACTCCAACGCAATAAAATTGATAATTTCTAAAACTAACGAGATACGATAATTTAATATTAGTTGAAATTTTGACCGCTGGCAAATTTCCATTTTATTTCCCCCCGAAGCAAATCAGTTGCATCGGAAATGGAACTATTTGCACAGTACGGTGCGAAACTATATACGAAAAATTTTTTTCTTAAACTACATTTAAATTACAACTATATTTTCACTTAAAATAATTTATTTAAATTAATTAGAGTATGTGTTAAATAATTTGCACTATTACATTATTAAAATAAAATCTGAATACTTATATCGTAGTTAGAATAAAAATCCATTTTTGAATTTAGATTTTATTGAACAATCACATGTTGATCCTTTTGGATCGCCAGTCGGCGTAAGGGAGCGTAATTTTTTTTGCCTCAATCTTATTCAAACCACTTGTTTTGAAAAAATAATTGTTTTCCGACATAATTATAGAATTCGTTTTTCGTTTTCGTTACATAATTATAAAATTTGTTTTTGAATTTTAAATAACTGTTTTAAATTAATTAGCAAAGAGACAAACTATTTCAGAGAACTTGCGATGCATTTGGATAGATGTCACCTCAATGTCAATTTTATTCTAATTTTATTAAGAAGGGGATAAGGTTAATTCGTACAAAAAAGGGCATGTTTTTGTTATTTTTTGTGACGACACATTAAAATCTCTTTATTAAAACCACCGGTACATTAAGGTATAACATTTGAAGAATATTGTATAAAATTTTCACGAAGAAATATTTAAAAATACAGTAATGGCAGCAAGTATTCGGACGTGTCTCGCAAAAAAGTAGAATTGCATGCCCCTCATAACTTGGTGCTGAATCATCCGAAATAAAAAATGAAAGTTCATTCGTTAGATAATAGTTTTCCTCAGATAATGCTCGGAGGGTTTTTCGAAATTTCTATTTTCACGTTTTTGGAAAAACACGATTTTTTGCAAAAAAAAAAAAAATGGCTAATTTTTTATTGTAAAATAAAAATTATTAACAAATTTGAAAAAAACTCGCAGTTTTTAACCAGCGTTACCTCGTAAATTATGTACAGAAATAGTATTCAAAATTTCAAAAGGATTGGTGCTATAGTTTTGAAGTTATGAGGGACACCGACTTTGAAAACGTGAGCTGTGGGGAAAATGCTTTAAAGTTTTGAACACTTAAAAATTCTTGTATAAAAATAATATAGAATAGTTACTGCTAAACTAAATTTTGTACCCTACATTGACAAAATATACAGTACGGGTATAAACACGTTTGTACTTGCATTGAAATTTCTATAACTGAGAAAGAGATATATATAGAGAGCGAAACATCTGCCAGATAACAACAAAAATGCTTATAACTTCGTCAATTTTGCTCCAATGAACTTGAAATTTTGAGACAATATTCTTGAGATATTATTCATTCAGTTTAAAAGATAAAAAAGCAACAAAAAATTATTTTAATACCTTACCCCGCCCTTAAGGATTTATTGATTTTGACATTTAGTTTTTTATTAATTATGATAAGGGAGAAGGAGCTACCTCTATAACTACGTTATAGGGGTAACTGGCTCTTTCACAACAATAATGCAGGTAGATTGTTGTCTAAACCATTTTTAAGTATAACTACCAGTCTTCACTCTTCTATTACGTAGACTATACCCTGACAAACTTTCAACCTTTATAAAGCTCTTTAAAGGTACCACTTTTTACTATAGCTTTGAGGGCGCACCGATGCCAGATGTTCCTAAACTAGAAGTACTGATCGTAACGTAGTTATATACGAATACGTTACATATATCTACAGGACAAATAAATATGAAAATTTCAACTTTTATGAAAATCTTTTTTTTTTATATTATTTTGTATAATATTCTTTATTTCATTTAAAAATGTAAACCTTAAAGTTAGGATTATAATTCTTTTATTAACGTTCTAAAAAATACGTCTTTTTATACGTCAACGATTTTCAAATAAAAGCGAAAACCAATGCTTAAAACGACGGAAAAAAGAGGGTAAGGAGAAACAATTTTTATTCTTTTAACGAAAAAATTTGTAACATTTAAAATACTACTGTTCTCTAGACTGCTATATAGTTAGCAGTCGAAAAATTTCTTTTAAATTGAAAATACGTTTATTCGATTGGGAATCATTTGGGAAAATTTAGGAGTATAATTTTTTTATTTAGGACATTATAGTTAGTGAGTAATTAATTAGTCTTTTTTTAGCGTATAGTTAGCAGACATGAAAATAAAAAATATTTAATTTTACGTTATTTGATAGTAAACAGTTTGGGAAGAACATTAAAATTTATCACACCATTTGGGAATTCATAATTAATTAATTATGCCGATTTTTCTGTTTACGATTTTACATGTACAATATATTTAATGACTGACGCCACTGACTAATATAGCGGCAAAATTAAAACACTTTTGTATGTTAAAACTATGAATTATTTTTCGAACTGTACTTCATTAGTATATTGTATATTTACATTTTACATAATTTTATTGACGGAAAGTATGAATTGAAAAGATATGTTATAATATACAACATACTAATGAAGTACAATTCGAAAAATAATTCATAATTTTAACATACAAAAGAGTTTGAATTTTGCCGCCATATTAGTCAGTGGCGTCAGTCATTAAATATATTGTACATGTAAAATCGTAAACAGAAAAATCGGCATAATTAATTAATTATGAATTCCCAAATGGTGTGATTAATTTTAATGTTCTTCCCAAACTATTTACTATCAAATAACGTAAAATTAAATATTTTTTTATTTTCATGTCTGCTAACTATACGCTAAAAAAAGACTAATTAATTACTCACTAATTATAATGTCCTAAATAAAAAAATTATATTCCTAAATTTTCCCAAATGATTCCCAATCGAATAAAAGTATTTTCAATTTAAAAGAAATTTTTTGACTGCCAACTATATGGCAGTGTTCTCTAGTGGTATATCTTTAACTTAAAGTTATCCCACTCCTATAGGAAAATTTTTTCAAAAAAAGAAGAGGATTTACTTTAGAATTTAAATAAATTACTAGATGCTCAATTAACAAATTTAATTATGTATATATATATATATATATATATATATATATATATATATATATACACGTATATATATATATATATATATATATATATATATATATATATATATAAATTTAAATACATATATATAGTGGTTCAGAATTATGTATTGTAATTGCTAGAACGTATAGTACGTTTAAAAATAATAGTACCATTTCATGTACCTACACTTATAAGTATGCTATCAGCTCTAACAATCTTATTACCGTATATAATTCTGGAACACCTATATATATATATATATATATATATATATATATATATATATATATATATATATATATATATATATATATATATGAAAATATGAAAAAAGAGCAAAAATATGAAGCAAGTGTTGATGTGTTGAATTTAAATTATTAAATTGTGTTTTTTTTCTTAAACTGAAAGGATTATATTTTTTTTTATTTTTAAACGTACTGTAACTTAAGATGAAATATGTACGTCTTTAGATCAGTTTTATTATGTTTTTAAAAAAAGAGACAATTACAGAGAGAAATAAGTCAAACGACGTACATATGTTTTGGCTGACGTAAAAGTTGGTTACTTGGCTTGAGTACTCAATAAGTCTATACTGGTGTAGTGGTGTCAACCACTAGAGATTAATGAATGTTAAATTTTTAATACTCGCAAATGCAAATAATCATTTTGAAAATTCGCAAATAGAAAGGTGAATATAAATGTTGATCTAGTACGTATAACCTGTAGCTCGCGTAAAAAGTAGGGCCCTGTATGTCCATTTATTTATACATACATATATGCCGATACTAAGATTTCCTAATGAAACAGTAACTTATGGTTAGAAAATTCATAATAAAAATTTCCCCAAAATATCCACGAATGTGATATTGTGAATGCGAATGCGAATACAGATATTCACCACATCTCTAGCGAACACGCAGTATCAGGTAGATGGAAAAATAACAGAAAAAATACAATACTCGTACATAATAAACAGAAATAAAAAAAAACCTAACGTTATTAAAAATTTAAAGTCTTGGCACGTTTTTATTCTCGTATACTATTCACACTGTCTGCCTACCATATTCGAAGCTCCAGGCGTAGACCGGTATTTTTCATTTTGATTGATGATTGTCTGATTGTGATGTTTGTATTTAAAATTTTCCGTGTTCATAATATTATTATTATTATTCCATATATTCCGATCAAAAGCTTGATATCTAACATTATTAAATCTTATTTTCAATTTTTAATACCAATCGTGAATTTTCTTTTCACAGTGTGATCGGCCAAAAAATAAGTCAGTTTTCGCGATTTTTTATCGGATGAATAGGATGGGGGAATGGGGATGAATTTTTTGCGATTAATACCACTATTTAACAATAGAAAAATATTTTTTTTATTCATTTTTATTTATTTTTTATAATTATTATAATTTGTTTAAAAAAGTCAAATAAGAAAAAAAATCGAATAGATTATCAATCTGTAGGTAAGCCGCTATGTACCTATGGGTGCTTTATTTTTAAATCATCTTATTTTTCCACACGGAAGACTATAAAAAATTTTGTACTTTTTATTCACACCGCCACCAATTTTTTCAAATTTAAAAAAAGCTCCCATAGGTACATAGCGGCTTACCTACAGATTCATAATCTATTTAATTTTTTTTTCCCAAATGAAAACTGCGGCCGCAATTGTGGGCACCAAATTCCGTCCTTTTTTAAAGATACTTTTTTTTTAAAAAAATTATAATAATTATAAAAAATAAATAAAAATGAAGAAAAAAATATTTTTGTATTATTAAATACTGTTATTAATCGTAAACAAAAATCATCCCCATTGCCCCATTCTATCCATCCGATAAAAAATCGCAAAATTGACTATTTTTTGGCCGATCACACTGTGATGGTACCTTAAAAAAATTAAGTTTGTCTACATAATTTCTAACCTCGTATCAATTTTATATTAACATCTTAGAGTTCGCACATCTCTGCAGTAAATTTTTTCCGAAGCCGGTAATATTTTTAAGACATTGACGTAACGCTGTATCACATCAACAATTCTGTATAAAGTGTACACCACGAATATCAAGAGGGTATACAAACGTAGCTCGTTACGTTGAACTATAAGTGTGTAAACCTTGTTACCAATACCTGTCAGTGGTAGCATGTGATCACTGATCGTGATCGGTATCTACGGTTGTTTTGGTCGTCTCACATGTGCACACGTGGTGTGATTAGGCTGTAAGGTGTTAATAGTCGACGCAACCAAACACCATAAGAACAAAACTCTGCAATTCTATCCATTGTAAAAATTTTAACGAACCTGACTTAATAAGACGAGTGATTTCTATTTTAATGTACATAGTTATACATTTAGGTATATACAGGGCCAGCGAGAGAAATAACAGGCCCCCGACCACAAAAAAAAGTTGCCAAAGATTTTGTCTCCAATAATACAATTGACGAGCAAAGAGAAAAGTCTGCTCACTTCTTTCGGCCCTTGATCGAGACTGTAGACCCCCTTTTTAGACTCGGGCCCCACTTGCTCCACTTGCCCCACCTTCTCGCCAGCCCTGGGTATATACATATTTATACTACAATAAAAATCTAAAAATAGAAGACAACAGAAACACTAGACATTTTAGCAATATTGTACCAGATTTTTATTGTACAGAACTTTAGAAATAACAGACTATTATATACACTGATACTGGATTTAACGAAAACAAATAAATCTTAAGATTGGGATATTTAAAATTTCTTAAATCGAGAGTTTTCTTAACCTATTAAATCCCACCCCTTTTTCTAGTTCAGAATTTGATACTGATTTGACACTTTTACACTTATTCTATTTCCATACAGTAATTTTTTCCCATACCAACAAGTGTTGATTAGCAGATTCTGGACATTAAGTACGCAAAATTTGAAAATTTGCCTAAGAAAATTATTTTCCCGATAGATTTACCTAAAATCACACAGACGATTCCACGAATCAGCGAAAGAGTAATCAAAAAAGAACAGGAAAATAGTATTGTTAGACATAAATTAGTTCTTTATTGCTTTAAGCACTAACTTTATATAGAAAGCAAATATTTTTATTCGAAAAGTTAATGACTTTAATGAAAGGAAAATAAGCACAAAAAAAATACCCCTGTCGCAGCATCTGCATAACATAGCGAATTTCCAAATATTGGGCACTGGCGGATCTCATCTAAGACCTGTACCCATTTAATATAGTTTAGGTTTCTAACAGTGAAACAATTTTCAGAATCAGTTCTGTAGTTAATTTTTGACGCTTTGGGTCCTCAGGACCCTAACCGATCTCATATAGTGTAGCATATATCCATTTAACAATATATTATTAGATTACATAACTATAGTTTTCGATTTGTTTTCTAAGTATGGAAATATATATAAATTATATTTTCTCTCTAAAGGAGGACATCATACAAAAATTTTCTTTCCATAACGTACTCTTAAAAAATCTGGCTAATTTTAATTTCAAAAGATGAAACAGAGCCATTGTTATTATAACACATACAAACATATTGAATAACTAACTAGCACTTGTTTTATCTAGAAAAGAATTGCTAAAACGATAAAACATTTATTGTAAAAAAATTCAACAAATTTCTTAATTTTTTTCAAAAGTTAGTTCACTTACAACAGTGTTTTAAAAGTTTGTCTTATGCAATTTTTTACGCTCTTTCCGATGGTGTAAAAAAGAATTTAAAAAATTTTTGAATTGTGACCAAATTTTGGAAAAGAATCATTAAAAATGGCGAAAAAGGGCCGAAAACGCTACTTCTGGGCATCCGACGTGTCTGGCTAACGAACTTAGCCGAGCCAATCCGGATTCCAGCTCGCATACCAAATTTCATAAGCCTTAAACGTTTCGTTCGAGGGTTATCGTGCACACAAATATATATATATATATATATATATATATATATATATATATATATATATATATATATATATATATATATATATATATATATATATATATATATATATATATATATATATATAAATTTTAGTGAAGTAGATTTTCGGGTTCTAGAGGCTCCAAAACAAATTTCTATCATTATAGTCCCGGACTTAGGTCTTACCATAAGAGCTGCTGTCATAGCTGAATTTCCAGAATGGAAATTCGCTAATACTGAACATTGTAGTTTTTGTTAAATGACGTAAATAGAAAATTCTGTAAAGGAATAATTACATGTTGAATTTAATACCGCAAATATTTTGCTGATTGTCTGGAAAATCACTTCGTTGGTTATAAGTAATTTCAATAACAAATTCTTTTTTTACATAGAAATTACATTATTTAAAAAATTAATGATCTTAGGAACAATACAGCAAAATATATTTTTCAACTAAAAACCAAATTACAATGTTAAGTGTTAAACAAGAAATATACAAAGTCATTTCTTAATTTAAAAAAATAAAAAATAAAAATGAAAAAACAAATTAAAATACTGGATATAAAAACATTTCAGTTTATTCTTAAAAAGTTTTCTTTTTCTCCAAAGAGTTTTCACATCGAAAAAAATTTTAGCATAAACCAAATTCATCATTTATCAAAATACGTTGCACAACGAGATGACAAAATGATTTTAGCCATGCTGTGGTGTTCGATTTCATTGAAATGGGGAAAAAAGAATGGATGTAATTGTGACACATAAATTTATCCTCTACGACTGGTGGATTTCAAAATGAAAATAAAGTATAATTTTTTAGTTTTCTTTCACTCGTTCCTTTAATTATATGCAGGAATAAAAATGTTTTACACTTTTTTCTCGAAAAGTATTTAAGATTTTGCTATATTTAAAAATAAGTACACTCTATTTACCATCCCACTTATAGTAGTATGTCGACAGGAAATAAGACGTAAGTAGTAAACACAACTCAAGGAATAATAGATAAAGAAGGGTACAAGTTGTCGGGGTTGTGAAAGTGTGTTACTTTCTGATACGCCAAGTTTTATTTTTATAGATTTTATAGAATCAAAAAAGTAGGAGACAACAGTTGGAAAATATTTTATGTAAATAACAAATAGACAAACTTTATCTAAAGATCTTGTTAAACACAGGGGAATATATTCTAGGAACGTTGATAACGGAATACGTTTTCTCGAAATAAAATTGTATAGTCAAATTTTTTCATGTTTTACACAATCTAGTTTATATGTATACATAGGGACACCTACAGTCAAACCAGATTTTGTGCGATTTTGTTTATAATACTTTTTTGTACGATTTTTTCGAAGGATTAAAAACACCGCCGTGAGCGGGCCCCATCACGAGAGTCAAATTTTTCGCTACATCTTCGATATTCTCAAGGTATCTAAATGTGGTTGAAAGGGTATAGGCGGATTGTCATTTTGGCGTTTTCAAAACTGATGAGAAGTGTCCGGCTGACCGTGGCTTTAAAAAAAGGGTTTAAGTTTTAAGGGCTGAATCTCAGTAAATTTCAATTTTATGTCGATAGCAGTCAGCAGGAAAGAAGCCAACATAATTAGTAAGAGGGCATTCTTACCCATGCTTATCCGCCAATAGCCTTTGTGTTTCATTTTTATGTTCCGAACTAACTTCGTGTAAGTTCGGAACATTATAAGATTGATGAGTGACCGAAAATTTGAGAGAAGTGGTAAATCAGAGAACAAATGGTAAATAATTATAGAGTTTTACATTCATATATTGAATATACGCAAGAGGACTATGTATTGTATGTATTTCATGTACCTGTGAACTCTATGGTTTGGTGGTCAATGCACAATCAAGTTTACTTGATTGTACACAAAATTGCAATAAAAAAAAAATTTCTCTTTCTATTTCTATTTTATAGAAGCGTGTATATATTTATCTCTTTCTTTCGCTGTTTTTTCTTAAAATTATTAATAATGGGACAGATTCTAAAAATTGTTATCTTTGTCTAATAACTTATTTTAATACACAGAGAGCCATCTTTACGTATTTGTGATAATTACATACTTGCCGACCAGTCCACATAATTCATAGAAAAAATTATATACATATAGAATCCTATCAAAAACAGGGCCATATTGCTCATCATTGTATATCTCCCCAACTGTAAGATGGCTCTCAGTGTCCGTTTTTTCGCTTATTTTATACCTATTCGTTTCGTCATAGTTCGTCCGTTTCCGTTCGTTCGCCCGTAAAGATTTGATATGATGAAAAAAAAATGTGCACGTAGGTGGACAAAATAACGTGTCAGGACTTTATTCTTTATTTATTCGTACATCTACATCAAGAAAATCTTCCAATTACGATAAACTCATTAGAAATAACTTTTGTGATATAATAAATACGTTGTCTTTGTAATTTAGTGTTTCTAATAAAAAAATCGTAGTTAACATTTTTTAAACCTTTATTTATTTTTAATTTTTATTATATACATAATTAGCTTTAATAAAAACAAGTCGTCAAGTGCAAGTTGTACTTGCGCTAACAGTGTTCCGTACAATCAGTTGTTTCATCAGTGTTCCGTACAATCAGGAATTTTTTATAACGGGATATGAAGGTGGATAAAGTATTTTTCCTAATAAATAAATTCCTAAAGTATAACCTATTTTTTGATTTCAGAACGATCGTGTTCGTATGTGTCACATCGTGAACGTATGTGTCCGGACTGTTATATTTTAACCCTAGAATCATACGTTGGTCTACGAGAAACGTTAATCATACATCGACATCGTTTTGACGGATGGACTTTTTACGGAGAGTTTTAGAGTTTATTTGCAAAAAACATTTTTTTTGACATAACAATACTACAAAAGGGAACAAAATATTTAAAAAAATTGGATTTGGAAAAATTTCTTAATGTAAATATTTATTAATTTTTTTAATCTTTTTATCAAAGCATATTTTCATTATAAAAATTAAAAAATAGATAAATACATCAATTGTAATAATTAATTTATGAACTATTATGAGTCAGTGGACATGTGTGACATTACAGAATGTGAAATTTCTCAGTCATAAATATTCCTATAGATATGTAGTTATTTCCCCATTAGGCACATTTGTAAATTTTCTAAAATTTGTTAGTAATTTTTCGAATAAGATCTCAAAAAATAATAAAAATTAAAATATTTTCCACAAAATAAATTGTTAATCTTTTATTAAGTCATTCGAAATACATTCTTTAGTTTTCGATTCAATATATTAAAACTTCAGTATTATGTCGTCTCTATAAGTCAAACAGCTCTAATCATCTTTCACATTATCATAATCATTGAATAAATTAATTATAACATCCATATCTTTAATAAGTTTTAAAAAAATTAGGAAAACTTTTATACGTAGTGTACAAAATCTTCAAAAAAAGCATACGTTAATCATACATCGACGTCCTTTTGACGGACACTATTTCAATACAAACAGAACGACAATGACTATAAACAAAATAAATATATGTGGTGTGTTATAATAACAAATAAGTTAGATAACAGAAATCTCACAGCAAACAAGTAACAACAAGTCGTAGTATTGGAGCAGGTAGAGAAGTTCGTACGTCGTTTTGACGTGTACGTATGATTCTAGGGTTAAGAAGTTTTAGTTATGACCACTGATTGTGAGGAACATTACTTAGTGCGTGTCAAACACGCACTTGACGAATTTTTAAATATTAAAAAACGACCTTAAATAGTGAACTGGAAGGCCTTTATGAAGATATTTTTTCTTTCCAAAATATTCAAAATTCATATTTTATAAATAAAAACTGACTTTAACGATATTTTTTAAATTACAATATTTATGGCCGCTATTACACTGTCCTAGATATATGTCAAAGTTTTATTTAATCAAAGGAATACTATAGTGTAATAAGTCAACTTTTATAATTATAAATTTCTGTAACCATAGTTAAAGATACTTTTTAATATTTGATCATAGATTTGATCAAAGATCTTTGACATATATCTATGACAGTGTAATAGCGGCCTATTACATTTATTATAAGAGTAGCTCACTTTTTTTTAGTCGAATTTTTCAACTAAAAAATTAGACTTATACAGCCTATACGACAACAACGGAACGAGGCGAGAGTAGAGGCGTTATCCGTTTCCGGACCCGTAGAGCACGATTCTGAATAAAAAAATGTCTGATATATATATAGAGGTATATAAAACATATAAAAATTTCAGCCAAATCCGTCAAGCCATTCAAAAGTTATAATTTTTTTTCGATTTGCAAAAAATAATTTTTAACCCACATAGGGTGAGTTTTTAAGGGTGAAACTCGGTAAATTTCAATCTTATATTGAAAGCAGTTAGCAGAAAAAAAACCAACAAAATTCATGCGGGGGCATTTCTACCCATGCTTATCCGCCAATATCCTTTATAAATTTTTAAGTACATACATGAAGGGGTGATTTCAACGCCTAAAAATTTGTAGTTGCAGAAAATAATGTTATATTTATTATTAGTGTTCTGTATGGTATATATAAACGAAATATCATCAATTTTTAAATTTTTATGCACACATATGAAGGGGTGGTTTCAACGCCGAAAAATTTGTAGATATAAAAATTAATGTTTTATATATATATATATATATATATATATATATATATATATATATATATATATATATATATATATATATATATATATGTATGGGTGTATATATTATATACAGGGTGTAAAGGAAATAACTCTTATCCTTTTGGGGGGTGACGCGACTGTTAATTCCGAAAAAATTCCTGCGGTTTTAGTGTCTACAGGGTCACCCCACGAAAGGACGAAAGTTATTTGTTTTACACCCTGTATAAAGTATATTAGTTACTTGGAAAAATTTTAAAAGTTCAATAATTTGGAACTGTTTTACTACAAAATTGATTCTAAATGCCGTAAATATTGTTAAAATGGTTTTCTCTAAAAAAAAATTTGTGCGGTTACTCGAAAAGTAAAATTAACTGGGCCTTCAAAATATCAAACCAAAACGTTAAAAAAGGAAGCTTTATTAATTAACATTTTATTCATACAATGTTTTATACGCATTTGTAATATAATTTAAATCTCCAAGATTTTCTTTTTCTGTATTAATTTGATCATTAAAATTATTATTCGATGTATCATTTGTATCTTGTAACGAATCTTCCAAAGATACTAAAAATTATTTTAAACCCCATATTAAGGACCCTCCACATTCTCGCCAAGGTTGGACGAGGTTCCTCGCCGAGTTTCTCGCTGAAGTTGGCTTGTCACATTAATTAATAATGTTCATTAAAAATATACCTTTAGGCAGATAAACGTCCAACCACTTAATAATCACCCTAATAACAGAAGTCAAAAAAAAAGTAAAAAAAAAGCAACATTAAAAGTAAAAATCAAAATTTAATAGTAATAAAACAAAAAAAATAAATAAATAAATAAAAAATTATAACAACTTATTGTAAAATAAAATCCCCACTCAAAATAATAGTAATAACTATGGTTCATGAGTAAACGAAGAACTGTCAAAAAACTGACAGTTGAGAGGCGCCAAATATGAAATACAAAAAAAAAAGACGGAGCATATCATCTACATGCTTTTGCAAAGTATGAGCTATGTACGTATCGCCTATGACGTACACAGCTACCAAAAGTTAAAATAACAGTCGCTAAAAGAACAAAGTTACCCCCAGTCAACAGTTGATAAAGGACGAACATCATTATCAGAGAAAGATAGGTAGATATTCCCGAAATTTCTATAGCCGCGTCGAAAGAAGAAAAACTGGAGATTGATAATTAGATTAGATTAGATTAGATCACATACTTTTTTCTATTATTATTACTATTTTTGACATGTTTATTACATTTTAAAATAATATTTTTAAGTGTTCGTCTTTTTTTCTCTGAATTAATTATTGTTTAAATTACTTTGTTGGTGGTTTCTATAGAAATAATTATGAAATATTTATTAAATGAAAAATTTAGAGGCGGCTTTGCTTGTTTTGATTAAATTTTGCGTGTTTTGTTGTCAATTTGCGTGTTGAAATTTACTTTCCGCACGCAAAAAAGTATGTGGGAAGAGTACAGTGGGCAAACAGCTATTTTGCGTACGGAAATGTGTGTGCTGTAGCAATAATTATTGCTACATGTGATGAATCAATTCAACACGTTATTTATTTCATTTACTTTGGAAAACGATAATAAAACTTTAATCTAATTAATAATTAATCGATTTGTAAAAATGTCAAAACACTGACATCTAACACTTTGCATTTGAAGTTAAATAAGTTCAATATATCAAATCATAGAATTTAATAAAATCAATTATATATATATATTAACGACATCTAGTGTTATAGTTTCAAATTGATATCTAGGCACAATGTAAAAATTAATTACACGTTTGCAGAAATCTGAAATTTAATTGACTTTATAACAAGTGCGTACATTATTTAATTAAACATTTATTTTTCAAAAAAAATAATTAACAAAACAAATTACATAACTAAATAAATAACTTATACTAATTAAAAAGGCACACAGTTAGGGAGAAGTTCTCTTCTCGTGTGGCCTTTGGGGGGCACACACCAAAAATAAAAAAAAAAAAAAATGTATATTTTAAAATTAATTTAAGTATTATTTATTTAAGTGTATTGTTGAAAATGACAAACTCCTCGTTGTTAAGTATTATTTTATTATAACATGTATTGGGAAATTTACTTAAACGTAGTCAAAAAATAATTTATATTTAAATGATTAGAAAATAATTAAACGTAGCGTGTAGGATAAATTTAAATTTTGAAAAATCGTATAATTAATTTAAGATAAATATATTTTGGAAATTTATTTAAATTAAAATAAAAGATAATTTATATTAGATAGATAAAAAAAAAATAATTAAGTGTAATATGTAAAAATAATTTATATTCAAATATTTAACGTCGTTTGTACTTTCGCATTCATCCAGATTTCCAAAAAGATTTCTGGGGATTTAGCAAAAAAAAAGTCTGCGACTAAAAATTTAGATAACTTGTAGTTTAAGAATATAGATATATTTAGTTAATTGCATAGATTTATATTTTAGATTATCGTTAAGTAAATTCTCAAACAAATATATATATATATATATATATATAGATTGTGTTCATAGTTTAATCAGTATCAGATCACATAACTATTTCCGGTTTAGATAAAATGTTGAACATGTGCAACCTTTACGATTATTTCGATATCTGCTTAAATCCTTTAAATCATGTAGCTCATTATTAATATTTAACTTGCAACGTAACTTTCTAAAACATTTCAATTTAAATCTGAATTTATTTTTGCCACCTGTAATTTCTGAAATTCCAAAAGGCGTTCAATTGTGTCTGGACAGGGGTAAACGCTGGCAGGCTAAATTTAATTTGGTTTGCTCCCTCGTATGAAATCCGACACGTGTATCACAATAAATTTTTGCAATAGTTTTCTCGTCGTAAAAAATTTTCTTTCCGATTTCTCTTCAAGAAATCGAAGGAGCACGTTTGGGTAAAAGGAAGCCATATTTTAGGCCCCACTCGTCTCGTGTTTAAGCGTGACTTAGACACTTTAATTATAGCTAAAAAACAATTAAAGATAAAAAAAAAAACCCCAAAAAAATCGAAAAATAAAAAAAAAACCAAAAAAAATTTTAATTAAGAAACTCAAACAAATTAATATCGACTAATTTAGAATTTCATAAAATTTGATACTTATAAAATACTTACACAGGTTATTCTAGTCATAAAATTTAAAGATACAATTATAAAATTTCAAATACTGACATCAATTTAATTTAATTAATAACATACCTTTAGAAAATATATTTTATAGCAATATTTAAAATTCTTCCGTAAAATTCGAAACTTCAAATTTATATTTAAGTCAAAGGTGTATAAATTTACCAACTGATGTGGTGATACATTCCCATAGCCAGTACAAACCATATACTTATATCGTGCGTCTCGGTTTGGAAAGTATGGCCACACCAAAGGCTAAGATGCAAATTCTATTTTAAAATATATTATGTAAATTTATTTGAATTAGCTTATCAGTCTTTCAAAAACATGTATAAATTCTCAAAAACTTGTAATAATTTGTTGTCGTAAATTTTAAAGATTCCAAATATTGTAATTCAAAAATTGTTTCGAGTCACCCTTTTATTGTAATAAATTGTAGTTGATGAACTTTCGTATTCCTAATTCAAAACCACCCTTTTGGTTGTCGAAAAGAAAATTTCAGGTTATTTGGGGATCTTGTGGTTTTGGGAAAACGATCTGCGACCATAACCTTCCACTGCCACACACTCTCGTCTCCGTAACACCTGGAGAATGCTCTGCTGATCGAAACCCCAACCAACCCGAAAGGTAGCACCCAAATTCAAACCCGAAAACATAACCCCCTATCAATAAATAATCAATAAATATAATAATATTAATTTTTTAATTTTTTAATTTATATTTTTGCTACAGCGCCAAGTTAGTACTTCTCCCGCATGAGTAATAAAAAGTAATTTTTGCGTGTAAAAATTACAAATAACTTGATATAAAAGTAAAAAGTAATAAAATTGTAAAAAAGTAGATAACTTTGAACAACTGTATCTCAGCCTGTTTTTATCGAAAATATTTTTATCGGACACCATTCTAACGGGAATTGCATCAGCTTTCTTTTTTGTGAATGCCTATACCTAAATTCGCTCAGAAAAAAGTGCTGCTCAAAAATTAAAAAAAAGAAAAATTGAAAAATTTCCGCTTTTTTTTAAAGTTTTTTTGACCTATTTTGCTGAGAAAAAAGTTTTTTGAGTTCATAAAGTACCATTTCGATAGAAAATTTAATTCTCTACAAAAAATCATATCATGTGTATTTACGAAAAATGCATAGTTTTTGAGTTATAGTAAAAAAACTTAAGAGTCGATAAATTTACGTCGTTCGTAAAAATCCACGCCTAAATTTAATAGCACTTTGTGAATTTATCATCTTTGGGGTACAACTTAACATATGAATTAATAAAACAGCTGTTACGAATTAGTTCCTTATTCAACTACATAGTCAGTAGCCTAATGTCAGCTTTTAGCATTTTACTTCTATGAATTGTTAATAGAAGCCTCATCTCTTAGTCAACTAAATGCACTTTTCTAGAACATAACGAAATAGTATAAATACGAGCGTTTAAGTCAATTTCAACGAGTTTAGTTTCGCTATTATTTAATTCAATTTATTTATTTTTTAATCAACCTCCCGAACTAGTGAACATAGCTACATACATATATATATATATATATATATATATATATATATATATATATATATATATATATATATATATATATATATATATATATATGTATATATATATATCAGACATTTTTTTCTTCAAAATCGTGTTCTACGGGTCCAAAAACGGAGAGCGCCCCGATACTCTCACCTCGACTAAAAAGTGCCCAGTAATGTGCATAATGGGAATAAAAAGTAATAAAACGTTAAAAATTTCAAGATTAAATTGCCCTAAGGTTCGTTACCTAAACGCCCAAATCTATTTCATCATAACATTCAGGGCCCCCGAGATGGGAGTAGTCAGGTGAAGCAATTGCCCGGGGGCCCTGATCCAAAAAGGGATCTCGGAGTTTCGGTTAGAACTGCAAACAAAGTAAAAGACGCTTTTTTTTGCTCGTTAACTGTATTTTTGGAGGAAAAAAAATGTTTGAAAATTTTTATTGTACCTGGCGCCTGGGGGCCCGTCATTTCTATGGCCGGCCCTGATAACATTACATACATTGCATCAGCCATATTCATTATCCTAACATGTATTGCAATGGAAATATGCAATGCACATCAATTAAATAAATTATTTTTTTCTGTGATGTATAAAATAATTAGATTTATCTTGTTAAACAAAACAATTTCTATGAGATTTTAACCTTTTCACTACTATGATATGTTGTACATCAAATTTAGGGGTATGTTTACATGATTTTTTAACTGAGAAAAATTAAAAACTCCTTAATATTATTTAAAATTACTAAATTACACTTATTTAAAGATGTAAGATTAAAAATTTTAATTAAAATAAACGCTTGTTTAAAATGTTTAAAGGTACACTCATTGATGTAAAAAATTTTAAAAATCACCTAATGAGGAGGTTAAGTTATGTACTTTCTATGAGACTTTTTTTATGCGATCGCCGCACAAAAACAGATCTGAGTATATCTACGAGTATATTGAAATGTGGACTGGGTATACGTTTATAATATATGAACATTTAAAACAAAAATTTGTATATTGTTGACAATTCTAAATTGTTTTGGTGTGTTATGTTGCGCGTTCATGCGCTGGCTTTTTGTTGTTTATTTTAATTGCATTTTATTGGTTTTATTTAACGCAAGTTTCTATAGGATAAATATTACAATAAACTACTTCTAATTGATAAAATTGAATAGATGAATATTTCAATGAATTTTTATCTATCACCACCAAATAAAGAGGCTATTAAAATACGTTATTTAAATGATATGTACTATCCTGTTGTCAACGGTGGCCATATGATAATTTGTAGGGGGGGGGGGGCGTTAAAACTGGAGGTAAGCAATATTTTTAAAATTTTGGCAAGTAGCAATAAAAAGTTTCAATTCCGACCATGTTGTAAAACTTCATGCTGTTACTAAAATACTGGGGATAAGTAATATTTTTAAAATTTTGGCAAGTAGCCATAAAAAGTTTCAATTCCGACCATGTTGTAAAACTTCATGCTGTTACTAAAATACTAGGCTACGTTAAAAGAAAAAAAAACATCTGAATACAACTACACTTATATATATTTTATCGTTTCGCTAAGCGCACGGCCCCCTCTTGTCCCCGAGTGTATTGGCGGCCAAGCCTGTTGTTTTTTAATGTTTCAGATAAAAGTGGACAGTTTCTCTAAAGTAAATGTTTTATTCGTTAAAAATCAGACACCGTCTCCTCTTGTTGATTTTACTGAAATTTTCTTTTATACAACTTATTTGTAAATCATTTTACTTTCTCCCTAAACTCAGTCCCATTTTACCTAATTTCAAATTCAAAAAAATGTTTTAGTATTAGAGTGTAAAGATATTTAAGTACAAATCAACTATCTAATAATTTAAGAAAAGAAAAAAATAACAATTAGCTAAGTATTTTTAAGATTTACTTTTCAACATTGATTGTGCAGTAACATTCCCGTATATCAAATAAAATTTCAGGGAACCTGCACAAAAATCGAACACCAAAAATTTATAGAAATCAGTATAGAAACATCAAAATCACTGTCATCGGAATATGCCCAACATGTTTCAACTAATTTATGGTCATCAACAGGGGTGAGGATAGCAATCAGAAAATTCGCCCCTGATGAGGACCATAAATTCGTCGAAAGATGTCGGGCATATTCCGATGACAGTGATTTTGATGTTTCTATACCGATTTCTATAATTTTTTGGTGTTCGATTTTTGTGCAGGTTCCCTGAAATTTTATTTGATATTATTATTTGCCAGCAGTTGGATTTTATATTATTCCCGTATTGTTATAGTTTAAAAAGCAATCTTTTTCTTTAAATATCGAATAGGAAATAAAATTGATAATAAAAACTGTCATTACATACACAATAGATTTCTTATTATTTAAAGAAAAGTATAAATTGGCGACATTTAGTACAGGCCGACCTAGACCCGTTCACCCTATTACTTGTTTTCAAATGAAAATGATAGCTGTCCTTCTGAATATTTTTATACGTACAATATAATATGGAAATAAAATTAAAGCAGGTGAAAAAAACTGATAAAAATGTTCAAAACAAGAGGTATTGTACTCTTTATTAACCCTTTGTACTCGATGGGCGTCGCCACGGCGACACAATCAACATTTATTCCACTCGTTCGGCGCCGCAGCGGGCCATAAGCAATAGGTACGTATTTTATTATTTACAACACGTTAGGGGACTTAAGGCCCGAATTACATTAAAGCCCGATTTACGTTAACGCTCCGCTCTCAGTACGATATCACTCCGCTCCCGGTTCGATAAAATATTCTTACATAATAAATAATGAGTGTATTCCCATCATCGCTCTGATATCGGTCCGATATCAGTCACGGTTCGCTCTCGCTTCAATACCGGTCCAATACCAATACCACTGAGATAATATTTTAGCGGAGCGATATCAGACCCTATATCGATAGTGTGAACACGTTTTGATTCCAATTCGTTCCGTTTCTCACTCATCCTTCTTCATTTATTTGAAAATTATTATATTAGGAAAACATGATACAACACAACGACGCGACGTCTTGCTACAATACATTGTGATACATACTACTAATTAACTAATAGATATATTGTATTATGATATTATGTTCTCCTAATACAATAGTGTTTGCAGCGTTCTAAAACTACTGTCGAGTAGCTGAGTACCCATACTAAAAAGTGGTTCGAGTGCAAAGGGTTTTAATATAGACATTTATATACTATATAGTCGAAATGATGTCGTTGAGTTGATTGTTCTGCACTATATCTAGAATTATCTAGATAAATATGTAAATGGATTAATATCCACCTCAATGATTTGTACCCTGTACACTCTATAATTTATATACATTTCATTGATTCATGTATGCGTATTATACCGACCGTTCATAAAGTTCCGGAACAGCTGAAAATCTCAGTTAATATTAACTTTATCGAAAAATAACCCGGAAAAAAGTTTCATGGGAAGAAATGAGGAACTAGAAAATGACCTCGAATTTTACCTTGAACATGACCTTGACCAAAATTTGGTGGTCAACTTTGTTTTTTAAATGAAAACCCCTATTTTTGACCTCGGATTCAGAAAGAGTGGGATATTCTACGTTCAAAACCATATTCATACTTCATATCCCAAAGTCGTGTAAAGGTAATAAAAACGAAAAAATTATGATACTGGTTTATCAAGGTCATGTTCAAGGTCAAATTCGAGGTCATTTTCTAGTTCCTCATTTGTTCCCATGAAATTTTTGTCCGGGTTATTTTTCGATAAAGTCAATATTAACTGAGATTTTGCGGAACTTTTGCGGAGCTGTTCCGGAACTTTATGAACGCTCGGTATGTACAAGGCAGCTATATGCATACTTCTTAGAAGTGTATTTTATACAATCATACTATTATATTTTTTCCTTCTTGACATTACTTAGATCCATCATCAAAGGCCACACAGAGTATGTTTCCAAATTTGATGATAATTGTATTTAAAAGATAAGTACATCAAAAAAAGTGGAAAAGTCTTGGCAGTAGAAACAGCACACGTTCAATGAAAAAATATTGCAAATAATATAATTCTTACTCTTTCCTGTTGAAATTGATTTTTTATTAGATTACGCCAAACCATTTACATACCCAAGTTTAAATGAAACATGTACAATTTACAAAGGAAGATACCCTTTATAAACTGTCCCCTGCCTTTAATACAATTGTACGCACACATTGCACACATGTACGATCACTGATTGCGATCGGCCTCTACGGTTATTCTGGCTATTTTCAGATGCTGAAAACGTGAATCGTAAAGTATTAATATTGTGATTAATTTACAGTCATTCACATTTAAATCTATTTCTAATTGTTTTATAAAAGGAAAATATATTTTTTATACCCCAAATCTGTTAACTAAATTTCTCATGACTTTCAGTTTTAATTACTACAAGGAAGAACTTATGATTAAAAACTAGACATCGAATTATTTATCAGTTACACAAGATTAGTTGAAAAGGTATATAAAAAGTTAAATACATTTATCCATAAATTCACCTTAAACTACATTTATAAAATAAGAATACCAGAAATGTATTTTTCTGTTATTAGAGAATTTCCAGAATGGAATTCAGCTCTTACAGCCACTGTCACTGTCATGACACGACTTGAGCCCGGGACTATGGCAGAAATTTGTTTTGAGGTCCCTAGAAACCGAAAATAATATTCACTAAAATTTATATATATATATATATATATATATATATATATATATATATATATATATATATATATATATATATATATATATATATATATATATATATATGTGTATATATATATATATATATATATATATATATATATATATATATATGTCCGCGCAATAACTCTCGAACGAAACGTCCCGCTTTTAAACATGGTTTTTTTGGCAATTTTCGTGAAAAAAGTTAGTTTTTTGCCAAAATTTCCCTTTATTCAAAAATTTTTACAACATTTTTTACACCATTGAAACGAGGAAAAAAAATCACACAAAAAAGATCTTTAAACTATTATTCTATGTCAACTAGTTTCCGAAAAAAACTAATTTTTTTAAACGGAAATTCGCCATGTTACGAAGGATGCTGCGACAGGGGTATTTGAATTTAAATTGAATCGAACCCAGACATATGAGTATGTATTATTCACATGTCTCTGCCACCATCTATATAATCAGTGGCGTAACTGTGCCATTTGAAATCCGTGACAAATTAATATTTAATTATTTAATTATTCATTCGGATATGGCCCTCCCTCATTGTAAAGAAGCTCAATCAATGTTACAGTTTTTTTATTTTATTTTTTTTTTAAGCGTATTACCACTGAAAAAATAAAAATTTTGAAATACACTATAAAATTAGCTGAGCCATTTTTTTCTTATATGTAGTAGGCTAGAAGAAAATACAAAACTATGCAATGGCACATAAGTTGCAACATATCGGCTTTATAAAAATTAAACCCAATTTTTTCGACAAATAGCTGACGATATTTCAAAGCGACATTCTAAAAAAACTATCCATCATATTTGACTGATCTTTCTCTTATTTTAAAGATAATGATCTTATCTTCATACTTAGGTAGACTCGTAGTGATAGCATTAGTGGATTTTATAAATTCTTACAATATATTTTTTGCACTTTCGTAAGCGGAAATCTTTCACATATGTGAAATTCTGTTGCTAAGCAACCCATTTACCTAAAAACCTAATTCTACCTAAATATTTAGTCAAGGATTTATAGAATAACTGGTAAAAATTTGAATGCTCTACCTCAGTCGGTACTTAAGATATTTCAATTTTTGTCCGGAAATTTCTCAAAATTTGAACTTTCGGGAAACGGCGTTTGAATCAAAGCATATGTTAAACACTAAAATTGCTGTATGCAAGAAGAGTTATTTTTTTGGTGTTTAGGATAATAGAATCGGTCTTATAATACTTTTTTCTTTTTCACTAGAATATAATAGACAAAATAAGCTAAAATTTTTTTTTTGGAAATTTCATGTTTTCTTACCATTTTCAGTGGAGAATCATTAAATAGACCACCACGTGAAGTAGGTACAACGCTATTATAATAAATTGATTTAATAATGACATCGTCAAAGTTCAAATTTCGGGCTATGGAATGCTCTATGGATAGAATAGCTAAGTTGCGTAACCTTTCTTGTCCCACAGAATTTCTCAAATAGGTTTTTGTCAATTTTAATTTTAAAATGTCGCTCGGCACAAGCCGTAGTTATAAGACTGGTCAAAGATAACGGAAAGGCAGTGCACAGGTTAGGAAAGCTTGAAAAGATAAAATGGTTCTTTATGATTAATAAATCAGCAAGTTCTCCTATAGAAGATGACTTTTCTACTTTGTGTTTAAGAGTGGGTCGAAAACTGGGAGATTTCTTGGCAAACAATATAGACCCTCCCGCTGGAAGCCACCTTCGGCTGGGGGCTCGTGGCATTTTAATAGGCCTGCCACCCTATTGTTACGCCACTGTATATAATGTAACCTAACAGCCTCGTTTTCACTAATGATTCTAATGGATCAAATGTACATACATCATACACACACCGGCATGATTAGCGGAACATAAAAAAAAATATAAAAACCTATTTATTAAACAAAGTTGGCTGTTTTTTTTTTCATTTTCACTTAAAATAATATTGAAGTAATGAATCAATTGAGTTTTCATAGAATTGTTCTAATTTATTATTGATGCAAATCTTTTTAAGAGGTTTGTCACTTTCGAACTCAAATACCGCTGCTTCTCAATGTGGTCTAGCTTCAGACTACCGTAATTAAAGAAGGGCAAATATTGCCTCAGGAGAATATAAATAACATCATTCTGAGTATTGCAAGACGAATGGAAGCTTTGACAATAGCACGGGAGGAAGCAAGTGGTATTAAAACGCTGTTTTTAATTTTCTATTTGTTAAATAATCTTTAACTTAAATGATTCTTAGACGACATAAGATTCCAAAAATTTGGCATTTCATATGGTTACTTGCTTTTGCTAACAAAAATAAAGGTACATATATCGACTTGTGAACATGTAATTTTAAGTGAATAATTAAATAAGACTAATAGTTTCTTTAAATTAAATGGTTTGTTTGATTTTTAGAGATATTTTGTATGTTCCGCTAATTATGCCGGTGTGTGTACTTCTTCTATACACATTATACAGAAATAACAGTAATGGTATAAAAAAGTCAGAACGGTTGTAAATAGTGGGACTGAAGTGGGGTCCCAGATAATATATATTTATCAGTTTACATTATTCAAAAATTCATTCAGATACAACACGTCATTATAATCTTTCACTTCATTGCAATTGACCGCATTTGAAAATCATATGAATTTAGATAAATGTCACTGTACAAAAATAACAATTGGCTCACGGGTAGTTCTTCAGTATTATGTTAATAATGGTGGAAGCATTAAAAACTCTTAATTCTAACTAAATACGTAAAAACCTAGATACTTTTGAAAGTTGGTAAAAACTTACATAGAATTCGTTATTCAACAAAAGACTTGCGTAGACTAGGCTTCACTACCGCTAAACTTACGAAACGTAAGTATTATTTAAATTTTAACGTTTTAATGAGGTTAAATTCTATAGGTAGGTATCTACATATATTCAATATATTCAAGTAAATAAAAAATGAAGAAAAAGGTTGTTGCCCAGTTTCTACATTGAAAATTTTGAAGTTCATTTCAACTTTCAAACTATAGTACAACGGTAAGTAAAGTCGCATAGAAGATCTTATTTAAAACCCTAAAAAATTGCAGGTTATTTATCGTTGTTTTACACTGTAAAATAAATTTGTCTGTAGATTGGTAATATTTTCAACAATACCTAGCTAGGAATATTACTGGGTCAAATACCTATAACAGCTCAATTCATTCATATTCTCCAGATTTAAAAACATTTTAAATAGAAATTTAAAATAAAATATTTTGCTGTTATTATTGAACTCCCCCGGCTTTGTTAAAAAATTAAAATATTTGTTAATTACTGTTTTGCAAATAACCATACAAACCAAAAAGAAGAGCAAACAAATCCCGTTTTTTAATAATATTGCTCTAGGAAGGAATATAAAGCACTTTTTCTCTTTATTTTTCATTTATTATCATCCTAACAATCGAAGTAATTAGTATTCTTTCAATACTACACAATAGCTATAAGCCAAAACTAGTATTGAAAGAATATTAAGGGGTAGCTTGTTGAACACCATGACAGCCATAACCTATAAAGACAAAACACACAACTAGTACACTATTTTACAGCTAATAACTTTATATAGAATTGTTGACGGCTTATGACATGGTGTGTGAATTTGCAAGGTTTCACCTGACGTCTTATAACGTTAGTGACCGTCAAGGTGTTAATAGTATCAAGTATAAATATTCCGAATTTGCTCGAGTTGAATATCCAAGCGAAGCAAGAAGTTTATCCTGCCGATGGATATCTCACCACCGTGACTGCCCTGGACCCCAGGGGTGGTCAAATGTGTAAGTGCGGACGGAGTCAATGAAGAAAAAGTGTGTGCGTAAGTGGTTTAGGTTAAGTTTTTATTATTTTTATTTACACATGTTTAAAGGTTTTTTGAAAATTTTCCTGTGTATAGAGTCACTAGTAATTAAGATTTTCATGTATTTTTATTTCTTAGAATTGTACATGTTAGGTTAGGGTTAAGTACTAGTTGTAGGTACCTAGAATTAAGTCAAGTATTGTAATTACATAAAAACTTTTTAAAATATTGTACCGTTTTGAGAAAAAATATATTTCGTATTTCGAGTTGAATACTTTCTGATACATTCTTTTCATAGCTCACATAAAGACAAAATCTTATTTACCGTCATCAAAAATTTTAATAAAATATTTTATACAGAATTTTATTAATTAAATTTAAAATTATCTACAAAGTAGAAAGATTGATTAAACGTTTGGGTAAATCAAACAATAAACAAGTTTATTATTTGAATAAAATGAATTCATTGTTTTTAATTATGTACTTTAAATACTTAAACAAGTTACCCTCTATCATTGATAAAATAACATTAAAAGTTTAATAGTTTATTCAAGAGATATATTAACTTATTGTTAGTAAAAATCGATAGACTTATTCGAATTTTACAAATAATAATACAAACCCATTAAAAACGGATTAGCCAGACGACGGAATAAATTACTTAATTTTATTGAATATTGGATTTTCATTATTAATTGACTTTAGATATTTATGCATCTGTTAGATATAACAGAAAAAAAATTTCGAATCATCTCAATTTTTTTTATTCAAAAAAAGAGAAAAAGGTTATAATCTGATAAAATTTTATTGTCTTCAGTAGAGAGTACAAAAAATTTAGATACCAACAATAAATAATCCACGGTTTAAAAAAAAATGTACAAGTAATAAAAAATATTTATAGTAGCCATTTTGCCACAGGTACTTGTAATTACTAATAAATACAGTAAATTAAAAAGTACTGGACTTATTTTGAAAATTTTTTCACTGTTAGACAGCTAAACTATTCCAGATTAAAATAGGCTATACTATATGAGGTCCTCTGGACCCTGATAATCCAAAAAAAGCTTAAAGTAAAATATCGAACCGATTTCGAAAATTTTTTCACTGCTACACAACTAAACTATTCCAGATTAATATAGGCTATGTTATGTGAGTATGTGAGATCCTATGGACCCTGGAGACTCAAAAACCGGTGAAAGTAAACCATCTAACGATTTCGAAAATTTTTTTACTGTAAAAACAATTAAACTATTCCTATACAAAGCAGATTGAAGTGGAATATGTTGTATCAGATTATGAAATCTCCCATTGGTCTTGGGGATCTAAAAGCGCTCAAAATAAACTACCAACCAAATCAACCGATTTTGAAAATGTTTTCACTGTTATAACGCTAGTCTATTTCAAATTAACATAAGTTATGTGATGTGGGATCCTTTAAGATCCTGAATATCAAAAAAGCCCTAATAGAAGCTATACAATGAATATTTTTTTCACTGTTAGAATACTAGATTATTCTAGACTCACAGGTGTACGTTATATTATATTGACAGGGTCCTGGAGACCCAAAAAATAAACGACTAGATGGGTAGAAGTAAAATTGAAATCAAAGTTATCCACCAGGACCTTAGAGACCTAAAAAAGGCTTAAAATAATCGGCTATAAATGGAACTTGACCAAGTTTTGGTCAAATAGGTATTATTGAAATCTCGAAAAAATGAACGTGATCTTAAAATTACTCTCCAGAGCTTTAAAACCTTAAAAGAAATCCACAACTGAAATTCATCTAAAACTGTCAACATTTGCGAAAAGGTCTTAAGATTTGGAAATTAGATATGCTGTTGAAATACGAAGATGACTACGTTAGAATTATTTTGTGAGCGAGGCGAAACACTATAATGAACAGTACTTTCCATTACAAATATTACAAAATGTTACGAAAATTAGATATGCTATTGAAATATAAATATTACTTTAAGATCATTGGCTTAGCGAAACAAAGCACTATAAATAACTGAATTTGTTCGTAATTTCAAATTAGAAAATAAAATGAGGTCAGAATTGTCTCCCAGAGTTATCAAATAGAGCTAAAATTAAACAGCTGAATCGTTCTTGACAACTTTTCCGTCAGATACCATCAGGATTCCAGAAAAAGATAGAAATGAAACTATCTACCAGGACGTCAGTTCTTCAAGAAAGGTCTAAAATTGAAGTCCTCTAAGAACTATTATCTAACTACTGTAACTGATCCCAAAATATAGAAATTAGCATTTGAGGCATAGTATTTGAATATTTGGGGAATGTGTTGAGTTTTTGAAAATGGAAGTTGGATTGGATGGAATTTGACAATTTTTCTTGACAATGGAAACCAATAGGAATAGCAAATTAATTTTGAGAGTCGATGAAAACGAAATAAAAATTTTCCCAGCAATATTTGTACTTTAGAGTCGTTTGGGGAACGAAACTAGTCACTATAAATAACTGGTTTCGTACACAATTTCGAAATATTCTACTTAAAAATAATTGGAACCATAATTTTGGTAAAGAGAGAAAGTTACGTAAATAAAGAGAGAAAATTCTGATGTCCGAAGGGAACTCAAAAAGTGCCGAATTTGAAAATTTGTACTCTGTTAGACAACTAAGTTACTACAGATTGATACAGGCTATATTGTATGAGATTCCCTGGACCCAGAAGACCTAAAAAGCGTCTAAAGTAAACTACTCAACTGATTTTGGAAATTTTCTTATTGTTATAAACTATTCTAGACTGATGTAAGCTCTGTTATATAAAGTTATGAGATCTTCTCGATTCTGAGGATCTAGAAAGCACGTATAGTGAAATCCATAACCGGTTTGAAAATTTGTTCACTGTTATACAGCTCAGCTATATTATATTATATGAGATTGTGGATCTACAAGAATCCTGGAAATTCGAAAACTTAATATTGTATATCTAATTTGGCTTCATTTGTTAATGACATCATGACACTTTTTTAGATAATTTGGCTTATACATGCCTAGATCTCTAGCTCTCAACAGTGTCCACTCTAAAAAAATAATCATCTAACTAGTAAGAAATAGAAACATTTCAGAGCTAATAAGAAATATCACTTTTTTTAAGCTAACTCTATATTTATCATTTCATAATTTTTATTATTAAATTAGTATTTTAATAATAAAAATCAGCCATAGCGAGTCAGGCTCGCACAGCTAGGGTTCCGTACGGTGGGCAGTCAATAGACCAAATTCAACTATTTTATTTTCGTATAAAAAATACTGACATTATATTCAAGTTTGCTTGTGGTAACTGCAAAATACATATGAATTGCCTCACACTGTATACTGAAACATTAGTAAATATATTGGTCTTCCTGTGTCTTCTACATTCTTGTGTCTTCCCTTGTTATTTTTAAAATATTTTTTTCTTTTAGAAAGTTTTACATTGTTTGAAAAACGTATAGTTTTCGGTAATCAGAATTTTAGTTCAGATAAGGGTGGGGCGGGGGGGGGGATAATCTAGCAAATTTTTAGCTATATCATTAAGACCACTAGACCAAAAATGATAAAAATAATATTTTAAGAATCCTTAAAGGTGGTCCTTTTGAAGATACTTAATACTTATTAATTTGACCCCTAACCCCTCCCGCCTTTTTAATCCAAAAAAGAAATTTATAATCGTCAAATTCCAAATTTGTACACTATATAGTATTCGAAAAAAACTGTGACAGACGGACAAGAGAGTGATTGTATATTAACGGTTTCGTTTTACCTTTAAGGTACGGAACCCTAAAAGGCAAAAACAAACAATAATATTAATAAATTTTTATTCTAGCATACAGGCAAAAACACTTTTTTTATAATTATCACAAAGAAATAATCATGAGAATACAGAAATATTCCAGCATTTTAAAATTAATATGTGGATGTTCATTATAAGATAAAATGTACAAAATTTTAAAAAGAAGCGTTAAATAACACTGATAATATCCAAAATATTAAAAATTCACTTTTAAATTTATAATAAATTAAAATATACAGTGTGCATACTGCCTTAACTTTCAGTTATTTATTGTTAGTTTTCTGTATCAGTCTTGTATAATTTTCAATTGGGTTTGTATCTCTTATCTGGCTTCACATTTCACACTTCAATAAAAAAAAAAAAAAAAAATTGACCTTTTTCGAGACCGTAATAAATTTTATGACTTTTTTGGTAAAAATATTTTATCCTTTTAAATTTTCAGTATTTTTAAATTGCGTTAAAAAAAAAGTTTAAGTTCTATATCGGTTTATATGTAACTTAACTAAAAATTAAAATCTAAATAATATTATAAATGTGAAAGTTTGGATGTTTAGATGTTTAAATTCGTTCGATGTTTAAATTTTATCCCGGTTGCAAGTTCTTGAGGGATACAAAAACAATTATTCAAACACACCCCAAAAAACAAAACTCAATTCGATGAAATTTGGTACACTGACATTATTTATCCTGAGTTAATAAATAGGATAATCTTATCCCGACTAAAGGTTCCTGTAGGATGACTGAACCGAATTCGATTAAATAAAATATAGAGACACTATTTACTATGGACACATGTAGCTAGAATTTTAATAACACGTAAAATAGTTTTATCCCGATTGAATGTTCCCAGGGAATGCAAAAGAAATTCCAAAATCATGTCCAAATAATTAAACAGAATTTGATAAAATTTTGTACACAGACATGATTAATCCTGAATTAACGCATAGGCTAATCTTATCCTGATTAAAGGTTCCTGTAGGATGACTGAATCGAATTTGATAAAATTTAATATACAAACGTTATTTACTATGAACACATATATAGTAATAATTTTGAAATAGTTTTAGTCGGGATAGTTTAATCCCGATTGAAGGTTTCCGGGGGAAGAAGGGGAGACACAAGGGGGGGGGGCTTAATTCAATGCGGGTGAAGCCATACTTGACAAGGTCTTTTAAAGGCCGCTTCTGGTAAGTGGAATAATTATTCTCTGTAATAATTTTCAGTAATTTTTTCATTTACCTTTAGTGGCTTTTAAAAATAATAACATGCTGCATGAAAATTAGGTCCCGTGCATGCACACAAAGTTATATGTATAATTAACCCTTAACTACTGACGTGTAATTTTGTTACGTTGCTACAGACGTACGTGTTGTGACGTAACATATGTAACATCAAAGTATGTTATGAAAAAGAAAATTATTTTAAATTATTAACTGTTATGGAAATCATTACGCTATAAAAATTATCATAAATTATTTACTTAGTTTACTTATCATAGTTAATTCAATTTCAAATAAGAAAAAATTATTTATTAAAATTATTAAATTTACCTAATAAAATTACTGCTATGTCAGAAAAATCAGCCGATAAAATAAAGTTCACAATCTAATTAGCATTTTGAAATTCCCAACTTTAATGCAAGCAATATCAAGGATCTATGATTTTTTGCTTCGTCACATATAAATCCATATTGAACTTAAACTTTTTTTTAACTTAATTTAAAAATATTGAAAAATTTAAAAGGATAAAATATTTTTACCAAAAAAAGTCATAAAATTTATTACGGTCTCGAAAAAGGTCAATTTTTTTTTTTTTTATTGAAGTGTGAAATGTGAAGCCAGATAAGAGACTGAAGCCTTCAATTGTTACTCAGAGGTATCTGAGAGTACTTACGTCCAAAAACAGATATTTCAAAGGATTGTTTATTATTTTCAGATCTTAATTTAGTTTTGCGTTATTTCAGGAGTTTCTTTAAAGTAAAATTAGTTAATTGACCTTATTTATCTTTACCTATTAAACCTAACTAACTACGAAACTTTACGTTAAAAAAATTAAAATTTCATAGTTTATATATTCTATAGCACTTTTTTTTTTTTTAATGATGGAGATATTTCTAAAAAAACTTCTTATAACATAAATGTCTATTTTATATATATATATATATATATATATATATATATATATATATATATATATATATATATATATATATATATATATATAGGGTGTCAGAGAAATGTCTTTAAAAAGGGAGACTTCATTAAAGCAAAATTGTATATATATATATATATATATATATATATATATATATATATATATATATATATATATATATATATATACATGTATATATGTATATACCTGTATATGTAATACATATATATACAAATATATGTATGTGTGTATATATATTATATACAGGGTGTGAGGGGAATAAGTCTTATCTTTTTGAGGGGTGACGCGACTGTTAATTCCGAAAAAATTCCTGCGGTTTTAGTGTCTACAAGGTGCTATGAGTCAACCCTCAAAATATTAAGGCTTATTTCTCTGGCACCCTGTAAATTTTGCCTTAATGAAGTCTCCCTTTTTAGGATTTCGTAATTCCAACAACAAAATCTTCATGAATTTGTAATATTTGGAGCCGCATTAATTTCTTAGTGACGGATTTCATTGAAATTAAAAATACTAAAGATATTATAAATTTTTATATACGACTGTATTTCCTGCTTCATTTGTTTATATTTCACATGTATCCAACTCACCTAAACTTGCTTTTCTTGTTTTTGACTCCGCCTACTTCTTCTATCCCCATTAATTTCCCATCATCCAGTGCTACATTTTATAAGATTTAGAATAAATAGGCATGTATTTGAATATAATCTTTACACGTTTGAGAATGGTCATATTGGCCGAAACATGTCATAAGAGTTTTTATATACAATAAAAGTGGTATCTTGCAAAGCAAAGTGTTTTTATTTACTAATATCAAATATGGAATACCATAAAGTAAAGCTCAAATCTATGAAATTATAGATGCTAAACGGTGAAAAAATTTTAATTTATACAGCTACGTACCACTTTCGCTTTAAACATGGTTTAAATAGGCTACTTTGATTTCTATTAGTTCAGCATTCTCCCTTCATTTTTTTGGATACCTGTAAGAATTAAGAAGTATTACCATCTAGTAATGTTGGTGAAATATTATACTGTTGCCGTTTTCAAAGAGCCATATTAATTAACTCTAATAATAAAGTATACAAAATAATAAATAAAAAAAAACTAGTTTATAATAAAAAATAATTAAATTATTGTTTAGTTGAAAGAAAAATTAAATATGGAAATTCAACAAATTTTATTTAGATTTTCTTTTGTAACTTGTAAAACCTTTAACATTACTCATGAAAATTAATTAATTCACATATGGTTGATATTTTGTTCAAACAACTTTGCTAATAGTTGTAAAAATAAACACTGTACTACGTGGAAAATTATTTACACCAAGTAACTCATCATTTAAATTGTTCTGCATCCAATGTACAGAATGTATAAAATATAATTCAGTGAAAATAATGCATAACTTTTGAGACCATTTAATAAAAAAAGAATAAGATTAATTTTTTTTTTGTTTGAAGCGTTTCTATACCATAAAAATTTTTAAGAAGGGATTTAATTTTTCAAACTATAGGGAAGTTTGAAATTCAAGATCAAATGTAAAAAAATTGTCTACTTTGAGAAGATTAATTTTATTGAATCAGTTTCTTTTCAGAGGAAATTTCACACATAAGTTATTCGAGAACCGCAAACTACTTCGTCTAATTTGAATTACTTTTACAGCTGTTAATGTGTCAAAATAAAGATTTAAACTTGGTGCCGTAATCAAACATATTCGAAATTTTGAAAATTTCTAATATGTTTGATCATTTTTTTTTTTTTTTTTTTTGCTGAAAATCGTTTATTTATTATTGCAGACATGAAATAAGAAAGGCCTGTCATTCCTGATATAATTAGAAAATGTGAATTTTAGGGAAAATTTAATAGTGATAAAATAACCCCAAAAAACTTACTCTTCGCCCTTTTTGAGGACCTTATGAATTTTATTTAAAAATGGTCTAGATGATATATAGTTTATGCGATGATACTTTAAAATAGGCAAAATTTCAAGTTGACCGTAGTTCTTGTTTATGAGATATAACAAGTTAAACTTGTTATTTGATTCGTCCCCATCATAGCGACTCCGACATTCTCGGTGATCTCTTGCGTTAAAAGAAGCTAAAAAAAAGATAAAAAAATTTATTAAAAAAATAGAAAAAAAATAACAAAAAGAACACATATATATTATACATAGCTGAATTAGTAGGTACCAGGATATGGTGAAGAAGTCTACATATTTATAAAATATATTTCAGTATTATAACCAAACCTAATCTTTCTCAGAAATATACATTTGTCTTTTAACTCAAAGGCTGTCGGATATAAGATTTATAGTATCTATCGGGATTTGCTAAATCTCCTGTATAAAAATACCGATTAATCGAATATTTTCAGCTAAAATTCTAATTTTTTCCTATGAAGTCGGCTATATCTCACTTAAGCAATGTTTTTGATAAAATACAATGATAGATTCGAAACGAACGAGAGTTTTAACCTAGAAAATGATACATTTTGCATATATTAAAGTCTTGAAAATAGTAAACAAGATTGCCAAAAATGCCAAATTTATTCATCTAGTTGTGAACAGCGGTCAATAAACTAACAAATTTGACTGGCTATAGCTTGAAAACAAAAACAATACTCAACTTGAATTTTTGTCTACGTTAAAGTATCACCATAAGTTATTATTTAGACCACTTTGGATTTCAATTCATAAACTTCCTAAAAGGGGCGAAATTTTTGGTTTCTCTTTCTATATAATATATTAAAGCTATAAATAAGAACTGAAATAATTCTTTTCCGTTGTGTGTCGTGATGTATTTTCTCTATTGCAATAATCTTTATCCGGGCAACTGTCGTCTTCTAATATCACCTTTAGAAAATAAAATAACATTTTCCAGCATAATCTCGTCGTCTGTTACCGAAAATAATATTGGACAGGTGTAGATATTGTTGTATTATAACTATGCGAACAAACCTATTCACAGTGGTCCAATTTCCAAAAAATGTGAACAAAAATGAAAAAACTGAAGTTTGTAATTTTGAGCTTATTACCCCATAATAACGTAGAGAGGACACCACTGCACCTCGGTGCAAGCCGACAGTCTATTATACCGTCTGCATTACCATATTAAAGAACGTCAAACACAGCTAGCTGAGCACCAGTCTCCCACACACTTTTGATTAATAACATTTAACGTTGTTGATTAATAACATTTATTTTCACGTGTACTTTTGAAATTAAATGTGATAGAAATTGAAAATGAAGGTGAGTAGAATAGCTGTACGGGTACGGCCGCACCGGTTGTCTCAACAGTTTGGCAACATCCTGACGCAACATGTACCCAGTACATCCTGACGCAAGATGTACCCAAATTTTTGAGACACACTGTACCTCGTGTATGAATTGATCTCTGACCCGGCACGTACCGAGTACATGTATTTAAAATTTGTTGTTGACATTTGACCCCAACACTCGCTTATACTGTTGGCCTTGAAATTCGTAAGAGATGAGTCATTACCAGCAACCAAATTAATTTATGTTAACCCATTATGCGTCATCACAATTTACTTATAACAATTTGGTTTTGTGTTAACCCATTACCCGCCAGCACTGACGTAGTTTTTGAATGCAAACCTAACGCATGCGCAGACTGAATTTAAGTACACGACGCATGCGCAGACTGAATTTTAGGCCACAATTTGATAGATGGGGTACACTACCGCGTCAAAATGTGGGGAATACCCTAACTCGGGGGTGGCCCCAAACTTTTGACACCGTACTGTACTTAAATTTTTGGTACACTGCCGTGTCAAAAGTGTGGACCCCCCCTGGCAAAAAAGGTATCCGATCACTTTTTGAAGCGTACTGTACGTGCAAACCTTGGCCCCAACACGCGCTTGCCTTAATTGCGCCATCTTAAACGAACTATCACGTCAAAAAATGTGGGGAATACCCTAACCCAGGAGTGGCCCCAAACTTTTGACGCCGTACTGTACTTAAATTTTTGGTACACTACCGTGTCAAAAGTGCGGGCGCCCCTGAGCAAAAAGGTGTCCGATCATTTGTTGAAGCGCACTGTACGTGCAAACCTTAACCCCAACACGCGCTTGCCTTAATTGCGTCATTTTAAACGAAAATTGGGAGGCCGCTAAATTTTGTGGGGGCACTGTACCAAGCGCTAGATTTTAAAACCAGACTCCGGGGTCCAGTTTTCTGACCGCTACTGTACTGTAAATCGAATGTCTACTGTACTTTTGAACAAGTTTAAGCCTGTTTTCAGCAAAGTCAGCACTTTTTTAATTTGTTTATTTATATAAGTTTTAATTTAAAAAAAATGTTTACTTAAGATTTTGATGACTCAGCAATTTCTTTGTTTGGATTTCAAATACGAAATAGTCTTCTTGGAATTTTTAATTTATGGCCTGATTGTTGAATTATAATTATAGTATGATTCATACAAGCGGGGATTTTTGTTATATTTGTTTATTTATATAATAATTTTGGATCATGTAATAATTTTAAAATTGTTTATTTAAGATTGGGAGGCCGCTAAATTTTGTGGGGGCACTGTACCAAGCGCTACCGCAAAACTAACTTCATACTCCAGATTTCTGACCGCTACTGTATTGCCGGAAATTTGGGTGTCAGTGGTACTGCATAATATTTTTATATATAATTAACAGCTAGCGAAGGTTCGGTTGCACTAACCGGACCGGCTTTAGATTTTCAAGTATAAATTAATATATATCAAATAAAATATTGAGGAATTGTAATCGATTTTTGTGCTTGGATTAATGCTTTATTAATAAGAAATTTAGTGCCTTAATTTTATATACAAAAATAGGTTACAATTTCTTAATATTTTATTTTATATATCTTAATTATAGTTGGAAGCTTAAAGCCGGTCCTGTACGTGCAACCGAACCTTCGCTCCCTGATAATTAACCTTGAAAAACTTATTAGTTTTAGAATTTTATCAGCTTAAAATAAGCTTGTTTTAGCTAAATGTTTATTTTAACAGACCTTGAAAGCACATTGTAAAACATCATTTAAGAATTTTAGTATAACACAGAACTATTTACCGCATAATTTATAAATCAAATGAAAATTATATTCATACCTACACACCTGTATATTATGTATAAACCCTGTATATTAATAATAATATGTAGTATTCTATTTCTAATTTATGATTAGACTGAATCTAATTATAAAATAATTTATAAATATTGCAAAAAATTTGTTTAATCAGCAAAATCAATGTATATCATTTTAATAATGATACATATTTATATTACAGTATAGGGTAAGAGACCCGATGACCGAACACTATTTTTAGCTATATCATTAAAGTAGCTTAAAAAATTAAAAATAAACAAAACACCCATTTTTTTTTCTTAATAAGTATGAAACCAAGTTTCTTTAATCCAACGGATATGTTTTTAAGAAAATATAACCCAAAAAATTTTGATTTACTAATGTTTTTGTTTTATAATTTGTTGACGTCTATGAAAAAACGGACAGAATATATTAACCTCCTTTAAAAAAACAACACACTGACCCGTAAGAAAAAACACGCATTTAATGTACATGACATGCAATACATACCATACATACCATCTTCTCCTATCGAATATTTAAACCATTATCTTGCAGTCACTTTGACACTCTATCCACTACAAGGGGTCAGTCTATGTCATAGAGTATTACAGAATGACACCTTGTGAAACATAGCAGCAATGACAGAAGGGTTTAAATATTCGATAAAATAAACCACTAAAATACTGTATTTTCTTTCGCCATCTAATTATCTTTTAAAAAACATTGTGTACATTCTAACATGATTCTAACTTATCTATACGCCATTGTGAATTTTTAAACAGTTAAATTAAGTATATGACGTATATATTTATATGTTGTTTCAAATATAAATGTCTGACGTTTTTATTTCAATTTCGAAGTTTTAATTCATTATTAATTATTTTTCAATTGATTTTACGTTCTGAAATAAATAAAATATTAAAGTGAAATTATAAAAACGGTTAATTAAGTGTTTTAAACCCAAAAATTAATTAAAAATGTTTATAAAATAGATATGTAATATATAATTCTCAAAATGGGGTACCCAACCTTAAAACTTGGATCCCAAGAAGGAACACTTCAAGAAATAATATTTAACGCGTATAAAATATAATTTAGCTATCCTAATCTCTTAAGTGGACTAATAACAATTATTTGTATACTTTTATTATGCTAATAACTTTAAAAATTCGGTGAAAAATGTTACAATTTATAACTCATGTGTTTTGAATAATGATCATCCATCATATTAAAAATTCACGAATTCAACAAAATTTGTTCGATATATATATATATATATATATATATATATATATATATATATATATATATATATATATATATATATATATATATATATATATATATATTTCTTAAATTAAGTGAGGAGGCATTAAATGTGTGGTGAATTTAAATTGAAAAATAATCATTCTATTAATAATAATTTTTTTATCAGAGGTTTCTTTCAGAAATAACTTCATTAATATATAAATGTCAAAACTGTTCGGACTTATAACCCCGTTCGACAATCGGGTCTTTTACCCTAATAGTATTGTAATTATTCATATTTTAAACAGAATAAAAGTTTAATTTTCGGTTTTAAATTACTATAAACACATTGCTTAATATAAAAATGATAACAGCATTGAGTTTTGCTAAATTTTTATAAATTAGTATCTATATTAGAGAATTCACATGTAAAATCATGTATATAACGGGAGTATATTTAGTATTTTTAATGAATGTTTTCTTATACAGGGTGTATCATGAAATATGCTTTTCAATTAGAATAATAAATTTCATAAGATTTTGTCAATACTTTTATAGGTTAACGAAAGTAACTTCTTGCTGTAAAAAATAGGGGAATTTAGGGTAATAATTATAATTTTTTTTTTTTAATTTTATTTATAGAATATGTATACAGAAATTAAATTGCTTAAATCTATATATTACATAAAATCTACTTATTTTCCATACAAAAATTTTCCCGTTCAGCGGGAGGTCTGAAGCGTTCGCTAGTAAATGGATAACTGTTCAAAGATTTATTGCTTCTCTACTTATATATACTTAGCTCATTTGCTCCATCGAGCGACTCATTTGACTCCAACGAGTGACTCATTTTGCTCCCGGAGTGACTCATTTTGCTCCCGGAGTGACTCATTTTGCTCCCTGAATGACTCATTTTGCTCCCGGAATGACTCATTTTGCTTCCGGAATGACTCATTTTGCCCCCGGAGTGACTCTCTTTGCTCATTAGTGACTCATTTTGCCCCCTCAGTGACTCCTTTTGCTCCCGGTGTGACTCATTTTGCCCCACGAATGACTCATTTTTCTCCCGTAATGACTCATTTTGCTCCCAGAGTGACTCATTTTGCTCCCGGAGTGACTCATTTTGCTTCCGGAATTTCTCATTTTGCTCCTTGAATGACTCATTTTGCTCCCGAAGTGACTCATTTTGCTTCCGGAATGACTCATTTTGCTCCCGGAGTGACTCACTTTGCTCCGGAGTGACTCATTTTGCCCCCTCAGTGACTCCTTTTGCTCCCGGTGTGACTCATTTTGCTTCACGAATGACTCATTTTGCTCCCGTAATGACTCATTTTGCTCCCGGAGTGACTCATTTTGCTCCCAGAGTGACCCATTTTGCTCCCGGAGTGACTTATTTTGCCCCCGGAGTGACTCATACACCTTATCATGGATAAAGAGCTCATACACCTTATCATGGTTAAAGGGCTCACACACATTATCATGGTTAAAGGGTATAAAATAGTTAAACTTACACAAAATATTGTCAATTTACCGGTGGTTGTCAAAGAGTTAACATCACTTTCGCTGAAAAAACAATTTCGTGGTAAAACAATTGCATTTCGAACCATGATAATTTACAATTCAGAGCAGTCCACCGCTAAACAACCTAGCAAAGGACTTTCGAAACCTAAGATCATTAAACGTAAAACTTTTAAGCGACAACACATTTGACCCGAAAATTTAGCATTCCTTAAATCACTAGGTCTTAAAGTGAAAAGAACATGGTACGCACCAATGTGCTAAATATTATTAACAGTATGTAATTTGATGGTCAACTAGCAATAGCTATTAGTATCCTTTTTCGGATACATCCCACAAATTAACTATCCTCACCAATTTTAATTATTTTATATAAAGTTGTGGATTGTGTGAGTAAATTCAGTTCTACGGCGGCATAAAAAATGGCGTTTCTTGACATACAAGGCTATCAAGGAACTAACAACCAATTTTATTTTAAAGAAGTTGGTATCGTTGCGGAAAATTCGGATGAAATATTACATCTTATATTCGACGCACCGTTTGATTTCAACGAGTTGCCGAAGAAATATGAACGGGTTCCTGCACGTTGGCTTTGCCGAAACTGGCATGGGATACCTTGGTCATATGGATTTATTCCGTACAAAAAACTTTATTCCATATTGAAACCTATATTAAAGAAATTTCAAGGGCGGTGAAAAGAAGAAATGGATTTCAAATTTGTTTGATGGTACCGAAAACCAGCCGTGGATTTTGAATTTGAAGGAAATATTTGATGTACCGAAGATTTCCAATCTGCGAGATGAATATTATTCAAGACGTTGTATGCTTCATTCTGACAAAATTTGTTCTTTAGAAAATTGTATTCTTTTAAAAGATTTTTATATGGAAAATAAGTAGATTTTATGTAATATATAGATTTAAGCAATTTAATTTCTGTATACATATTCTATAAATAAAATTTAAAAAAAAATTATGTGCGTTTTATTTAATTATTACCCTAAATTCCCCTATTTTTCAAAACAAGAAGTTACTTTCGATAACCTATAAAAGTATTGACAAAAATCTTATGAAATTTATTATTCTAATTGAAAAACATATTTCATGATACACCCTGTATAAGAAAACATTCATTAAAAATATTAAATATACTCCCGTTATATACATGATTTTACATGTGAATTCTCTAATATAGATACTAATCTATAAAAATTTAGCAAAACTAAATGCTGTTATCATTTTTATATTAAACAACGTGTTTATAGTAATTTAAAACCGAAAATTGAACTTTTATTCTGTTTAAAATATGAATAAATACAATACTATTATACCGTAATATAAATATATATCTGTATTAAAATAATATACATTGATTTTGCTGATTAAACAAATTTTTGCAATATTTATAAATTATTTTATAATTAGATTCAGTCTAATCGTAAATTAGAAATAGAATACTACATATTATTATTAATATACAGGGTTTATACATATTATACAGGTGTGTAGGTATTAATATAATTTTCATTTGATTTATAAATTATGCGGTAAATAGTTCTGTGTTATACTAAAATTCTTAAATGATGTTTTACAATGTGCTTTCAAGGTCTGTTAAAATAAACATTCAGCTAAAACAAACTTATTTTAAGCTGATAAAATTCTAAAGCTAATAAGTTTTTCAAGGTTAATTATATATAAAAATATTATGCAGTACAATTGACACCCAAATTTCCGGCAGTACAGTAGCGGTCAGAAATTTGGAGTATGAAGTTAGTTTTGCGGTAGCGCTTGGTACAGTGCCCCCACAAAATTAAGCGGCCTCACGATTTTCGTTTAAAATGACGCAATTAAGGCAAGCGTGTGTTAGGGTCAAGGTTTGCACGTACAGTACGCTTCAAAAAGTGATCGGACACCTTTTTGGTCAGGGGGGGCCTGCACTTTTGACACGGTAGTGTACCAAAAATTTAAGCACAGTACCGTGTCAAAAGTTTGGGGCCACCCCTTGGTTAGGGTATTCCCCACATTTTTGACGTGGTAGTGTACCTTTCGTTTAAAATGACTCAATTAACGCAAGCGCGTGTTGCGGCCAAGGTTTGCACGTACAGTACGCTTCAAAAAATGATCGGACACCTTTTTGGTCAGGGGGGTCCACACTTTTGACACGGTAGTGTACCAAAAATTTAAGTACAGTACGGTGTCAAAAGTTTGGGGCCACCCCTTGTGTTAGGGTAATCCCACATTTTTGACGTGGTAGTGCATCATTCGTTTAAGATGACTCAATTAAGTGAGATTAAAGGCTAAGGCTTGCATGTGCACACAAATAATAAGTATAGTGCGCTTCAAAAAGTGATCGGACACCTTTTTGCCCAGGGCGGTCCGCACTTTTGACACGGCACTGTACCAAAAATTTAAGTACAGTACGGTGTCAAAAGTTTGGGGCCACCCCCGAGTTAGGGTATCCCCACATTTTTGACGCGGTAGTGTACCCCAGCTATCAAATTGTAACGTAAAATTTAGTCTGCGCATGCGTCGTGTACTTAAATTCAATCTGCGCATGCGTTAGGTTTGCATTCAAAAACTACGTCAGTGCTGGCGGATAATGGGTTAACACAAAACCAAATTGTTATAAGTAAATTGTGATGACGCATAATGGGTTAACATAAATTAATTTGGTTGCTGGTAATGACTCATCTCTTACGAATTTCAAGGCCAACAGTATAAGCGAGTGTTGGGGTCAAATGTCAACAACAAATTTTAAATACATGTACTCGGTACGTGCCGGGTCAGAGATCAATCAATACACGAGGTACAGTGTGTCTCAAAAATTTGGGTACATCTTGCGTCAGGATGTACTGGGTACATGTTGCGTCAGGATGTTGCCAAACTGTTGAGACAACCGGTGCGGCCGTACCCGTACAGCTATTCTACTAAGGTGAGTAATCATTATGCATATGTGGGAAATGGTAATTTAATATTTTTATAGGGTGTACATATTACAGAGAAATATTGCACCGTTAATACATATATATATATATATATATATATATATATATATATATATATATATATATATATATATTTATTTATTTGTTTATAGGAAATAATTATGAGTTTGATCGAGTTTGATGGTTTGGGTTTTTTTGCAACAAAGTATGAAGTATGCAGATTATTTTAAAAAACAAAATTCTTGCCCCAATGTGCCCATTCGTCTTTTCCACCAATTTCAGTTTTTTCTTGTCTCACTGCATATTGATAATCAGTGACTTTGAAAATCTTTATATACCATTTTGTTTCAATAAAACTAATTTTTTTATTTTTATTCGCCATTTTGGACCCACCATTTTGAGTTTTCAAAATAGTAATATCAAATTCATAATCAACGACTTTGAAAATTTTTATATAGTATTTTTGGTTTCAATAAAACTAATTTTTTATTTTTGTCCGCCATTTTAAATCCGCTATTTTGAATTTTCAAAATAATAATATCAAATTCATAATTAGCGACCTTGAAAACTCTTTTATACCATTTTTTGTTTTACTCAAACTAATTTTTTATTTTTGCCCGCGTTTTTTGGAAATTGGACCACTGTTCTATTGCTAGTTACTTATTTTACTGTTGAGAAAAATGTGTTAGATAAGACTAGTATAGAGATTAATTCGAAATTAGCAATCTGTCATTTGTGGAAATAACATAAAACCATCTATCAACGTTTCTAGCAGAAATTATATTAATTGCTACACACTGTACATGCACCTTTTTACGACAGTAGTAGACGTTCATATTTTGTGTACACAGAATACACAGCATATACATAATAAAGCCGCTGAATTATTTTTCATGCAAGCAAAACCAACTAACATAATGGCACTGTGGTCTACGCGAAAAACTATATTTTACGTTTACAACGAAAATGATTTGTATTTTCTCTTTTTATTTATTTTCAGAATGGTTTACCATCAGCGGAAAATCCATACGTGTTCAATGGGGATTTTGTCGATCGCGGAAAAAAAGGATTAGAAGTATTATTGTTATTACTTGCATGCATGCTTGTATTTCCCGGAGGTGTTTTTCTAAACCGCGGCAATCATGAGGATCATATCATGAATGCTAGGTGAGTTGAGTTTGAAATTGAGTTTGTTATTTTTAAAATAGCTAACTGAATACACAGCAGTACAAGTAATAGCTACAGTCTACAGAGATATATAGATAATCATTTTATTAGCCGTCAATACATTGTACCCACTATATTATATCAAATCAATTTTATGTAAGTACGGTTATGGGTAAAATAAGTGTTACAGTAAAGAAAAAATTAATCCAGATTTTAGTTAAATATTGGAGATGAAAAATGTAAGATAAATTTCTTTTATCCTAATTTTGACTATCAAATTCTTTATGTATGCAATTTTCAAAACCCTTAGTTATCCATAACAATTTCAATCACAGTATGACTTTTATTTTGTCCAGAGTTGTACATAGTTATGAATATAATTAATGAATATCAGGACCGGGCAAGTCCTGATGTTAAAATATAGACTAGGCAGTTCTCTACGCCAGGGATTCCCAACGTGTGACTTGCGGGCCAAAATGTGACTCGTGAACTCCAAAAATGAGGGCCGTGATGCTAGATCGTCCGTAACGAATTCGAAAAGATTATTTACCTATATTTTTTCATAGTATAAAGCGTTACAAAGCTTATCAATGTAAAATTGTAAACTATAATAATAATAAAGAAGAAACTAACTGAAATTGTAATGAATTTCATATAAAACTTTTATGTGTACGTATAATTATATGAAATGGTGTTTTCTGTCTTATCATATTTTGCTTGCTCAAACTTTTATGTAGGTACCTACATACAATACATACAAAAAATAAATAGCATGATAAGTAGGTATTTGTTTTGTGGTTAAAATTTTATTAATTTGAGATTTTTCATTCGTTGAGTTTTAATAATATAGAATAAAATATTAGATTTTATTCTAATTTGATATTAATTATTAAAGTTTTATAACAAATTGTAACAAACGAATTTATTAAATTAAAACGAGAAATAAGCTATTATTATTCTTTTAAAAAAACTACCTATACTACTGTTAAATAACATATTGTAAGGTATAGTTGGAAAAAAAGCTTCAACTGATTTTTAGTTTATAATGGTTAAATTAAAATGTTTTTAAAATACAGTAGAATACTTTCAATAATGTCAAATTTGTCCTGACGCGGAACAAAATTTTCGTGAAAACTATGCTCCTCCATTCACTCTGGCTCCGCATTCCTCATTGTCACATTACATTCCAATTCGTTCTAGATAATACCAGTGACTGAATAGAAAAAAATTGTTTAATTTTAGTTGTTTAGTACCTATATGGTATTTCATATGATGTATATATAGGTAACACTTTTTTTTTAATAGATAACAAATACAATAAAATTGTTCTTTCCCATATATTTCCCAGCCCTACTAGCAAAATATTTTTAGTGCAAGTACCAAATAATACAAATTTATAATAAAGTTAGAAACATAATTCCATATTTTGTTAGTTTTGTAACGTTCTTTCTAGTTTGTTTAGATACAGACAAATTATTCGGTTTAATTTTTTGGAAATATCAAATTTGACACTTAGAAACCGTTGCGGCAGAGAAACTTTATGAATTTTCACTACAGTAGTTTTAATTATGAATTTTAGTATACATCTATATCCCCTCTGAGAACTTCAGTGACTTACGATATCGGTTTTTGAAACAAATTGGTAGATTAACATTTGATTCTCACAGTCGAATGTGCTTATGTAGGCTTCCTACAATTTGTTTTGAATTCAATGATAGTATCAACATAATTCTTTTAAGTAGACAGGTGCATTCCGTCCAAAGCGTAGTTCCCGGTCACTTTTCTTAATCTCTACGGCACGGTAACAAATCTTAAAGTAATTTTCTCATGTTATATAACAACCGATGTATACGAATGTAAGGAACAAATGTGTAAAACATGGAGAAAATAAAATAATTTAAATTCGACATTATTGTAATCAACAAAAAGCTAGTCCTTTCTAAAAATTCTCCAAAAATCTGCCAGTCTCCAGCTATAAAATATCGATCTCCTGTAATTTGATAAAGAACAATATATTCCAGAATGAACAAAATCGAAGGAGTAACGCAGAAAGACATTTCGCAAGTATTTTTACACATTGACCCATAAGGAATAATTATGAATAATTTTAAAACGTATTTTCGGAAAACATTTTGAACGAAACAGATTATAGAGACAGAATACCCTCACGGACCTTCACCTTATTCAAGGGCCATTTAAAATGTTTGAACCGGACGTGTACAAAATTTTGAAAATAAGTTAAATAAGAGTAATCATGTAAAAAATAAAATAGAAACGTTAAGAGCTTCTGGCTAAAAGATTTTTTAGACTATAGTACATTTACTAGAATTAGATATCTCATTAATTGAATAATAATAATATTAAATCTGATAATGTCTATATAAATTAGCTATTGCAAAATAATTTTAAAACTTTAATCTAAAAAACAACCAGTGGGTACAAAACCTTAGAACAATCTCCACAACTTTCGCAAAAAAATTGCTTCCATACACTTTCAAAATTAATTTCTTAAAACAGATAACTGGCGGCATTTTAAATTTATTTAAAATGCCTCCGGTTACATGTATAAAAATTTCTGTACCGTAACGTCGGGAAAACTTTTATTTAAATTATTTTTTCGTATTCGTATAACACTGACTTATTTCCAACATTCTTTTTTTTATAGGTACGGATTTATTCGCGAAGTTCAACAAAAATATAAGGTATGAATGTTTATATTATTTTAGCTCAAATAAATCACCCTCCCTTAGTTTTTTTTTTAAATTACGTATTTCTTTGCAAGTTTTTATTTACAGTTATGGTGAAAAAATTAAAATTTGTACAATCATTTCTTGACTTACGACCGCGTTCAAGATATATATATATATATATATATATATATATATATATATATATATATATATATATATATATATATATATATATATAGATTATGTGGTGTATGATATTATTTTGAATGTAAGGTATTTTCAAGTACATTAAATTATGTTTGTATGCATGATTGATTTTTGTTATTTACTTCGATTAAAGTCTACAAAAATGTATTAAGTTTCCGAAAAACACAAACACAAGTGAGTCAATACTTTTGTGAGTAATTGCATATATAATATACATATATTTGACAAAACTAAAGAAAAAAAATACATTTTTATCAATTTTTTTTTATAAAACTTTTCCATTGTAAGTGCGAATTGGCATAAATCAAGGTGGCCGTAGCTTGAGAAATAACTGTATATAATCCGATCAATTTAGCCCTAAAAATAGTAGTAAAGATACAAAAATTAGGGGAGAACTGAAAATTGGCACGAATATTCGGAACACCATTATAAATAAGTGTTGGAAAGTCCTCATCGATCCTGTACTTGGAAAAAATTTTATTCCAGGTCAAAGGTGTCAGAAATAGGTTTTCCGGATTTTTCAGCATAACGGTAAGTTTTAACATAAAATCAGGTCAGACAAAAATTGTATATCATATAATTATCTATAAAAAATGTCTGAATACTTTTTTTTCCTAAGAGCCAGCGTTTCTGAGATATAGCTATTATAAAAAATTTCCCACTTGCGCCGGAAAGACTTCTTAACACAATTTCTTGTAATTCTAAAAAGGGATGTAGTGCAAAAATAAGGCTGCAAAAAAATTGGATTGTTTTATTCTCTTGCATGTACTAGTTGTCAAGGCCACTCGTGCTCTAATGTTGAATAATCAACAGAAGAGGATTCGTATGATACCAACGAGGAGACATGTGATGCATCGCTATTGAGGCAATTTACTTGCACCCAACAAGAAGAACAAGAAGAAGAACAAGAACAAGAAGAACAAGAAGAAGAGGAAGCTGAAATATTAGACGATTATGAATCTGACGAATAATTTCCCTCACTTTTTTTAAATCTATACCACTTTCATCATTCCCAATACTAATATTTTTTATTTTCTATAACTTTCAATTAAACAGGATCACCATAGACCGTGGAATAGGACTACCGGGGAAACCCTTTAAAAAAACCCGCTAAGTACACTACCTCACAGGTGGCGTGGAAACGTGTGCATATTTTGAAGATTACAACTTTAGTAATAGTTATATCTCAGAAACGGTGCCTCTGAGGAAAAAAGTATTTAGACATTTTTTATAGATAATTATATGATCTACAATTTTTGTCTGACCTAATTTTATGATAAAACTTACCGTTTTGCTGAAAAATACGAAAAACCCATTTTTGACACCTTTGATCTTGAATAAATTTTTTTTTCCAGGTACAGGATCGATGAGGACTTTTCAACATTTATTTATAATGGTGTTCCGAACATTCACACCAATTTTCAGCTCTTCCCTAATTTTTGTACCCTTGCATGTTTAAACTGACCGGTGTAATATATTTTCATAAAACTAAAACAATGACTTTATAACGTAAAAGCCCCCATTATGGAACGGTATCTAATACTGGAACAGTTTTGATATTTACATATTTATTTCTTTAATTAAGTAATGGAACATTAAAAGCGAGGTGAATTTAAATTGAAAAACAATCATTCTATTAAAAATAATTTTTGTTATCAGACATTTCTTTCAGAAATAACTTCATTAATATGTAAATGTCAAAACTGTTCTAGTATTAGATACCGTTCCATAATGGGCGCTTTTACGTTATATAGAATATGGTACACCCATTATCTTAAAAAGGATTTTAAAAGAATGAATAATTGAAATGCTTTTTATTTTAATTGAATCCTTTTTTTGCATGTATATATTGCATTCGTCCGCAAAGTTTCAAGTTTACATATATTAAAAAAAAACGCCGTGAGCAGCGGGGCCCCATCAAGGAAGTCGAATTTTTCCTTTCATCTTCGGTATTAAATGTCTACAAGCGAAATGTAATTGAAAGTGTACAAGCGATTTGTCATTTTGGTGGTTTCAAAACTGATGATGAGTGTCCGGCTGATCGGGGATTTAAAAAAAGGGTTTAAGTTTTTAAGGTCTGAATCTCAGTGAATTTCAATTTTGTGCCGATAGCAGTTAGCAGGAAAAAAGCCAACACAATTCGTAGGAGGGCATTCCTATCCATGCTTATCCGCCAAATGCCTTTGTGTTTTATTTTTAAATATTAAAAAAGGAACTTAAGTAGTAAAAAGGAACTTAAATAGTAAACTGGAAGGCATTTATCAAGATATTTTTTCTTTCCAAAAAAATCCAAGATTTCAATTTTATAAATAATAAAAATCCAAAATTCGTACTTTATAAATAAACAGTGACATTAATAACATTTTTAAATTACTTAATATTTGTTTATTACATTTGTTATAGAAGTATATTCATTTTTTTAAAAATTTTTTAAATTACTATTCGCCTACTTTGTATTAGAATAAAAATATTGCATTTAAAACACATTTAAAAATACCATTGAATTCCGATGTAAAAATCGGAGAAGTGGGGGGGGGGGGGAATAAGGTGGAATCCCTAAAGGGCACTAGCTGGATACTAACCCAATACATGTACAAAATTTCAGCCCTCTAGGTTACCTTAGGGAGTCTCTAGACGTATTAGAAAAAAACGCAAAAAAATCAAGGAAATATTGGCGTAAAAATTATAGGGGTAAGGATTAAAAGTTTAAACCTCCAAAAACCAGTGGCTGGCTATTAGCTTAAACTGTACACAAAATTTCAGCCCTTTAGATTTATTTGGGGAGATTTTGACCCGAACGAAACTTAAAAAACAAGAAAAATCATGCTCTTTTGGGTATAAAAATGGTGAGAGTAAGGATTAAAAGCTGAGACCCCCAAAAGGCACCCCCTTGATACTAACCCAATCCGAATACAAAATTTCAGACCTCTAGGTTTATTGGGGTGACCTGTGCGAGTGGTATAAACTTCGAAAACGTAGAAAGAGCATGAAATTGTAGCTTAAAAATGAGGAGGGTGGGGGTAAAATATTAAAACCTCCAAAAATCACAACATAGGTACGAACTCTATCAACACACCAAAATTCAACCCTCTACGTTAATGCTGGGGGGCTGTGGGCGTGTTAGATCCAGCCAAAATCGTTTTTTCCCCTCTACTCCCGCCAAATCGTCCTAAGAAGCTGAATTTTGGATATGTTGTAGATAATTGACCGAAACATTATTTCGAACCGGTTTGAAAAAGTTTTATTGTTTTACCGCTCCCCACCATCCGCTTAAAGGTTGCGTCGGATCCAAAATTTGCCCAAAATTTTACCCCACTTTAATAGTATTGTTCGGCATCGGAATGAGCACCACTTACCAAATTTCAGCTCTTAACTTCCATAGGGGGGCCCTACACATATTAAAAGTTAGCGGAAATATATATATATATATATATATATATATATATATATATATATATATATATATGACATTTTTTTTCTACAGAATCGTGTTCGACGGGTCCGAAAATAGACAGCGCCCGTACTCCCACCTACCGCCGTTCTTATCGTATAGGCTGTATAAGTCTAATTTTTCGAGGAAAAATTCGACTAAAAAATGAATCTGTAATATAAACCTTCATATGTTTGATTAAAAAGTTTTACATTTCACAATTATAAAAGATTCACCAAATGTTAGAAATTTTAAACATAAAATTATAAAATTCTTGCATGGATTATTAAAATGTGAGGTGAATTGTTCCCTAGGTAAGTGTGCAGGTGCTTTAAGCAAAATGATATTTGTTTAAGGATTTTTTTAAAGTGCATGTTCCATACCCAGACCAATAAACACTATTATTTTATACTACTAGAAACAACGTAAAGCCAGTTTGTAGGCATTTTTATTGAAGCAGGTAACAGGATGAGACGGGTAAGTACAGTAAATACAATGTCAATTTTTGAGGGGGCAACGGGGGCATGTGCACCCCCCCCCCCACTGCAAGCGTTTAGGGGCGCCAAAAACGGTGAAAATGCTTAAAATATTTTTGACGCAGTGATATTTAGAAAAAATTTTCGTGGAAAAGGAAGTGATGACTAAAAAAAGAAGAGGTCAACAGTGCCCATTTCTGATAGGGCTGAGGTGAATTAGGTTAATTTGTTCCTGCAAGAGGAAGTGATGTGCAAAAAAGAGAAAAGAAGGTCAACAGTGGCCATTTCTGATAGGGCCCAGCTGCATTTTCTTCTGCAAAAGAAAGTAATGAGCAAAAAAAAGGTCAACATTATCCATTTCTGATAAGGGCTAGGTGCACCAAAAAAATGTTGTTGACCATCTTTTTGTTTGGTCATCACTTCCTTTTCCAGGGAAAATTTTTTTTGCCACGGTGGGCGTCAACAGGAAAATTTGCCCCGTCCCTAATGGCTCTAAGTCCGGCCCTGACTGCAGAACATAATTTATATACGTACCTATTTTGAAAATAAAGTGAATACCACGTTCTTTCTTTTAGAAATTTGGAGTTTCTTCTCAAAAAAGTAAAATTTTATCATCAATATTATATTTTGACAGTAATTATTTGGAAACGTTACTATGGATATAGTTGGTTATTGCATTAATTACTATATTACAGAATAGTATCCGGTCCCATCCTGGGGGCCAAGTCTTGAATTCAAATATCACATAACATATGTGGAAAAATGATGTCATGTGAGAAATTAACACATTTTGTTCCAATTGCAAGTCTTGAATATTTTATGACAAAAATTAATGGTTATTAATTTCACAGTGATATAATATTAACAAAAATATAACCACATCTATAATATAGGTAGTGCTATTTTGTTTTCACATGTGATACCAATTAATTTTTTAAGTAAAGTCCAAATATTATAAGCAGATTTTTTGAAAACTTACGTCTTTTCGAAAATTTTAAGTTATTACATCTCAAATCTATTAAATTTACTAAAAGTTTACTCAATTTTAACCAAATATTTTTTAAAAATTTGGACGTTTTGAAGATTTATTTAACATTTATTATTAGTCTACTGGTGGTGGATGTAGATCCAGATTTTTGACCCTCTTATTGTATTAATACGTTACCATATGCTTGACCATATCCTACTTTTAAACGAACTTCAGTTCTAAAACAACAAAATTTTAAAAAATTTTTTTCTATATATATAAAACGCAGTATCTATAAGGAAATTTTCTTTAGAAGTTCCTTCCGATTTTGAGATTTGAATAAAAACTTTACAATTTTCTTCAAAAAATTTAGAAAATATGTAAGAATATTTTCTTTTGTCTGCGTGAAACGCTTCCAAAAGATAGAATTAGTCTGTAAGGTTTGGAGTTCCAGAGAACTGTTGCGAAATTTCGTACATTGTACGAAAAATCTGAATAATCTGTATAATTGGTAATATCAAATAGGTAATTGAATGAAACTAATTTTAAAAGAAAATATTTATAGTAAATAATGAAGCATACGTTTACTAAAATATTTAATAAATCAACAAAAGTTTTCAGAATTTAAATTAATTATAATGTTATGTATCTCCATGAACTCTTTTGTTACTAACAATAAGAGTAAGAAAAAATTTTTTAGTCGAATTTTTCCTTGAAAAATTAGACTTATACAGCTTATACGACAAGAACGGCGAGAGTAGGGGCGCTATCCGTTTTCGGACCCGTAGAACACGATTCTGTAGAAAAAAATGTCTGACATATATATATATATATATATATATATATATATATATATATATATATATATATATATATATATATATATATATATATATATATATATATATATATATATATATATATATATAGACTAATAATAAATGTTAAATAAATCTTCAAAACGTCCAAATTTTTAAAAAATATTTGGTTAAAATTGAGTAAACTTTTAGTAAATTTAATAGATTTGAGATATATATATATATATATATATATATATATATATATATATATATATATTTTCCTACTACCTTTTAATATGTGTGGGGCCCCCCTATGGAAGTTAAGAGCTCAAATTTGGTAAATGGGGCTCATTCAGATGCACAACAATACTATCAAAGTGGGGTCAAATTTTGGGTAAATTTTTGATCCGACCCCACCTTTAAGGAGGTGGTGGGGGGCGGTAAGACAATAAAACTTTTCCAAACCGATTGGAAATAGTGTTTCGGTCAAATATCTACAACATATCCTGTTCAATTCAGCCTCCTCGGATGACTTGGAGGGGGTAGAGGGAGAAAAAAGGATTTTGGCTGGATCTAACACGCCCACAGCCCCCCAGAATTAACGTAGAGTGTTGAAATTTGGTGTGTTAATAAAGTTCGTACCTAGGTTGTGATTTCTGGAGGTTTTAATATTTTCTCCCCACCCCCTCATTTTTAAGCTACAATTTCATGCTTTTTCGACGTTTTCGAAGTTTGTACCACTCGCAAAGGACACCCAAATAAACCTAGAGGGCTGAAATTTTGTATTCGGATTGAGTTGGTATCAAGGGTGTGCCTTTTGGGGCTCTCGACTTTTAACCCCTACCCCCACCATTTTTATACCAAAAAGAACATGATTTTTCTTGTTTTTTAACAGTTTCGTTCGCGTCAAAATCTCCCCAAATAAACCTAGAGGGCTGAAATTTTGTGTACAGGTTAAGCTAATAGCCGGACACTGCTTTTGGAGGTTTCAACTTTTAAACCTTACCCCCACGATTTTTACGCCAATATTTCCTTAATTTTTTTGCTTATTTTCTAACACGTCTAAAGACTCTCTAAGGAAACCTAGAGGGCTGAAATTTTGTACGTGTATTCAGTTAGTATCTAGCTAGTACCTTTTAGGGAGTCCACATTACTTTTCCCCCCACTTCTCCCATTTTTACATCAGAATTCAATGCTATTGTTTTAAATGCATTATTTTTATTCTAAATACAAGTAGGCGAATAGTAATTTTAAAAAAATTTTAAAAAAAAAGTGAACTTACTTTTATAACAAATGAAATACATACATATTAAGTAATTTGAAACGTTATTAAAGTCACTGTTTATTTATAAATTAGGAATTTTGGATTTTTATTATTTATAAAATAGAAATTTTGGATTTTTTTGGAAAGAAAAAATATCGTCATAAAGGCCTTACTGTTTACTATTTAAGTTCCTTTTTTAATATTTAAAAATAAAACACAAAGGCAATTGGCGGATAAGCATGGGTAGGAATGCTCTCGTACGAACTGTGTTGGCTTTTTCCCTGCTAAATGCTATCGGCACAAGATTGAAATTTACTGAGATTCAGCCCTTAAAGACTTAAAACCTTTTTTTAAAGCCCCGATTAACCGGACACTCATCATCAGTTTTGAAACCACCAAAATGACAAATCGCCTGTGGACTTTCAATTACATTTCGCTTGTAAGAAATTCAATACCGAAGATGAAAGGAAAAATTCGACTTCCGTGATGGGGCTCCGCTGCTCACGGCGTTTTTTTTTGTTTTTTATAAATAACTAAGAAAAAATTGTTGATTAAAAAATTGTGCATTTTGCGACAGTCTGAAATGTCAGATATTGTCTATCTAATTTAATATTAGAGAAAAAATTTATGTAATTTGTAATTTCTATAGTTATATGTGGTTAACTGCAGTTATATTTAACACATATTCTACGTGATCTGTACGTATTAAGTATATTTTCACAGTATCACGCAAGAATTTCAAGACTCGCTTTTTGTTGATATCACATGTGGTATGTGAAATTGCAAATGTGACAAAAATAACAACAGTGAAATTGTGATATCCGTATCACATTTTCAAGACTTAGCCTCCAGGGGGCCAAGTCTTGAAAATGTGATAAAAATATCACAATTTCACTGTTGTTATTTTTATCACATTTGAAATTTCACATACCACATGTGATATCAACAAAAAGCAAGTCTCGAAATTCTTGGGTGATACTGTGAAAATATACTTAACGCGTACAAATCACGTAGCACATGTGTTAAATATAACTACATATAACTACGGAAATTACAAATTTTATAAAATTTTTTGTAATGTCAAATCAGAAAAACAATATTTGACATTTCAAACTGTCACAAAATGCACAATTTTATTAATTAACAATTTCTTTTCTTAGTTACCTATAAAAAAATGAATATTTTTTTCTTATTCTTAGTTACAAAACAGCTCATTTAAGATGCATAATATTATTAATTTAAACTTGCAAAACTTCTGCTCATTCGTTAAACATTCTAGTAAAGGTAAATTTCGTTATTTATTATAACGATTCTTCTAAAATTATTCTCATTCAATCATTTTAATTATATGTATACGAAATCTCGTAACTATTCTCTTGAAGTCCCAATTTTAGGGGTTAATATTACCTATTAAAGACATTTTCCACAGGTAAATGAAAACGCTCTTATATATTTCTAGATTTTTATGGAGAAACATATAATGTTCGTATTCAAATCGCAAATCGGAAGGAACTCCTAGAGAAAATTTCCATGTAAATACAGCCTTTATTGTTTCTTATTTTTTTGTTTTATTTATGTGTATATAAAAAATATTTTCTTGGAATTTATCTAGATTTACTAGTTGTTTTAGTAAAACTGAAGTCAGTTCAAAAGTAAAATATGGTCAAATACCCAAATTTTAAAGAATTGATATAAGAGGAGGGTTAAAAATCTAGACCTACGTTCACCAGCAATAGACTAACGATAAGTGTTAAATAAATGTTCAAAATATTCAAATTTTAAAAAAGTATTTGGTTAAAATTCAGTAAAATTTTAATAAATTTAACAGATTTGAGTTGTAATAACTTAAAATTTACGAAAAGACATGAGTTTTCCAAAAATCTGCTGATAATATTTGCATTTTACTTAAAAAATTAATTAGTATCCCATGTGAAAACAAAATAGCACAATCTATATAGATGTGGTTATATTTCTGTTGATAATTATATCACTGTGAAATTAATAACCACTAAATTTTGTGATAAAATATTCAAGCAATGGGAAAAAAATGTGTTAATTTCTCACATGACGCCATTTTTCCACATGTGTTATGTGATATCTAAATTCAAGACTTGGCCCCCTGGTCGTATCTGGCTGCCTCAATTATATATTTATATAATTAGTCTATATATTATATAATATGTTCATTGTTCTGTGGTTCCATAACTTACAAGGAAATGCACCCAGAGTGAAATTCGGGATTTTTATGAAACTTCGCTGGTGTGTAGAACTGGCAAAAATAAAGAACCCGTATGTTTTTTATCGGCCATTTTCCACGTTTAGGGTGTGAAACCCCCCTAAAAATGGGGGTTCTAATCGTATTTCTTAAAATATCTCGAAAACTATAAGAGATAGAGGAAAACTTTAAATTGACAAAATTATGTCACCTTTTGAAAGATCTAATCACCTGTATAGGTTAAATCAAAGCCGGGTTCAAAAGTGGGACTCGAGGGGGTGAAAATGAGGATAAATTTTCTTGTACAACCTGAATTGTTCTATGTATCAAATTTTTGGTATCATATGTAGAAAGAGCACCAAAAATTAGGGAATACGTGTTTTTGCCTTTTTTTCGAAATATGTGTGGTATCCAAGCCATATAAGGAGAAAAAAATAGGGTAGATTATATTGCATCATTATTGATTCCAAATAGGTTTTACATTTCTTAATTTTTATGTTGATTTTCATCAGGAAAATGTAAATTTTTACTTTCAGATAATGATTCATATGTTTTTCAGTACTAACTTCATTGGTAATTTTTTCATGTGTACATTTGGTTACTCATTTCGATATTTTTTGTACCTATTTCTGCGAAAGTTAAAGTTCTCTGATGTGCTTGTGTTAATGAATGCTCGACAAGAAGCAATAATCTCCTTCCCTCACTGTTCAGCCTGCTTTGTAATGAATTTTGCGATTTGAGAAATGGGGTTGACACCCTACAAAACATACAAAAAGAATAAGAAAAATAGTTTGAATGTTGAGAAAGAAATAAACCGCGCTTATTTGGTTAAAAATGAATTTGTAAGAAGATAAAGGCAGTTGTTGAACGGAAGATTATTGCTTCTTGTTGAACATTTATTAACACTTGCAGACCAGAAAACTTTGGTAGAAATAGGTATAAAAATATCGAATATTAGTAACCAAATATACAAATGTCTAAATTAAGTAAGTACTGAAAATTACATTGACACATTATCGGAAAGTAAAAATTTACATTTTCATGATGAAAATAAACATAAAAATCAAAAAATATAAAACGTATTTGGAATCACTAATAATGCAATATAATCTACCCTATTTTTTCTTCCTTATATGGCTTGGATACCACACATATTTCGAAAAAACGCAAAATCCCCTAATTTTTGATGCTCTTTCTATTTACGTTGCCAAAAATTGATACATTGAACCATTCTAGGCTGTACAAGAAAATTTAGCCCCATTTTTACCCCTCCAGCCCCTCTTATGAACCCGGCCTTGATTTAACCTACAGAGGTTACCTTTCAAAAGGTAACATTTCGTCAATTTAAAGTTTTCCTCTATTTCTTATAATTTTCGAGATATTTTGAGAAATACGATTTGAACCCCCAACTTTAGGGGTTGGTTTCACCCCCTTAACGTGGAAGATGGCCGATAAAAAAAAAATACGGGTCCCTTATTTTTGCCTATTCTACACACCAGCGAAGTTTCATCAAAATCCCGAATTTGACTCTGGGTGCATCTCCTTGTTAATAATATTAATAATTGTAATAATAATCAACGAACCTACGCAAAAATCTATAAATTGAAAATCCAAAAAAAATTTTTGGTTAGATTTAAAATTTTTTTGTAGCTGTACCAATTGCAATTGGGTATTTGACAGTAATTTAAAAAAACTATTTTTATTTTTAGCTAACTATTTAAGTTGTAATAGTACCGAATATTGTACTGTTACAAATTATACTATTGCTATAATTATAATATTATTCTGTTTAAAAAAAACTGAAACCTTGGAATCTAAAATGTAATAATTCATTATTTGAAACTATGTACCTATTGAAATTTGGTTTCTACTAAATGTAGAACTTTTTTTTATCATTTATATTTTTATTACCTATTATAATATCGCCAAAAAATTATACAAAATCTAAATTATGAATGTTACGAATATTTTACGATATTACTAGAATCTCTTAGGTATTTAGCTTCTGACAATACTGGAAAATGAGGTAATATTGGAAAAACGTGTGTGTTTTAGAGAGAAATTTTAAACTAAAAAAATTCGCCAAGTGCGTGCCGGACACGCATTATCACAGTTACGTGGTCAATAGCTAATTTTTCACAATTTTTAGGATCAAATGTAGGAAATTTAATAGTACGTATCGACGGAATACTACTAGAACCACGTATGTCGATTTTTCATTGTTTTGAAATAATTGACCGAAACATTATTTGCAACCGGTTTGGAAAAGTTTTATTGCTTAGTTGCCCCCCACCACCCCTTTAAAGATTAGGTCGGATCCAAAATTTGACCCTACTTTTATAGTATTGTTGCCCCCATTTTGTCAGCGCCACATACCAAATTTCAGCTCAGTTCGTTCATAAGGGAGCCCTACACATGCAAAAAGGAGGCACGAATTATATATATATATATATATATATATATATATATATATATGTAAGGTATTGTTTCTTCAGAATCGTGTTCTACGGGTCCGGAAACGGAGAGCGGCCCTACTCTCGCCTCGTCCCGTTCTTATTGTATAGACTGTTCTAATTTTTTCTGTGAAAAATTCGACTAAACGACTGAGCACTTCTGTGTCGACCCTCGTATGGTAACATACCATTAAATTATGACATAATTTGAAATTTGGAGATACAAGGTTTTGTTATTGTTAAATAATTTTCATTCTGATAAATAAAATAAAATGAGATTTTTATTAGCCTATGATCAGTATAAGATGATTCTAAACATTTATATCTAATTATCTCAAAACAGTGGAAAATCGGCATACGTGGTTCTAGCAGTAAGCCGTCGATACGTACTGTTAAATTTCCTACATTTGATCCTAAAAATTGTGAAAAATTAGCTACTGACGACGTAACTTTGATAATACATGTCCTACCACGCACTTGGTTATTATTATTATAGTACCAATTTATAAAAAAAAAAAAGAAAGATAATTGTAACCAAACTCTTTTGTATAAGCGGATGCTTAAAACAAAATAAAAATTCTAATTCTAATTCTAATTCTATTAATTTTTTTATTGAAATATTGAATTAATTTATTCATTCATAAGTATTACTTCCAGTGTAATTATGAAAACTTTTAAAGTAACAGAGAATTATCTAATTTTGTGAGATACGAGGTACTGCATTCAATTATGTCAAAATTCAAAATAGTATTTCCAACAGATGGTAGTATTGCCATCTACCGTAGAAGACCATTAGATAACGACACAAAAATAGACTGACATAATACAGGTATCTATATTCCATACATATAGTGCCATCTAGTTGTGTCGGTATGTAGGTCTAATTGTGTCGGTATAATATCGATTTAGGTATGTTGGTATGTATGGATTTTAATGATATATATCTTACCATCACGTGCTGCCACCAAAATCCGTCGAAAAACGATGGGTCATTTTTTTAACTAAAAATAATTCAAGAGCAAACATACTACAGCGATTTAGTGGTGCACTGATAATGTACGTTTGAATGAAAAATATCTCACTGCCTAACTTTTTTAGTGGAAAGCGCCACCGATGTGTATAGGAAATTAATGATCACTTATGAAGACTTATGAGTGAATGCATAAGTTACGTGGTTTTTCAGGACGACGTAACTAATAAGTATATAAAAAACATCAATAAAAATTCTCTAAAAATAGGTTTTTTTTGTCGTATTAGATGCATATGAACAATTTAAAACACTGTTTAAAAATTTATCAAATACCGAATTAAAAATGGAAATTTGTGATCATACTACTTTTACGAAATTAAATATTACTTTTTAATTGGGCTACATAAGAATTTATTGCTGCATCATGTCCGCATTAGCTAACCGTGTCATATGGATGGTGACTGTACGCTGCATGAATTCTCTATCGATTACAAGTGGAAACTATACACACTTGTGTAACTAACCAATCAAAGATTTTACAACTGTTGTCTATGCTGCATAGAGTTTTTGTGTTATAAAAATATAAAAAGTTGTAGAAAGAACATGTGAAGAGCGAGGGAATATGGAAACCTTCAATAACGGTTATCTTTGTAGGCATATTTTTCCCCACGTCAACTTGTATATGCCCCAAAAATACAGGGTCTCCTATCAGTAGTTCAAAAACTTTTAATATATCTATAGTGATTTTGTGCTTGTAATATTTGGGATAAAATTTATAGCGTATTAAGCAGTGTATATTATAGTTTCCATGATAATCTAATAAAGTAAGGGAGACATTGAATTTTCGATCTCGACTGTGAAGTTCTTCCATATTCACACTATTTTCTCATGACTTGTTTTGCACAGCACATCGAATTTTGTTATCTAGAATCTAGATAACAGGTAGATAATAGATAATCTTATTTAAAAAATCTAGAGAAAGATAACAGATAAATAATTAACCGTAAGTGCCAATGCACACATGCTTGTTTTTACCGCTGCGTGCATGCTGCGGCGCCGCACGGCACCGCAAGTATGTGTGCATCACACAATTTAACTCCATGTACTTTATAACCGCTGCAGCGCCACACCGTGCAAAAACCGTATGTGTGCATCACATTTTGCGGTGCCATACTTATATTCTTAAATACACAAATAAATTTACAAAACTGAAATATATGTTGATAATACATTTCATTAGGAATCCTAAGAAATGATGAATTAATTTAAGTTTGCTTTATTTAGAAAAAAATGAAAATATATATTTTTATCTTTTTTCTTTGCCTATTAGAAAGACAAGATAAAAACTAACTTCTTTTAAAAATATCTAGATAAAAGTTAATAGATAACGAAAACGTTATTCAGATAAAATTTCAGATAACGTCATTTAAACACAACACAGTTATATATAACACGTATTTCAAAATAACGCAAAAGCTGATATCTCCGAATTTTTTTATATTTTTTCAATCTATGATGTTGAAAATTTAATACTATTCTGATCTAGACCGATTTAAACGTTATTTTATGTTATTCCATATTTGTGAATAATAAAACAAATATTTTAATTTACAAAAAACAAGCTTGTAACAATTGCTTTAAGCTTAATGTATTTGGTGCGAGATAGTCAGGTACAAAAGTATATCTCAAAAAAAATTTTTCTTTTATCAAAAATTGAAGAATGTATTAATATTCTTCAGTTATTATACAGAGCCTTTCACAATGATTGAAGTGCCAAGGTCACAAAAAATGTGTAGAAACAGAAATATTGTCGCTCTTCATAAAAATGATTAAAATTATGTATAGGGTGATCAAAATTATGTATACGTATAACGTTGGATAGCGTGGCATGTTGTTTGGAAAAGGGAATGTAGTTTTATAGAAAATATCTACTATATAGTTACCAGTGTTGTGCTTATCTAGATAACGTTATCGGAAATGTTATCTAGATAACATTTTCGTTATCTATTATCTTTCATCTAGATATTTTCAAAAGAAGTTATCTTTTATCTTATCTTTTTATTAAGCGAAGGAAAAAGATAAAATAATAAAAATAAAAATACATCTTTATTTTTTCTGAAAAATAGAAAATTGAAACTAAATTCACCGTTTCCCTTCCCTATATGTATTCATTTGGCCGAACATATAATTCAGATAAATTTTGACACACTCTTAAGAATTACAAAAATATTGAAAAGCAATTATTTAATTTTAAACAGAATTCTTATTGTCTGGGATTATTGCCGTCATTAGTTGGAATAACATTTAGTCGTGTAATATGAAATGTCGTATTCCGCTCACTTGGTCTACCATGTAATTCAAAGAAGTATCGACATTTTTTTAAGCATTAGAGAAATGTTTAGAAGCAATTTTCGTATTTTAAATGGGATTCTTGTAGCTAGAAATTATTTCGGCCATTAGTTGGAATAACATTTTATCGTGTAATATGAAGTGTCGTTTTCCGACCATTTGGTTGATAATTATCAACACTTTTTAAGCACTTTTTTAAATAAAAAATTTTGTACTCTATTGTGCTAGACGTATGCTATCATGGATCGTAAATAAAATAACTAAATTCCAAAACATGCGATTTTCGCCGCCAAATCTTTTCTTTAACATTTTTGTAATTTATTGTAATTTACACATCTTTCTGGGGACCGGTGAGGTACTTTCGCAGCCCGGCACTGGTCCACGGACCGGCGGTTGAGAAACATTGACCTAATGCATTATTTCTGTAAATATTATCTTATCTGTTATCTAAAATTTTATCTAGATAATGGTCAAATTATCTGTTATCTTTATCTAGATATTTTCAATTATGTTATCTATTATCTGTTATTTACATAATAAAATTCGATATCTTGCCCAGCACTGACAGTTACCGTGAAATAAGTTTTGTGTTCAGCACTGACCTTGGCACTTCAATCATTTTGAAAGGCTGTGTATTTGTATACCACTTGTTTTTTTTATTTCCGCGCGCTTATGTTCTAGCAATATAAAAGCATTGTTGAAAAACCGTTGTGAAAACGTTGTAAAATGATGTTTATAAATTATATTTAAAAAACGGCCTGGTCAATAATTTTTATTTGTTATTAAATATGTTTTTTGTAACTTTGTATTTTATAACATATTAAATTTTTATCAAATTCCTTTGACACATTTTCATTTTATTAAAAAAAAAAAGAAAATAGAATTTTCCCATAAGAGCCAATTTTAAAATTACAAAACTTTGAAACCATTTTTCTCAAAATTGGGGTGGTCAATTTTTTTCGGTATAAGCTCGTATTATCGTATTATCGTATTATCGAATGTCTAGAAAAGTTTCGTTAAAATCTTTTGAAAAATCGTTTTTCGGACCAACTACCTCAATAGACCATTTTAAAAATTTTATACATTCAACCATTTAGGCTGTACAATAAAATTTACCCCCATTCCACCCCTCCAACCCCCTTAATAAATGCTATTTGAACTTCCAACTTTAAAGGCTGGTTTCTTCCTGTAAAAGTTGGAGTGGCCGATAAAAAAAATACGAGTCCCTTATTTTTGCCTGTTCTACACACGAGTAAAGTTTCATAAAATTGAGAATTTCAAAGGCATGAATCCCTACATAAAACGTGACAAGTTCTTGGCTACAGAAAGCGTGCCAGTTTTTTTTTATTTAGTTTAAAAAAACATCCAAAATTTACGCCACTAGCTAGAATATCGATTTAAATTTTAAAATATAAATTCGTACCCACTTCACTACATTTTAAAAATTAATAATGGCCATCGCAGTTATTCAAATATTTAATTTTATAATATAAATTGTTTTATTGTTTTATTATCATCGTCAAATTGACTGTACATAGGTATGTTTTATGCCAACGTATATATTAAATTATGTACATGACTGAATGTTATTCTATTTGTACTAACAAATTATTATCAAATAAAAACTTTAAATATATAGGTCATCCTCTATTTGCAACATAAAATAGAGCGTTTAAAAATACTAAAACCAAACTTTTAAACGGGCAACTGCAATGTATAGTCGTTATATCTGAAACTTGAAAGTAATTTTACAATTATAGCATATATATATATATATATATATATATATATATATATATATATATATATATATATATATATATATATATATATATATATATGTATGTATTAGGGTGGTCCCTAAAAACTAATATTTAAAAATTACTAGGGGCACCCGTTAATTTTGTTCCACAAGTTCCATAATATGAAAAAGACTTCCATAAAAATTTTAGATTTTTAAAAAAGGTTTTAGGGGTCGCTACCAAGTTTTGAATTTTCAAAATAATCGAAGATTTTTCAAAATTTCTATAAAATTTCATTAAGTTCGTGAGCACCAAAGTGACATTGTTTATGATTTAAGTAATAAATTAGAACACTACATTAACTTTTAATTATACATATCACTCATTCATAGCTTATTAAATAGATTTTCCCAGAGCCTAGATGGCACTGCAAAAGGCATGTCTGAGCACATCTATTTAATGAGCTATTAGTGAGTGATATGTAATTAAAAGTTAAGGTAGTGTCCTAATTTATTATTTAATTCATAATCAATGTCAAAATCAGTGCCCATCAACTTAATGAAATTTTATAGAAATTTTGAAAAATCTTCGATTATTTTGAAAATTCAAAACTTGGTAGCGACCCCTAAAACATTTTCTAAAAATCTAAAATCTTTTTGGAAGTCTTTTTTCATATTGTGGAACAAAACGAACGGGTGCTCCCAGAATTGAAACGAATCCGGCGATATTCATTTCATTCGGCAATAAATAAATAAAAAATTTTACTTGCAATAAACTTCAAAATTTGGAACAAAGTCATCGTATTTTACGGTATATGCGAAAAAAAATTTAGTTTCGTAATAGAAACTACGCAAACAATGTTAATTTCATGAATTATATATATATATATATATATATATATATATATATATATATATATATATATATATATATATATGTATATATATATATATATATATATATATATATATTTATATATATATATATATATATATATATATATATTTATATATATTTATATATATATATTTATTTATATATATATATATATATATATATATATTTATATATATATATATTTATTTATATATATATATATATATATATATATATATATATATATATATATATATATATATAATTCATGAAATTAACATTGTTTGCGTAGTTTTTATTACGAAACTAAATTTTTCTTCGCATATACCGTAAAATACGATGACTGTTCCAAATTTTGAAGTTTGTTGCAAGTAAAATTTTTTATTTATTTATTGCCGAATGAAATGAATATCGCCGGATTCGTTTCAATTTGAAAAAATCACTTTTTTCAACTTCTTGAATCGTGAGTTTGCACTTACATAGCATGTAACTTGATGCGTAAGCTACTTATACTGTTCTGTTTTTTGATTGCTATATCGTCGGCTTAAGAAGAAGAGTGCCTGACTCCATTTAAAAAAAAAAATTAAATTAGCCTCTAAATATTATATATTTAGAGGTTATTTTCATTTTTTTTTTTAATTTAAGCCGAAGTTACAGATTGTTACACGGAGTGATATACATGGGTTGGTCTTTTTTTGAAGCAAGTATATTGTACAGTGTACACCACTGTGAACTACGTATGACAACAAGCAATCCAACATAAGTAAAGCGAGGATTCATAGTGCAGGTAATAAATTATCCTGTTAAAAATTGCCGGAAAAACGTTTCACCATTCGTTAGAAGCGGCACATAATTTATCTATTTTTCATAAGTACATTTATAACTTTTTTCTAAATGCGCTCTATAGTTTGTGTGACACGAACTAAAGAGGTACTCTACAAATATATTTTGTTTTGAAAACAATTAAATTTCATATACATAACATAGTCGCTCAATTTAAGTTTGTAACATCGCTCGCGCGACGAACGAACACAGTTTAATTTGATCAACTGCATGTAAGTTATGTAAACATCTATTGGAAGAAAAAATTTTTTTCCACACACTGAAACTATAAATCATCCTGTCAAAAAATTGAATAGTTAAAAAAACATATCTGAGAGGAGCGTAATCTTGTAAATTTTTTTGAGGAGATATTTCTTGTACAAAGATATAGATAAATTAAAACTATTACATAATTCGATTTCACCACTGGGTTGGTCATCGAAAAAATGCTTGAATAGCGAAATCTGGCAAAAGTTCTAGAATATTCTCTCAATAATCAGAAAAGATATAAAAAATCCTTAATCAATGGATTGACCGACGAAAAAGTAACCAAGTATCGATATTTAGAAAAAGTTCCAGAATATTCTTTTTGGAAATTAGAAAAAATATCGAATATCTGATTTCACCACCAAATTTTTCATCGAAAACCGATAAATTAGCGGAATTCGGCAAAAATTCGAGAATATTCTATTCTGAAAATAGAAAATATATCCAAAAACCGACTTCGCCATTGGTTTGGGTATCAAAAAAGTATACAAATAGCAGAATTCGTCAAAAGTTCCAGAATATTCTTTTTGGAAATCAGAACAATTATTGAAAATTTGGCATCACCATTAGATTGTTCATCAAAAAAGTGACCAAAAAATAAAATTCGGTAAAATCTCTAGAATATTCTATGCAAAAATCAGATAAGATATCCAAAACTTGATTTTACCATCGAATTAGTTAGTTAAAAAGGATCCATATGTAGCGAAATTTAACGAAAGTTCGAGAATGTTCTATCTGGATATCAGCAAGGATATCGAAAAATTTACTTCACCATTTGCTTAGTCATCGAAAAAAAAGTTAAATACAGGTGAAAACATTTGACAATAGTTTCTATTCGAAAATTAATAAAGATGTCGAAAAACCAATATCACTATTAGAAGAATTATTGAAATAGAAGCTAAATAAAGATATTTAACAAAAGTTTTAGAATGTTCTGTTCGAGAACTAGCAAAGATAAAGAATTATTTATCATAAACTGATTATAATTGATGATTTTAGGCTCCATTAGTCCCATTAATTTGGTCAACGATAGTGTATTTTTAAAAAAAAATGACAAATCGTTACTTTTCGCTATCGAAAACATTGATCGTAAATATCACCTAAACGGTGCGTCGTAGCTCAAAAATAAAAAAATTTTTGAAGGCTTAAGCGAAGCAAGGTGTGGGTATTCCGAACATATTGCGACTGTCAAAACCTATTTTTCGCTATCGAAAATTATCGATACCGCGTAACTTGTCATAAATTGGTTATGACTAGTTAATTTAGGCTCTTTTAGTCCCACTGACCTGGTCAGTAACAGAACAATTATTTTTAAAACTACTTTTCGTTAACTTTCGCTATCGAAAACTTTAATCGTAAATATCTCCTAAACGGCGCGTTAATTAATTTAGGCTCTGTTAGTCCCATAGATCTGGTCAGTAACAGAACAATTTTTTTAAAAAACTACTTTTCGTTAACTTTCGCAATCGAAAACCTTAATCGTAAATATCTCCTAAACGGTGCGTCGTAGCTCAAAAATAACGAAATTTTTGAAGGCTTAAGCGAAGCAAGTTGTGGGTGTTCCGAACATATTGCGACTATTAAAACCTACTTTTCGTTATCGAAAATTATCGATATCGAAAATAACGATATTTCCAAAATGGATGATATAAGGAAAGGAAGTATTCTTTCAAATATATATATATATATATATATATATATATATATATATATATATATATATAACATCTACTATAAATTTTCGTTATCAAAATCTTTCGATCGAAAATAGATTGCAAATAGTATTCAATTTTTTTAAACTTATGGTTGTGATTTTTTATATTGTCACTCATGTTTGTTTATTACGTTTTTATGTTCAGTAAATAATCAGAAGATAAAATAATATTTTCCTGCCTTTTTTGCTTCTACGATAATTTTAAGAGAAAATTGGAAAAAGTAGGAAAAATTAAGATTTTCTTCTTTTCAAGCAAAAGGTAGGGGCGGCATTTTTCATGGTGCGTAGGGCGACATTCAGGGTTAATCCGGCCCTGCAACTAACAACTACAACTAAAAACTAAATTACTTATTTGTTAATACTAATAGTTGAATTTTTCAGTCATTAGTTGCAAAAAAGTATTTTTGTCATTGGTTTTTAATTATTAGTTACAACTAACATCTAGGCATCTAGCCAGTATTGACTACTTTTTTGTTGAAAATTAATAAATGTTAATAAGGTGTGCTACACTTCTCTGAAGGTATCATTTTCCTTTGCATTTACATAACAACAATTAAAATTTAAAAATGATTATAGATTTTTAAATTACAGTTTATTTTCATTTTTTAACCCCTCATACTTGTTTTTACGCTACTGGAGAACATTCAATTTTTTGACATAATGATTTATTACTACAATATAATTCCTGGCTTTAAACATAAGTAAAGCGAGGAATTATAGTGTAGTAATAAATCATTATGTCAAAAAATTGTATGTTCTCCAGTAGCGTAAAAACAAGTATGAGGGGTGAAAAAATGAAGATAAACTGTAATTTAAAAATCTACAGTCATTTACAAGTTTTAATTGTTATTATGTAAATGCAAAGGAAAATGATACTTTCAGTGAAGTGTAGCACACCTTATTAACATTTATTAATATTCAACAAAAAAGTAGTCAATACTCTGGCTAGATGCCTAGATGTTAGTTGTAACTAATAATTAAAAATCAATGACAAAAATACTTTTTTGCAACTAATGATTGAAAAATTCAACTATTAGTATTAACTAATAAGAAATTTAGTTTTTAGTTGTAGTTGTTAGTTACAGGGCCGGATTAACCCTGAATGTCGCCCTACGCACCATGAAAAATGCCGCCCCTACCTTGTGGTTGAAAAGAAAAAAATCTTAATTTTTCGTACTTTTTCCAACTTTCTCTTAAAATTATCGTAGAAGCAAAAAAGGCTGGAAAATATTATTTTATCTTCTGATTATTTACTGAACATAAAAACGTAATAAACAAACATGAGTGACAATATAAAAAATCACAACCATAACTTTAAAAATAACGAAAAAAATTGGATACTATTTGCAATCTATTTTCGATCGAAAAATTTTGATAACGAAAATTTATAGTAGATGTTATATATTTGAAAGAATACTTCCTTTCCTTATATCATCCATTTTGGAAAAATCGTTATTTTCGATATCGATAATTTTCGATAACGAAAAGTGGGTTTTGATAGCCGCAATACGTTCGGAATGCCCACAACTTGCTTCGGTTAAGCCTTCAAAAATTTCGTTATTTTTGAGCTGTGATACACCGTTTAGGAGATATTTACGATTAAAGTTTACGATTGCAAAAAGTAACGATTTGTCATTTTTTTAAAAATACACTATCGTTGACCAAATCAATGGGACTAATGGAGCCTAAATTCATCAATTATGACCAGTTTATGATAAATAATTCTTTATCTTTGCTAGTTCTCGAACAGAACATTCTAAAACTTTCGTTAAATATCTTTATTTAGCTTCTATTTCAATAATTCTTCTAATAGTGAGATTGGTTTTTCGACATCTTTATTAATTTTCGAATAGAAACTTTTGTCAAATGTTTTCACCTGTATTTAACTTTTTTTTCGATGACTAAGCAAATGGTGAAGTAAATTTTTCGATATCCTTGCTGATATCCAGATAGAACATTCTCAAACTTTCGTTAAATTTCGCTACATGGATCCTTTTTAACTGACTAATTCGATGGTGAAATCAAGTTTTGGATATCTTATCTGATTTTCACATAGAATATTCTAGAGCTTTTACCAAATTTCATTTTTTGGTCACTTTTTTGATGAACAATCTAATGGTGATGCCAAATTTTCAATAATTTTTCTTTTTTCCAAAAAAATATTCTAGAACTTTTGACGAATTCTGCTATTTGGACACTTTTTTGATGCCCAAACCAATGGTGAAGTCGGTTTTTGGATATATTTTCTATTTTCAGAATAGAATATTCTCGAACCTTTGCCGAATTCCGTTAATTGATCGCTTTTCGATGAAAAATTTGGTGGTGAAATCAGATATTCGATATTTTTTCTAATTTCCAAAAAGAATATTCTAGAACTTATTCTAAATATCGGTACTTGGTTACTTTTTCGTTGGTCAATCCATTGATTAAGGATTTTTTATGTCTTTTCTGACTATTGAAAGAATATTCTAGAACTTTTGCCAGATTTCGCTATTCAAGCATCTATTCGATGACCAACCCAGTGGTGAAATCGAATTATGTAATAGTTTTAATTTATCTGTATCTTTGTATAAGGAATATCTCCTCAAAAAAATTTACAAGGTCACGCTCCTCTCATATATGTTTTTTCAACAATTCAATTTTTTGACAGGATGATTTATAGCTTCAGTATATGAAAAAAAATTTTTCTTCGGATGGTTGTTTACATAATTCACATGCAGTTGATCAAATTATACTGTATTCGTTCGTCGCGCGATTGATGTTACAAACTTAAATTGAGCGACTATGTTGCTCATATGAAATTTTATTGTTTTCAAAACAAAATATATTTGCAGAGTACCTGTTTAGTTCGTGGCATACAAACTATAGAGCGCATTTAGAAAAAAATTTTAAATGTATATTTATGAAAAATAGATAAATTATATGCCGCTTCTAACGAATGGTGATACGTTTTTCCGGCAATTTTTGACAGGATAATTTATGACCTGCACTATGAATCCTCGCTTTAAACATAAGTTATATAATTAATATAAATAATTGATAATAGTGTGACAATAACATCCTGTAGTACATATAGTGTATCTTTTTTTTATTCTGACTCAAAGTTATCATTCCTTTAACAAATATATCTTGTAATTTATTGGATAAAAACAAAATACAGTATAGAAACCCAAATGACTTCTGCCATGTTTTTCTGTAATGACAATTTAAATTTTTAAACAAATTTTGAAGTTGCTTCTCTATGCATCTCTATGGTTACACGCTAGTAACAAGTATTATTTATCGTCATTTTATTAGTAAACAAATTCTTCTCTGGAAGTACAATCCATTTCACTTAAATTTAACTATAATTCATCACTTATGAATTTAAAGAATTTCCGTTTTCTTGGCTTTGTCCCTTTCATTATTGCACTTGCGTAAATTTTAAATTTGCAGTTTGTTTTTAGAAAAGAATAGAAGATTAATTTGTTTCGAATAAAAGACTTATTTAATTCTTTAAAGATGACTCATGCTCATTTGTATTTGAAATTAGCTATAGTTTTCTATGGACGCCTACTATCTATTTTTATCATGGAAGAAGAAAAAGTATATAATATTGTAAAGGAAGGAGCATTTTCCAAAATATGTACTGATCAACATATTATTATGAATCTTAACCTGCTTGACGTCATTTTGTAAATAAACAGTAACGGTTTTAATGTAATTAAAACATTGCCATTGCTTTTAAAACAATATATTTAGTATATTTTTCTTATAATTGTGATTTCTATATAAAAACAAAAGTAATTAATTAATTAATTTCAATATCTGTTTTATTTGATTCAATAATGCACTCCTTAAGAAAGCTGTTCGACTATTTTATCAGTTAATTTTTCAAATTCTTAATTATCTATCAAATCATAATATTTTTTAACGGTGCTTAAAGAATATTATAAATTACCATAGACTGAAAACAAAAATTGCTCAAATTAATGGATTATTTACAATTTATTTTTTGTTAAAATATTACATTTTGGTTTATATAGTATTGCACCAATAATAAGACGTAACTTCTTGATAAGGGTAGACTCAAACATAAATAAAACTATACAGTTATTAAATTGTCATTTTATTAATAAATAAATAAATACAAACAAAATACATAATCTTGAAATTAAATTTTTATATGTTCATTAATTTTACATAAAAGACGTCACTGAAATGAAGTGTAAACTTAACCTATATTTTAATTTTTATATAATTTTATTTTTTACAATATTTTTGAAATTTTTGTCGTTATTATCACCTATTTTAAATAAAAAACAAATTCCTTACTTACGTAGAGTAAATTCCTTTTTCAGTATTTCCTTTGTAATGCCAAAATTGACATTTTTCCGCTTAATATAAACGTGTTTTTAAATGAAAAATTTAGAAAAATGAACAAATTTTCGCTACAAATGGTTGTATTTATTGATAAATACCATATTTACTTACCCAAATATTATATTTATGGAGTATTAGGTTTATTAATATTGTTCTAACTTAATTTTTTGTAGGACTCGATCTTGTGTGCCTATTTTCACGCGTTTGTGTGCCTATTTACTCTTTTGTTTCTTATTTTTATGGCACATTCAAAGGAATCTACGTATTCATTTTAACATATCATATTATATTATATCTTATCTCTCTCTTAAGAAATAATCTCCATCCATATTCTTCTATATCGATGATTTTTATTAAAATTGCACTTTCAATGAATTTTATTATCTTTTGTTCTTTTATTTTATTATATTTCTTGTTTTTGTATAGAATTGTACGCCCTACAATTTTCATAACTTTAGCCAACGTAGCGCTAACCGTTTTTAAATTATTTACCAAAATCTAAAAATTGGTTTTATTATAGCGTCATAATTTTTGAAATAATTACTTTAGAAAATAAGGTTTCAAATAATAAAGATGTGAAATTCAATTTTCTATGAAAAATGTAACTTGGATTTTTATTGTAGGCCCAACCGTTCACGAGATATTTGGGAAAACACGTTTTTCAAGATTGCGGCTTTAGCACAACCTCTAAGATAACCTATAATCTATATTTTAGTTTTACGTTACCTATAACTAAACAAATCATTTGCAAAAAGAAATTTTAATCGTACTAAAAATGCACTTTCGAATACTCTACCAACTAAGCTACATAGTTGTTAAGAAATTTATTTTATGTAATAAAAAAGTTAACTAAAGAAATCAAAAACCCGACTGCGTTTAAAGTAAATTAAAACGGTGGAAGCAAGATGAAACAGAAAAAGAAGAATGAATAAAAAGTAAAGCAGTCGGAGGCATCAAACTTTCCTGTTTCACTTGGTAGAGCAGGTATGCCTCCGACTGCTTTACTTTTTATTCATTCGTCTTTTTCTCTATTTCATCTTGTTTCCACCGTTTTAATTTACTTTAAACGCAGTCGGGTTTTTGATTTCTTTAGTTAACTTTTTATTTATAAATTTTTCTCTTGCTCTATATTTTCATCTTGTTTCCACCGTTTTAGTTTGCTTTTTGCGCAGTCGGGTTTTTTGATTTTTGATTTTAATTAACTTTTTTATTTAGGTCTTTTTAGCGTTGTTTAATTATTTAGAAAAAAAAGTACGTAGGTACGCATATAAGATTACTGCAGCTGGCAGCCTAAATTACCACGAATTTGATACTAAAAACAATTTTTTATACTAGCGGTAATACACTAGCTTTTGTCTAAAATTTCGTCCACGTAGGGTCACTGAAGGTTAATAACTGATTTTGTAAACTAACTATGTCGTCATCGACTCCATACGGATGAATTCATCGATAAAAATCCCTTCTTAGAGCTTACCTACGCTACATAAGGAAATCCTGTACAAAGTTTCATGTTTCTGGGCCAGTAGGTTTTCTAAGTAAATTTTGACCGTCTATTTTACCCCCTTAGGAGATGAATTTCCAACCCCTTCTTGGTGCTGACCTACAATATATAAAGAACCCCATTGTAGAATTTCACGTTTCTAGACTCAACGGTATTCTATATAAATTTTCATCCCCTATTTTAATCCCTTAGGAAGCGAAATTCTAAAAACCCACTCTTGGTGCTTGCTTGCGTTACTAAAGAAACATTTGTACAAAATTTTACGTTTCTAAATTCAGCGGTTTCCTATATAAATTTTCATCCCCTATTTTTCACCCTTAATGCATAAATTTTTACAAAAATTCTCCCTCTTAATACTCATCTACATTACTAATGGACCCCTGTGGCCCTGTGCAAAATTTTATCTTCCATAAATTTTCATCCCCTACTTTATACCCTTAAGGGATGAATTTCCAAAAATATTCTCTTGGTGTTCCCCTACGTTACATAAAGAACTCGTCTGCAAAATTTCACGTTTCTAGACTCAATGATTTGTTATATAAATTTTTCATTCTCTATTTAGGGGATGAATTTTGAAATTTCATGTAGCCTGTAGCACTCCTGAGATTAAAACGAATCCAGCGACACTTTCTTTACCAAAATTCGTCAAGCCGTTTAGGCTGCAGGCTGCGCCACAGAAACAGACATAGTCAGAGGATACATACATACTTCCTAAAAACATAACCCTCCTTCTGATGCAGTCGAGGTAATAAAAACAGATAAATTAAGAAATTGTTCTAAATATATTATAACTGCTATTTTCTTATTTTTAATATTAATTTATGTAAATAAACAATCTAATTTTAGAGTCTATGTCAGACTAAATTTAGTTAAGTTAGACTAAAGTTATGTAACGCTATGATAATTAATACTCATTCAATCATTTGTTGAAAGGTCTATAATAAAATTATGTGTGTGGAAATATTTGGATAACTAGTAACATTTCCTATAAATTTAGTTTAGTTTTTAAAATTCTCTGTGTTCAAGATTTAGCAAACTTACATTTATAATTAGTGATAATTAATTAAAATAAAAAAAATTTTGTTGTCACTTCGACATCCGTAAAATGTTGTTATTAGCACCGAGCACAAAAAACAAAACCTCTCAACTGAATGCGAGCAACTATCGAAAAATACACATGAGAGAAACTTAGCCGTCAAGTACTGAAGACGTTTAAGTTACGTTCTAGCGAATACAAGCATTAGAAGCGTCTACTTTTGCACCGCTCCCATTACCCGCTAGCTTTCATTACCCCTCGCTCCCCTAAATTTACTAGAAAAAATATAAACCCCAAGTGTAATACTGTAAGACCATTTAATGAGTAAAATAAGTTAGTATAATTAATATTTTTGTTTAATATAAGGTACTATTGCTCTGAAAACAATTAAATTTACCAATAAAAATTTTTGTTTCATTTTTATCGAGTTTACTTACAATGATATGACCAATAAAATGTTTTGTACCATTTTTTTCACTCTAAAAATCTGTAACTTTTTCTTCTACGATAAAAGTAAAATAAATTACAATTATGGACTTAACACACCCGAGTTAAATTGTCACTTTTAATAAGTATACGGTCATTGTCGCTGTACAGCGTCAAGTAAAACCTTAATAACTGCGACGCACACTGTACCGCGTTGACAATTCAATATGAAGTGTATTTGTTGTTAAACTGGTGTACTAGATACACAATAGTGGTACATATACACCACAGGGCTGACGAAAGGTTAGGGCAGGTAGGACAATTACCCGGGGACCTGGGCCTAAAAAGAGGGCCCGCAGGTGCGATTAGGGGCTCGGAGAAATAAGCCGAGGTTTTTTTCATTTTCCTTCTCCAACTGTTTGGGAACCGTTTCCTTGGGAAAATTTCTGGTTTAAAAAGGAACAAGTAAGACGAAGTTTTTTTTTCTTTTTGCTCACCAATTGGCGTATTTGGAAAATATACCCGTATTCAGAGCTCAATGTATCTGAACTCGGGTATACATTCAATGTTTAATAAGCATAGTTCGACACTTGAAAATATACCCATTAAAAGCACTGAGCTCCGGTATATTTTCAAATTCAATATTTAATAAGAATAGTATGAAAAACATCCCCACTTTTAATTTAATGGTAAACAAATGGTTCAATCAACTAGTTAAGGGAAAACAGCACTGTGACGTCGTAAAAAATTGACAATTTTAGCGAATTTTTTTTGCAAATTTGAGTGAATATATGAGTGTCGAATTAAAAGGGCTTTAATGAGTATCCATTTGTTCATATAAATTTTTATAGAAAAGTATTAAATATTTGCAAACTTAATAATGCAAATGCACCCAAAAAATTGCGAATTATACCAACAGTATTGCAATGATGAATCATTTCAAATTAAAAGAAGAAAAAAAAATTATTCAAGTACATAATTGTAGCTATCATTATGCATAGGTTTTTTTTTACATTTTTTTCATAAAATAGCAACGGATTAAAAAATTTTTCATTTTGTTTTTTTTTTTGTTTTCGTTGAATTTCGGTCTAAAATTTTCACAATATATTCTCAATATATTGTACTTTCGAATTAAACAAAAAAAATTCCGATTTTTTCAATTCAAGTTACCAAACTACCTTAATTGCACCAAATACTTTTCAGCGGATTCTAATTCAAATAATATCCGTCCATATCCATACGCTTTTGTAAAAAAAACACATCTAAATCTGTTTTATTAATCATTATTCAATTTTAAGCAAATTTTGCACATTTAACTCACACGCTAACAATTAAAAATTAAGATAAGAAGAAGCTAAAAATTATTTCAAAAAATTGTAACGGTTTTTTTTTTTTTTTATTTGCAACAAAGTAGCGCTTGTTTTAACCCTTTGCGCTTATAAGACATGTACAGCATGACAAGGTAGTTTGTCCATTAACTCTACCATATTTAAAGGTGTTTTGTCTGTTGGATTATAAGACATGTACCACATGACACACTGAATGTTGAACTGTAATGACTGCTCATACTTCACATTACATGAATATTTTATTTAATAACTGCAAACACATTCATTAATTAGAAAAATTGTAAATAAAATAATAAAAAATCACGTTGAATTATCTTTCTAAAATTAAAAACTAATAAAAACAGCGTTGAGGACGTATTTAGCGCATTTAGTATTCAACTTTGGGGAAACAAGGTTAGAACGTCAAAAGAATCCGTAAAAAAAAGAACTTCGGTCGTTGTCATGTGCTACATGTCTTACCAGCCTATTTACAACTCACTTTTTTTACTTGAGTGCAAAGAGTTAAATCATGTGTGCATTACCTATATTAAAAGTATTCGTATTGAGGTACGCTGAAGATCGAGTATAAATTACAGTTAAAATAAGTTTGAAAATATACCTTGTTAGTAACTGTATAAGATTACACTAATTTATTGTTGGGTATATATTCAAATTTTCATAGTAGTATTCTTGTACTTGAAAAGATACCCGATTTTGGCTCTGAAATGAGGTATATTTTAAAGAGTCATTTTGTTAGTTTCTGTTTTGTAAATTATACCCGATCCTAGATCGGTCAGTGACGTCACAAGTTCTGACTTCGGGTATATTTTCAAAATACGCCACTAATTGTATTTTTGAGTAAAAACTGTTTCATAAAAATTCTCTTTTCTTGTACCCTCGAGCCCGTAATTTCTCTCGCCGCGCCGGCCCTGTATTATACACATATTCTGAAAATGTTAAAAACTGAGCAACTTTACCACGGAAAATTCTAACCTATTCCACCGTCTAAAAGTACAACTTGTGTTTTAAAAATAGAAACCACAATAGTATGTAACAACAGGAAAATTTAAAATGAGAAAGGGTAGAACGCATTAAATTTAACCACATTTATACGTATTTTAAGTATATAGAATCGCCATCAAGACAATACCTTACAATTTACAAATGCAAAAAAGACAATGAAGACATTTTTTACGAAGTAATCTTTAAACAACATAATTAAAAACATAAAACTGTCGGTTAGGCCTTATAAAGATAATATCAATTAAAAAGCCACTCTTAAATGTCAACCGTATTTAAAATTGATTAAGAATTTTAGTTAAAATTGAAAATCTGTAAAGAAATTGCAATTTCCATTTTTCTATTCTTAAAAGAAAAATTTACATATATAAATATTTATGGAAGAAGGAAATTGTTTAAAAAATTTTCCATGCGTCTTTTCCACAATCGATTTCCTTAGCAATATTGTTAAATGGTTAGGTAAATCGTCAACCATTCGCCTCTGTTGCAAATTACTAACTGTTAGAATTCATTTGAATAAAAATCAAATTAAATCAAGGCACTACTACGTTGATCAATAATTGTATACATTAAATTTTTTCAAATGAAATAACCTAACTTGATAAAATAGCTACTAACTTTTCAATTATATCAGTGTTTCGTAAACTATTCTCATCCCGGAACACATTTAAATTAAAGATTTTTAGAAAGCACACGAGTAAATTTGGGTACTATTAAATTTATTACGCGCGCCATTTAAAATAATTTATTTTGTGGCTTTGTTTTTGTGACTAAATAATAATAGTCCAGGAGGTATCGGCGCATGACCACCTCAATTTTTTTATGCAATCCTGTTCAAATTGCCCTACTGATGATATAAATGCATGTTGCCATGGGACAATATTGTTTAAACATAAATTGTTTAAACAATTTCAAGGAATTATTATTTTTCAACCGGACGAATTTTTTTTATATTCTTTATTGAAATACAAATAAAAAAGGTCCTATGGCTTTTCACGATAAAGTTAATATTTTTAGAGATATGAATTTTTAAAGGTTCGAAAAATCTCAAATTTGGGTACTTTTGACCCATGAAAAATATATTAAAAAAAAAAAAATATATAAATAAATAAAATAAAATAAAATATAGGTAAATAATATTTTTTTTAATTAATGTCTGTGATTTTTGAATTTGTAGATATTAGTATGTTTTTCAGTTAGCAAATTCGACATATAGGTATACCAAATAAAACTTTAAAAGAAATTTTCACTGTCTGTCTGTCGGCCTGTCTGTTTGTACGAACCGATTTAACTCAAAAACTATTAAAGTTATTGAATTGAAATTTATAGGGAATATAGATATTAACCTCCCGCTCAATCTTAGCAACATTTTAATCTAGTCTCCCAAATGGTTGTGTACAGGATGATTCAAATAGAATCTTCATTAAAAGTTCATGGTATTCTAAATAAATTAGATTTTTGAAAATTTGGTTATAGAAGTTTTCAATTATGAAGACTTTAATTAAAATATTTTTAACTTACTGCCACTTCCGGTTACACCGGAAGTTGACACCAAATTTGTTATTTGAAGTGTTTTTGACAGCAGATTTGAATTCGCTGGAAATTGTCAATAATATTCTATGTGACAGTGACATTTCAGCTTTTGGACTTGATACAGGGTGGTCACATAAAGCATTTTTTAAATATTTTTTTGTTTATTGTGCAAATCTTTTTTTTTTTTCAAATGAATCACCTGTATTTTTATCATAATTATGTTTATCTATTAAGTACTATAAGATATCCTAATATCTAAAACTGATATTTTGAAAGATACATAGAATTTATATAATAAAATCATCAGTTAGGTTTTCTATGAGCTCGGCTGACACAAAACTACGGTACAGATTTCGGTGAAACATTATAAATTTATTCCTTAGACGTTTCATCATCTCAACATCGACAACATCCTCAGTCAAAATTATCACAATATTCTTTAGGGGGATTGATATATTCAAGACAAAAAGTGATATGTCAAAAATACTAATTTAACAATAAACGGGAACAAAAGAAAGAAAAACAAAAGAGTACCTAGGTTACGATAAAAATATTATTTTAAAATTTAAATGTTAACTTCAAAACTTTTTTACTAAAATTTCACCTTAGAACAGGATAGTAGTAAAGTTTAATTACAGAGGAACTAAACACAATTTTTAAAAAATCCACCATGGTTCTCGGATCCTGAAAAGGATCTAAAATTGAATTAATTTTAAACCCATCAATATGGGAATCTATGGAAAGATCTCAAAGTGTGAAAATTAGATATATTAATATGGTTACATTCGAGTCGTTTGGCGAGCGGAGCGAAGCATTATATGGAATTAATCTTTTATAGAATTTTAAACTGATTGGGGATCGAAGCGAAGACTTTAAAGAATTGATTTGAAATTAAATTTGCCCGATTTGTTTCGGAATAACTGATTTAAAGTAGCTTCACTCATAGTTAGGATAATTTTACACGAATGAAACTGGAGGGCATAGTCAAAAGAGGTCAAAAATAAGTTAATACATGTTTCAACACTTTTTGAAAATTATCCTGTAAAGAGTAAAATAGGGGATAAACGCAAAAAAATGGGGGAGAGGTCAAAGTTTACATTTTCAACGCCTACTCTTCTAGCGTCTCCAACAATGAGTCAGTTACTTTAGGAGATGTTCAAATATAATGCTTACAGGGGATATTGGCGTGTTTAAATTTTCCAATAGGAATAGAAAGGATACTTATTTAAAGTCGACAAAATATTAGGTATTTTAAAAATATATAAAATTTGAGTATTTTAAATCAACATACTTTTTTACTTCTATACCAAATTCGTTGACACCTTCTTAATAAATAGTCTTACTTTAGATTTTTAGTCTATGTAATATGCTTGAAGAAATGACAAATTAGTTTTTGAAAATTTTCAATTGTTCCTAGATAACTGGCCAAAGGGAGAAATTAAAAATAAAGAGGATTGATGAGTGAGCTTACCAATAAAAAAAGCCTATCATTTCAGATTATGATGAGAAAATAGGCGCAAAATATTTTAGCAAACTACTTAAAAGAGATTACCTTTACTAAATTATGAAATTCACGCTTGCGAACGCGCAGGTAACAGCTAGTTCTTTATACAATAGTTAATAATATTTTTAATAGAGATTTAAAAAATTTTATTGTTTATACCTATTTTTTAATTGTTAATTTCGCGCACTCATAAATATGCGTCGCTTACCTTTAAGTATTTTTTCAACCGGACAAATTTTTTTTTTATATTCTTTATTGGAATACAAATAAAAAAGGTCCTATGACTTTTCACGATAAAATTAATATTTTTAGAGATATAAATTTTTAAAGGTTCGAGATTTTTCGAACCTTTAAAAATTCATAAAAAAAATTTGTCCGGTTGAAAAAATACTTAAAGGTATTTTAAAGGTAAGCGACGCATACTTGTGAGCGCGCGAAATTAACAATTAAAAAACAGGTATAAACAATGAATTTTTTTAAATCTCTATCAAGGATATTATTAACTATTGTATAAAGAATTAAAAAAAATATTATTTATATTTTTTTTTTTTTAAATATATTTTTCATGGGTCAAAAGTACCCAAATTTGAGATTTTTAAAACCTTTAAAAATTCATATCTCTAAAAATATTAACTTTATCGTGAAAAGCCATAGGACCTTTGTTTATATGTATTTCAATAAAGAATCTACTTAATAAATTTCTAACACTGACTGACTGACAGACAACGCACAGCCTAAACCGTTGGGTTTAGAAGAATGAAATTTTGCACAGGAGTTCCCTATGTAACGTAAGTGACCACTAAGAAAGGAATTCTGAAAATTCGCCCCCTAAGTGGGTTAAATAGGGAATGCAAATTTTTATGGAAATTCGTTATTTTTGAAGTTAGAAAAATATGTTACTATGACTATTAAAATAAAAAATATCTTATTTAATGAATCTTTAACTTTGACTGACAGACAACGCACAACCTAAACTGTTGGGTTTAGAAGGACGAAATTAAGCACAGGAGTTATGAAAAAAGGCGTTTAGGCTTCTATTTATAAATAAAAGTCAGTTGTTTCTGGAAATTTATTCCCTAAGGAGTTAAAACAGAAAATGAAAGTTCATATGGAAAGTTCGTCATTCTTAAAGTTAGAAACGTGGATATTGATTTAGGCTTTTGAAAAACATTAAAAGTGAGTACCTAATAAAAAGATGTTGCCGAGGGGAAATCCTATCAGGCATACGGCTAGTATAAAATTAATTTGTCCGGTTGAAAAATAACAATTCCTTGCAATTGTTTAAACAATTTCGGTTTAAACAATATGGCCCCATGACAACATGCATTTATATCATCAGTAGGGCAATTTGAATAGGATCGCATAAAAAATTGAGGTGGAATAGTTTTCGGTACTCATGCACCGATACCTCCTGGACTATAAGGCTTTACGTTCGTTTTTGGCATCTGTTGTAAATAGCATACTCCATTCACACCTCTACTTTTTACACTTTATGTATAGAAATTATGTAAATTACAATTACATTACATACTATAATTAATTTTTAATAATGTTTTTTAGAGTGAAACAATTTACAATAGACATAGAGTGAAGATCAAATTTGTAGAAAATTTTATCTTGTACAACTTTTCTGAAAACTTCAAAAGTCATTTAGAGCCTAGGAAACAAAATATTTTAAAAAGACCTTTAACCTTGAATGTTTTGACTCACATATACGAGATTCCATAAGACTTTTGTGTAGAGATGTAACTATACTTAATCTTGCCGATACGATACCGATACCGATTATAGTAGTAAATAATCGGCGTACCGATATCGATACTTTAGCAGATAATAAATCAAATTATATGTACCTCAGGCGTTTGTATTCATAAAACTGAACATTTATATTATTGAACAAAGTCGATCTTGTGAGAAGTGTAAAAAAAATGTCAAATCAAAATTCAAAGAAACTGTTTATTACACTGTGCCGATACATAAAATCAGTAATTAAAGTTTACTTTTGGCAGATTTTTGTAAAGAAAGCAAAGTTTTTCCAAATTGTTTACAGATAATCTGTTGCACAAATCATTTTGTATGTGTGTGATATCGGCTGTATTCTAATCGGCGATATCTATATATCGGCTTGCCGATTATATCGGCCGATAATCGGTATCGGAATCGGTATCGTTACATCCCTAATTTTGAGACAACATATAAAATGTCAAAAGAAAGATTTAAACAAGTTTGCAGCTAATTATCTTTTTTTTTATATTAAATCCCTATTTGACTGGGCTATATAGTATTTTCATTCTATTTCGGCGGTTATGAGAATGATGGTAAATGTATTTTAACGAAAAGTAATGCCCCTCTCCCCACTTTCGTTCTATGTTTCACTCCTCATAAAATATTCTCGTCCCTTTCAATATCGCCACTTTCACCATTTTCAACCGATCTGAGCCTTCTTTCAGTGTCATTAATTCGATCATTTGTGAACAGTGATATTAGTTAAAATACTTAATTCGTAGAAACGAAAAATTCGAGCACGGGAATATTGAGAGAGAGTACTGTATCGTTAAACTATTTTCTTAAAAAAATATGTATGTACAACTCTGTACATACTAGGTTTTTTGTTCTCAAATATTCGTACGAGTTGCTTCAACAAAATAGCACAACAATGTTAGAAAAATTTCTTCGTATAGGGATCATCCGTAAAATAGGTACGCAAAGAGGGGAGGTATATACCTAGCGCGAAGATATGTAACGAGGAGGAAAAAATGATTCGAACAAACATGACGTAACGTTTGAAATACCTACGTCAATTTTATATTATTTCTACATAACTTTTTACTATTTTAATAATAGGATAAAAGCCCCCTTTGTGGAACGGTATCTAATACTGGAAAAGTTTTGACATTTACATATTTATTTCTTTAATTAAGTAAGGAAACTTTAAATGCGAGGTGAATTTAAATTGAAAAACAATCATTCTATTAATAATAATTATTGTTATCAGACGTTTCTTTCAGAAACAACTTCATTAATATGTAAATGTTCATAATTAGATACCCTTCCACAAAGGAGGCTTTTACCCTAATTAGTACAGTAAATCCCTAAAGAAGACGATAATTTTCTCTTTTTTGTAAGTCGGGTGATTTAGGAGAACTTTGAGTTTTTCCTTTTCTTTAAATGCATTTATTTTGTCTTATCGGAGTTAAATAATTTTTGAAATCATAGGATAAAAGTTATAGTATATCTTCAATTGGAAATCGATTTTTCTAAAAGCGGTATCAGAGTGGATACGGATAACTTGAAATATTAACTTTTTCACCTAAAGGGAACCAAAGGTGAAATTTGGAAATATTTTATAAAATATAGTTTTTTAAATATTTTCTACCTACCCTTAAAAACGCAAGGTAAATTTTGATTCTTTATAACCTTTAAACGATATGGTAATATTAATCATAAATGTTTACATATATGAGCGCTTTATCAGTTACTAACGCTCTCACAAACCACAAGGTTGCAAAAATTAAAGAAAAAAGTGGGACGAAAAAGTCCTAACATTGTGTTGTCACCTTTTTTTAATTGTATTCTGTAATTTATGTTTTAGTTCAATAAACACAGCAAATAATATTTGAAAAATTTTCAACATATTTCAAAGCTTCTTATTATAGAAATTTTATATTACTTTGTCAGTTTATTTACAATGTAATCTTATTTTTATAACAACTTCGTCTACTTCAACTTATTTATTACTGTAATAACCTAATTTTATTTTTATTATTATTTGGTTTTGTTGCAGCACAATTCAGAACGTCTGTTGAAATTGATTGAAACTGTATACAGATGGTTACCATTAGGAACAATTGTCAATAATAAAGTACTCGTGGTACATGGTGGTATTTCTGATACAACGGATCTTGATTTGATTAAGAGTCTCGATCGAGGAAAGGTTAGTATACACAAACTAATATTATTGTGTTTCTTTTTTTAATTCTATTTATAAAAAAAAAAAATTGAATTACTTCTTCACATAGGTATTTTCAATTTCGAATATACCTATTGTTATTTTTTTCTAATTTGATGTTAATATAACAATGGATATCTTTCCGAATATCAGCAACAGATGTCGTTGACATAATAAGGGATTAGAATAGCTGATTAAGTATAATATTTATTTCTTCTCCGTATATATTCATTCAAGATCTTCAGAACAGAATTTCTAACTATTATTTGTATATCTTAAATAATTACTCGAGAAAAGCATGAAAAAGTTATTACACATATTCATATAATATTCAAACTTCAGGGAATATACTATGGCTTTAAAACTTTTTTTGTTATTTTCAGCAACTGACACGTTAACAATTATAAAATTAACACTTTGACACCTGTACAAAATGTACAAAAAATATTAAAACAAAATTAACTTATCTGATTGATATGCAACTGATTGTCAGTTACGTTTATTGTAATGACTATGCAATGTTTTTACTTTCCCATCCACATAGAATTGTAGGCAATAGCGGAACTATAAGAAGGGGAAGTTTGATAATCAGACCAATTTATGCATAGGTATACGGTTTTCAATGGATATTGATGTTTTGGAACTTAAAAAATCCAAAAAACCAAATATCCGGATGGAAATTTTCCGGACCTTAATGTACGTATGCACGTATGTTGACGTTTAAAACAATCAATATCTCCAGATCTACTAGGGTTAGAGATATGAAAGCCACTTCAAAATAATTCTGTCTTTGCGGCATCAAATGAAGCAAAAATTGATACTCTTTATCCAGTGGTCTGGAGTTCTCGCCATTTTCAACTTTATTTTTGTACTTTAGTTTTTTGAATATTTTTCGGACCTTATTTCTAAAAATCAATGAAACTAGTACGAAAGTTATTACAAAAGACCTCCATTACTTTAGAAAGAAAGTTTCTTTATAAGTAGCATACTTTAAATCGGCAATGGATTTTTTCAAAAAGCGTCACTGTGGATGGGAGTGACCTGAAATATAAACTTGACTACCTGGAGGAAACCAAGGACAAATTTTCGAAAAAATTGTATGAAATATAATTTCTAGAGATTTTAATTTGCAGCAGCAGTAGTTGGAATATGGGGCTTCTAGATCCACCATCCCACCATCCGACTTTTTGAGCGACCTCGGCAGGAGGCAACTACCGAGGCGGTTCTAGAAGCCTCCGGCGGTGGGTGGAGCAAAATTTTTTTCTAGCCTAGCGGAACTTGATCCAGCCTAAGAGAACCTAAGGAAATTTGGTGTAACCTAACAAAATTTTTCTAACCTAAGAATTTCCCTAATAGATGGCGCAACCACCTTCGAGTTTTGTAAATTCACTGCTAGATGGCGCAGCCACCTTTGATAGCGTTGCTAGTCTGGATTCCTGTGTGTAAGTTTGAAAAATTGTCAATAGATGGTGCTGAAAATCCTTTTTGATAATTAAAAGATGGCGTTGCTAGTCGGAACCACCGCGAATTCTGTACCTTGATTCAAAATTCCATGAAAAGATGGTGTTGCTAGTCGGAACCGCCGCGAATTCTGTACCTAGATTCAAAATTCCATGAAAATATGGCTCTCGTAGTCTAGATCCTGTGTGTAAGTTTGAAAAATTGTCAATAGATGGCATCGAAAACTTTTTTTCGATAGTTAAAGGATGACACTGCTAGTCTGAACCACCGCGAACTCTATACCTTGATTCAAATTTTATCATATTTTCATCTGAAAACAGGTTTAAAGTTGTATAAATTGTCAGCTGACGTCATTAGAAGATTTCTGTCTAATATGCAAAAAGGAATTTTATCGTATGATTTCATATTTTTTATCTGAAAACGGGTTTATACAGGTTTTCTCTAAATAAAATCACATTTTTTGTTTTAATAAATTTATTTAAAAGAAATATTTTACAATAAAAATGTTTAAATGTTATTACGATAATATTTGTATATGGATATGACATTTTCCATGGCGCAAGTTGCTCTGGAATGATGGTCGCATCGAGGACTAATGTATATCGATTTATACATATTTTGTAACAATATTCGTCAATGGATTATATTGAACCACACGATCATGTAGTAGAAGGCAAAATGCTGATGTATTCTCTGGCACCTCCTTCAACGTTTTAAATTCAATTCGAATATCCACTGGTCCACTTTTCAAAGTTTCGTTTTGATGAGAACAATCGATGAATATAATTGGCGCGATATTCTTGAATTGCGTTTTGCTTAAAAGCGGTTCATTCTTCTTACAATCATAATATGCTTGTTGAAATTTCGAATACATGTGATATGCTACTGCATATCTATCATTACTGAAATCTAAATTCAAATCAATGTACGGGTATTTCGCAGAATTTAAATAAACTTTGACGTCTGAAAGTTCACAGTGATCGAAAATACTGGAATCTTTATCTTTTTTATTTCGTCGATTCGTTTGTAGAGCGAATATAATGTAGCGTGGTTTCTCCAGTTGAGTCGATGTTTTCACCGTCCAAATGTTTTGTCTCGCTGTTGGAATCGTTGGCTGTATATGCATATCCCATGATCGAAAAGCAATTGTAATATCTCGACTATTTTCCACATACTTCAACAACTTCAGTTTCTGTTCATCTGCAACTGTAACGTGTGGAACCATCCATTGAATTTTATGTATATGGAAAGTGACGTCATCCGTTGGTGATATGACTGCATCGTGATCCGTCCGAGCCCGAGTCAGAATTAGTTAATGTTTTGCGTTGATGATAACTTTCTTGTAATGGTTAAGAAATCCAAACATCCGCGCCAATGGTAGACAGAAATTGAAGTAGCCTTTTTCCGTCACTTTAATTGTTTCACCTGGACACCATCCGGCGTTGTAGAGTAGTTTGCTTTCATTTTCGTTTAATGCCAAATAATTGATTAACGTTGTTGTCGGTCCCACGTACTTGCATTGATCGATTTCCACGTCGTTCAGTTCATATCGTATTTCTTCAAACAGGTACGCCAATGAATTGTTGGATAATTCCGCTGTAGTCAATACTGTTTTATCGCTCTTCAACAATTGTCCTTCCACATACAGACAACTTTCGTGCGGCAGCAGGATCAGATCTTGGTTTTGACAGCAGATTCGTATTTCGTCGCTGTTTCCAAACGCATTTAGAAATGGTGAATAGCAGTGATACCCGATGTTTGAAATGCTCTCATCGAAATCGATTCCAGTATTGATGCTTAAAATGCTGCTCATTTTTTCCTCTTCAGCTTGAAACCCAATTGTCGAAGAAATTGTTTGTTCTCTCTTGTTAATGGTGGTCGTTGTTGCTTCTTCCTCGCCGATCCGTTCACCTTGGTGGCAAGTTGTAGACTGATCGGTCGCACCACATTTTCGTCTTTAAATACCAACATTTTCACGCCGGCTTCAAATGCAGCTTTACTGTTATAGCTATTCGTTGTAATGTTTGTTTCAATTTGTATCAGATTCACTTTCATGATATTCGTTGGTTTATCCGAATAGTGGTAATGACCAGCCGCATACCTATCCATATAACGTTATGTGAAATTCGATCTAATTTTATCATTTTATTAAGCGAAGAGCAGCAAGAAGCATAAAATATTGCTTTCCTAGAATTCAAAACAATTGCAACGTAAAAATTTTAGTATACAATTTTAGCACATCGCCTTCCTAGAATGAAAGGGAGATATCTGGGAATTTTCCGATTTTCATTTTTGGTACCACATAATGGATCAGGGGTGGCCAACTTAAATTAACTTGCAGGTTACTTTGGAAGCGTATCATAACTCCGCGGGCCGATATATTTTGTATAAGTATGATGAATCTCGCGGGCCAAAAAAAGTTCGAGACGGGCGGCCACGCCTGTAATAGATAAACAACTTACAAGGAAAGGGCAAGAAGTCGAAAATTCAAAAACATCTGAAACTTTGTCAGAATATATAGGGTGGCCACCTAATAACATAAAAAATATCAGTTGCTGCTGAAAAACCTTTTTAAGGGGTGAACCACCCCCTCAAAGTTGGAACTCAAAAATTTAAAAATCGATGAAATTTTGTTTATACGTACCTTCAAAAGTTCTAGTAACAAATATAACATTATTTTTTGCATTTACACATTTTTAAGGGTTGAAACCACTGTGTACTTACAAATTTAAAAATTGATGATATTTTGTTTATATAGTATACTATACAGAGCTCTAATAATAAATATAACATTTTTTTTGCATCAACAAATTTTTAGGGAACAAAAATATGTGTACTTAAAAATTTGTAAACTGAAAATATTTTGTTTATATATACTATATGGAGCTCTAGTAATAAATATAACGTTATTTTTGCATCTATAAATTTTTAGGGGTTCAAACTCCCCCTTCATATGTGTACTTAAAAATTTATAAATTTATGATATTTTGTTTACATATACTATACAGAGCTGTAGTCATAAATATAACTGTATTGTATAGCAAGGGCTTGTTTTTGTGTCCTATGGTATGGACTGTAGGTACTATTAAAAAACAATGAAAGTAACAAAAACATAAATAGGATTCTTTGTCGACTTACCCAAATTACCGTGCTGGCTTCGTCGATGATCGGCGATTGGCCTTTTTGGTAAGGGATAAGGCAAGGTACAAAGGGAAGGCCGTATTCACTAAATCGATCACACACTTTGTTTTAGATCACGTGGTTAAATTAAATTCATTAATTTAAACTATATTTTTATATATATGAAAATCTAGTTCTAAGGATAGAGCACTACTTAATATTTACAAAAAAATACTTTATGAGAAAAAACTAAAGACTATATGAGAAAAAGGACTATAATTTTACACTGGATCTGCCTTCTATAAAATTTTCTAACTAAGTGAGATTTTGGTAGGCAATTATGTATATGCATGTATGCACAAGATTACTAAAAAATGAGAAAAACATTCATTTACATGCATACGTATGATATAATTGATATTTGCATACCAATTCATCGATTGAACATATAATATAATTACTATTATAATTATTAGGGCTGCAGAAGTCTGTCCATCCTCCCGCCGCTGAAAATTTATTTTCAGAATATGCTCTAAGTCAACGGAAAATAAATTAACTAAATTGACAAGGGAATAATACGACGAAATAAGTAATAGTTTTACTATACAAGGAATTTTTAAACTAGGTGCCTAAACTATGTGCTAAATCTAGGTGAAATAAACTAATTAAACTAATTAAATTAATGGTTAACTATGCTACTATTGAGTTGGCAGAGGGCAAAGTTTAACTACAGGTCTTTTCAGTAAGCCTTGTTTTGTTCGTACGGAAACGACACGAACGATTCCGTCCTTTCCGGAAAAAGTTTCCTCTACAATACCGAGGGGCCATTGTAGGGGTTGTAAATTGTCCTGTTTTATTAAGACAATTGCACCTGGTTGAATATTTTGAGAATTGGTATTCCATTTTTCCCGAACTTGCAATGAAGTTAGGTACTCTAAGTGCCAACGACGCCAAAAGTTTTGAATCATTTGATCTACTAATTGAAAGCGATCAAGATGATTTGTGGGAATTTTGGATAAATCTGCCATTGGTATATATTGCAATGGTGTTAAAGTTAAAAAATGAGCAGGAGTCAGAGCCGAGGGGTCACTGGGATCATTACTCAAAATACACAAAGGTCTAGAATTCAATATCGCTTCTATGGAACATAAAAGAGTTTGTAACTCCTCATAAGTGAGTATTTGGGATCCAATAGTCTTATACAAATGGGATTTGATTGATTTTATATTCGATTCCCAAATACCACCGAAATGAGGACTGGAAGGGGGATTAAATTTCCAATTAATTTTTCGTTGCGATAATTCATTGTGAAATTTGTCAAGATATTCCTTGGAAGTAACTAATTTATAGAGTTCATCTAAGTTAGATTTCGCTCCTATGTAGTTCAAACCACAATCTGAGTAAAGTGTGGAAACAGGACCTCTACGAGCAATAAATCGTTTGAATGCTAATAAAAAACTATTGGTACTCAGATCAGTAGTTAGCTCAATATGTAAAGCTTTGGTAACTAAGCATATAAAAATACAAATATAAGCTTTTTGCGTCTTTTGTCCCCGTCTACGACTAATTGAAATTTGAATTGGACCTGCGTAATCTGTACCAGTATGTACAAACGCTTTGGCTTCCTGCACACGACAGGCGGGAAGGTCCGCCATTAAGGGAAAGGTATTTTTTGGCTTAAATTTAAAGCACTGATTACACGACTGAATACGCTTTCTAACAACATTTCGGGCAGTTAGTATCCAATATTTTTGGCGAAGTAAAGCTAACACTAAACTCGGACCGGTGTGCAAGTTTCGAATATGGTAATAATCTACTAGAAGATCTACAAAATGTTCTTTTTTCGGTAATAAAATAGGATGTTGCTGTTCAAAATCAAGGTTAGCATTTGATAATCTACCACCGACACATAGAAGATTGTTGTGTAAAAAGGGTCTTAGTTTACGTAAATTTGGGGAACATTCTTTATTATTTTTTAACATTTCAATATCTTCAAGAAAATGTCGTTTTTGAATGATAATAATTAGAGTTTCTTCAGCTTTTTGTAAATCTGATGCAGTAATAAAGGATTTAGATTTTAATATTTTACAAAATCTAAGTACGTAAACCATGGAACGAAGTAATTTAAGCCAATTTGATGCCCTACTTATTAAATTATAAATACAATTGAATTCGTCATTGTCTTGAAAACTCGCCAATGAGATCATTCTTTTTTCTAAAGAAGTTTCCACTTCACCAGAATAAGATTTTACTGGCCAGTCCTCACGATCATAACGTAACCACGAAGGACCTGCAAACCATAAATTATTTTCTATTAAGGAACGTGGATTTAATCCTCGAGATGCTAAATCAGCAGGATTCATATTCGTACTAACATGAAACCATTTCACAGACGGTAATAGTTCGTGAATTTTTGAAACTCTGTTTGCAACAAATACTTTCCACTTATGTGGCGAAGAATTTATCCAATTTAGTACAATTGTGGAATCCGAAAATGCAAATACATTTCCAAATTTAATTCGGGATTGGTAACTATCAATTACTGAACGGAGTAGTTTTGCTAACAAGTGAGCAGCACATAGCTCTAGCCTTGGGATTGAAATGGTTTTCAAAGGTGCGACTTTGGACTTTGCGCAAAGTAAACTCACATTTACGTCGTCTTCTATAACTGTTCGTAAATAAACTACAGCAGCGTAGGCTCTTTGTGAACCGTCTGCAAATCCAATTAAAGATATGGAGGAATCACTATAAACTTTAACGTGTCGTTGCATCTGAAGGTTAGACAAACAGGGTAATTCTTTGATAAATTGCGACCAAATATTGTCAATATGCATCGGAGGACTTTCATCCCAATTTAATTTCAGCGCCCAAAGTTCCTGTATTAGTAATTTAGCCGTTAAAACTACTGGTGCAACAATGCCTAAAGGATCAAACAAGCGAGCAATTGTTGAAAGAATTGTACGTTTACTACACGCTGGACTAGGTACATTAACTTTGTAGGTAATAATGTCTAAATCTGGTTGCCATTGGAGACCCAAAACTTTCAAACCATCGTCAAAGGAGACGCTTTGTGAGAGTCGATTATGCTCAGGAATTTCACTCAACAATTCTGTGGAGTTACTCGACCATTTAACTAAACTAAAACCACCAGATTTGCACAATTCGACCATTTCTTTACATAATTTAATCGCTTCGTCTGCGGAAGAAACACTTACGCAATAATCATCAACATACATATCCTCTACTATAGATTTAGCAGCGTTGGGAAATGAGGCAGATTCATCTGAAGCGAGCTGACGTATAGTTCTTAAAGCTAAATAAGGCGAACTAGCAATTCCAAAGGCAACCGTGTTTATTTGATATATAGAAATCGGTTCTTCAAATGATGATCTCCACAATAAACGTTGATATCGTCTATGTCCATTACAAATATTTATCTGACGATACATTTGCCGTATGTCTGCTGTCATAGCGACAGCAAACAATCGAAAGTTTAACAGCATTTTAAAAATATCTATTTGAAATTTGGGACCCACATATAGAATGTCATTAAGAGACTTAGAGGAACTTGTTTTGCAACTACCATCGAACACTATCCTAACCTTTGTGGATACTGAGTCTAATTTTACGACAGCATGATGAGGGATATAATACCCTGGATACAGAGGCTCATTTTTATCAACTTCAGAAATATGATTTTGTGAAATATAATCTTGCATGGCTTGATTATATTCTTGTTTTAAGGTTATCGAATTATGGAACTTTCTTTCTAGGGAAAGAAATCGTCTATGTGCTACAGAATAAGAATCACCTAAACAAGATGGATCTTCTTTGAAAGGTAGTGCTACACTATAGCGACCGGTAGATTCACGCTTAACCGTGGATTTATAAATATTTTCACATATCGTGTCTTCTGTACTAGTGACAGAAGTAGAGGGTGAAATTTCTTCAATTTCCCAAAATTTAGCTAATAAGTTTTCAACGGATGGTTCTAAAAAGGTACAAAAATTTTGAGTAGTTTCTAAATGTTGTGTAGTTGGAGCACTCCCTATAGGGGAAAGTATCATAAATCGTACCGTTGCCTTAATCGTACCATGGCAAAATTTCGTATTAGAATGTATTTTTTTGACATCTGTCTGTTGTCATTTAAGTTATTTTATAAAATAATTGTCATAAAAATTAACAGCTAGCAGTGTAAACACCGAAACACAAATTTATAACAATTTTAAGTTTTGACCAGTGTTTCATGTAAATTTTGAGTCATTTTTATAAGGGTTTGTTGAAGAATATGGTAGATATTAACAACTATTTTGAAATTTATTCAGTAAAGTAATACATTAGTTTTATTTTCAACTAATTTTTATTTTCCTAACCTTATTAGTTAATGTAATATACTCTTTTTTTCAAAAAGTAACATAGTTGCCTATATTGTACTAGTACTGGTACGATACAGAAAACTGATAATACGTAATTACCTAAATCGTACCCTTAAAAAGTATTAACAAAAAATTGCGAAAGTAAAATAACTAAAATTATTTCGTTTGCATTTGTAACCTCTATTATATTTTTAGAATATATTATAATACCTATAAAAATTTTTCTTTTTTTTTTTAGAATAAATATGTGTGAGAAAAGAAAATATTACAATTGGTCAGAAGCAGATATAGAGATTGCTTTAAAATTATACTGAAATAAGATGTATGGCTCTAATGAATATTATGTTATTTATATAAAATTCTAAAACCTATATTTAGAAGGCACTTAAAATGTTTAAATTTTGGAGTTAAGGACCATAAATATTAACAGGACGCCCGATAATTTTCAATAAATAAATAGAAGGCTACATACTGAAATTTGAAGAACGCTTCTTTGGCCTTAACATATTTGATGTACGAAGATTAACATATTAAGTAGTAAAACGAAACAAAATTCCTCATAATTCTAACAAAAGTAACGTAATGGTTGAGAAAAAATGGGTCTACTGTTTTATGAGTCGATATCCGAATTCGCATTTGATGATTTTTTTGTTTTTAATAAAACAATGATTTTTTAAAAAATATGAGGATATTTTCTTTGTCACTTTATGTTTAAAACAAATTCTGTTTTTAAAATTTAATAGCATTTATTTAAGTAACATTTGTTGGTACGACTTAAGAATCTCGTGGTACGAATTATGAATCTAGTTTCCTAAATTGATACCAATTGCACTAACCTTAATTTTTATATTTTTTAAGCATTTTTGATTTAGTTTTCTTATTAAAACATGACAGGATGGGTAGAAAAAACTTCAAAATTTCATTCTAACATAAAATTTTTGCCAAATTTTTAAAAATATTTCCATAAAATCAGAAAATGTACAAAGTGGTTTCAAATTAGGCAACTTTCCCCTAACAATATAACCTAAGGAACTTTCTACAGCAATCGGAAAACCAAGTGGACCAACAATTTTTGTAGTGCCTAAAATAGTAGCAAAAATATCTGAACCTAAAATACCATCAATATCGCCAGGTTGATGAAAAGTATTGTCTGCTAGTGGTAAATTTTTAAGAAAGGCTAAAGATTCAATGTCTACTTTAACATTCGGTAACTGATTTGAAATTTTATCAATTACAAATACATCTATTGCATACTTCTTACGAGAATCAATATGCGACGTGATAATTAAGTTAGTTTTACCCTCAACTGTATTTATTTTTGCACCTAAACCTAAAACAGATGTGTGAAATTTTTCAATAGAAAGATTTAATTTTTTACAAGTATTTTTTGTTATAAAATTACTTTGACTGCCGGAATCAACAAGAAATCTAAGTTTGTGTATATTTTCATCATTGGTGTAAACATCAACAATAACAGTTGAAAGTAACACAGTAGTGTTACAAGGTGGCCCGGAACGGATTGTACAAAGACTAGATGTACTATCATTAATAGAAGGTGTTTCTATCTTACTGGGTTTATTGTGACTGGTACCATTAGAATTAGAATCGTTTGCATTAGCTGAAGTCGGTTTGTCAAAATGGAGTAACGTATGATGTCTCAAATGACAATGTGAACAATTGATTTTTGATTTACAATTTTTTATTTTGTGCGAAGATAAGCAATTTAAGCAACAATTATTAGTTTTAACAATATTATACCGTTCGATAGGTGTTGAATTCAAAAATTTCGGACAGCGATACAACATATGGTCTACATTTTGACAACATGCGAAACATTTTTTATTTCCTTGTGTTTTGCTAATGACAAATGTTTGAGTTGGTTTTGGCTTTGTACCAGAACTAGAAGCTCTACTAAGTTGGGTCGAACCTTTATAAGAGTTCGAAGTTGAAGAACTACTGAGAGCGCGAACATGTAATTTGACAAAATCCACAATTTCTTTGTAAGTCGGTAGCTCAGTATTTCTTCTCGACATTTCAAAAGCTCGGCGTGTATTTGAATCTAGTTTAGATAAGGCAAGAAATGATAGCATATAATCAAATTTATCCTCAATATCTAATTTTTTAAACGCGGAAACTGAGGAATCAAAATTTTCAATAAATGAATTTAAACCCGAAAACGATTCATACGGTAAAGTTTTAAATTCAAATAATTTTTCCAAATAACAATTAGCTAGTTTTCTATTATCTTGGTATTTTTCTATGAGTGCATTCCAAATTATTGAATAATTATCAGCGATTGGAGGCAAACCACTACAAATATTTTTCGCAGCGCCAGACAGTTTACTAACTAAGAAATTTACTTTATCAGTGTCACTGAGATCTTTGTTATCGTGGATTAAGCTTTTGAAACATTCGTAAAATATCGGCCAGTCTTTTAGATTACCCGAAAATACCGGTAATTCTAATTCAGGAAGACGTGTTACCTTTCTAGTTACTACTGGTGAATCAACTTTATTAGTTTCAAAAACCTTTTCCGCGACACTTTGTATATGGCAGTACAATTCATCAAAACTGTCCAAAGCTGCAAAATTAGGTAAAGCTTCAGGATCAATTTCTAATGTAAGTAAATTGATATTCTCAATTACTTCGGTAAATTGTTCTCTAGTCGATTCCAAACTTTTGAAGCGAACTTTAAAATTATTTAAATTAGTTGGATTAGAAATCTTTTTACTTTCATTGAAAAGTACTTGAACACGTCGAAAAAGCATTTCCTTTTTTGAGTTAAGAACAGTTAATTGTTGTTCTTGTTTTGTAAGCGGCATCTTGACTTATTTCAGGATAATTAATTCAAAAAACAATCGGTGAATACAAAAAAAAATGTTCAATCAATGATTTTGGTTCACTCTGTACACTAAACTTAATTTATTCAAAAGTTTTAAATAATTTTTATATAGGTATGTTTAAATATGTATGTACAAAATTATGCTATAAATAAAATACTAAGTCTTATGTAACGAAGATGAATAAACAAATAAAAAATATTATTATTATAAATAAATTATTCGAAATTATGCATACACACAATACAATTACCTAATCCAATTCTTACTGATAATTAACAATTTTTTAATTGATTGAAATCCAATTAAAATAAGAAAGTAAAATGTATTGTAAATATATCCAAATTTTTTGCGGTGCGAACTAATGAAAATATAAATTCCAAAAGTATTCAAAAGAAAATTTTTCTTTTTATCTAACTATGCTATTTTATGATAAAGATGAATGCGTGATCGAATAATTTATGCAAAATATGTGACACAAAAACCAAAGGAATAATCTGGGTTTATCCAAAGAAATCTGGCTCGTGAAGGACCAAATGTATTGTATAGCAAGGGCTTGTTTTTGTGTCCTATGGTATGGACTGTAGGTACTATTAAAAAACAATGAAAGTAACAAAAACATAAATAGGATTCTTTGTCGACTTACCCAAATTACCGTGCTGGCTTCGTCGATGATCGGCGATTGGCCTTTTTGGTAAGGGATAAGGCAAGGTACAAAGGGAAGGCCGTATTCACTAAATCGATCACACACTTTGTTTTAGATCACGTGGTTAAATTAAATTCATTAATTTAAACTATATTTTTATATATATGAAAATCTAGTTCTAAGGATAGAGCACTACTTAATATTTACAAAAAAAATACTTTATGAGAAAAAACTAAAGACTATATGAGAAAAAGGACTATAATTTTACACTGGATCTGCCTTCTATAAAATTTTCTAACTAAGTGAGATTTTGGTAGGCAATTATGTATATGCATGTATGCACAAGATTACTAAAAAATGAGAAAAACATTCATTTACATGCATACGTATGATATAATTGATATTTGCATACCAATTCATCGATTGAACATATAATATAATTACTATTATAATTATTAGGGCTGCAGAAGTCTGTCCAATAACATTATTGTTTGCATCCACAAATTTTCAAACCACCCCTTCAAGTACATTCATAAAAATTTGAAAATTGACGATATTGTGTTTACTTATATTACATAGAGACCTAACGATAAATATGTTATAAATATATATTTGTGCTTTAATTAAACACTTTTTTTCATCAATTTCATTACTATGATTTTGAGGCATAATCAGTTAATAAACCATTAATGTATATTTTTCTGCGATACAGATAGCTTTTAAATAGTGTACTAGACTACTGTGTAGTACATGTAAACAAAATTTCGTCAATTTTTGTTTCTAATTTCCAATTTAAAAAGGATATTTCATCCCTATAAATGTATGGAAGCAAAAAAAAAGTTATTAATCCATTTTTATGTGATATGTATATTATATTATGTGAACAAAATCTCGGAATTTTTCAATTTTCAAGTTGACAGCTGAAGAGGTGGTTTCACCCCTTAAAAATGTGTGGACGCAAAAAATAATGTTATAATTACTATTAGAATTTCGTATAATGTGTAAAAACAAAATATCGACAATTTTTAATTTTTTAGGTACGCACTTGAATGGGTGGTTTCAACCCTTGAAAATTTATGGATGCAAAAAATAATGTTATATTTGTTACTAGAGCTTTGTATAGTATAATATAAACAAAATTTCATAAATTTATAAATGTTTAAGTACACATATGAAGGGGTGGTTTCAACCCCTTAAGATTTGTAGATGCAAAAAATAATGCTATATTTGTTACTAGAGCTCTATATATATTTAAACAAAATATCATTAATTTTTAAATTTTTAAGTACACAATTGAGGGGTGATTTCAACCCTTAAAAATGTGTAAATGCAAAAAATAATGTTATATTTGTTACTAGAACTTTTGAAGGTACGTATAAACAAAATTTCATCGATTTTTAAATTTTTGAGTTCCAACTTTGAGGAGATGTTTCACCCTTAAAAACGTATTTTAGCAGCAACTGATATTTTTTATGTTATTAGGTAGCCAGTCTCTACATACTGACAAAGTTTTAAATTTTTTTAAATTTTCGACTTCTTGCCCTTTCCTTGTTAGCTATTGAATAGTTCACAAGTTCGCAGGATATATAATTTTTGAAAGGCATTGTTTCAAATCTCAAGGTCACCATTTAAACTAATGTATTATTAAAGATTTTAAATGTAGTTATCTCAAAACGAACATTTCCTAGATATCTCACTTTCACACTAGGACGGCGATATATAGAATTAAGAATGATCGCTACCAGTTCGTTCGCTACCAGCCATCATATTTGTGTAATATATTGATTTCTATCTAAAATCCAACGTCTCCATATAATCCTGAAAGAAATCCTGGTTTGTAGTAGACGTTTCCTCAGGAAACTCCGCTAGTAAATTAATTAATATTGTAAGATTAATGTATCATTTCTCGAATATTATCTCATCTATTATTTACGTCAGTGTTTTTCAACCTTTTTCATGGCGCGACCCCTTAGTATGGCAAAATATTTCGCGACCCCCTAAAATAGAAAAATATTTCGCAACCCCTACCGTCTGCTGTTTCTAACTTCTATTTTATCGTATGTTATAAATATTGAATCCGTTTATCATATTTTCAGTTAGGTGCCAATTAAATATATACGTAACAAAGAATTTACGTAACAAACAGGCATATTTTTATATCGACATCGAAGCTGATGACTTACAGTAGCTTCTGAACGCGTGCGTGACTTTTGTGAGCGAGATATAGCGCGATGTGATGAGCGCTGCGTGGAGCATCAGGCGAGTAAAGGATATGGCACTTTTAAATTCTTTGAATTGTGTTTAAATCTATTGAATTGACTTGTTTGTTTAGTAGTTGCTCACTGTCTTTTATTGTTTAATATCCAAAATTCTGTGCTCATGGTAATTATTGAAATTGGATGAGTTTCTGGAAAGACATTCACAACCGTCAACTTCAAGTTCCAATGAGAGTAATGAAACAAAAGCAAAGAAAAAGCGTCTACATGACGACAATTATTTAAAACTCGGATTTACTGTTATTGAAAATAAGTCACAATTATTTGTTTTGAAATTTTATGAAGCGAAAGTATGAAACCATCACATTAATGTAACCTTTAATTAACCTTTTCTTTATTAAATATTATATATTTATTTATTGTGGTTTTATTGTTAAAATAACTGCGACCCCCTTAAAAAAGCTTCACGACCGTCCAGGGGGTCGCGACCCACAGGTTGAAAAAAAATCTACGTTATATGTTATCTATTCAAATAATAAAATTCGTTATATTATTGCTTAACACTGACAACAATCTTACCGTAGGCACTGCGTTAGTGACACCAAACGTCAATAGGAGCCGATAATAAGATTGGATAAATTTGAAAATTGATGAGTCCAGTTTCAAAACGGGTCATGTCCACTTTTTATGATTTTGAGATATTCACAAAAAATTGTTGTAATATTACAAGACCCATTAAGAAAACAAAGTAAGTTTTCTAATGCTAGAAAAAATATGACAGGATTTTTTTGTAACTTAAACTGTCCAGAATCGTTTAAGGCTTTATATACAGAAGCTACTACTGTGCGTAGCTCAATTTTTGATTTTTTTGGACAAGACCCGTTTTGAAACTGGACTCCTCAACTCATCTTCTAAATAATTTCAAATTATTATATGCTTGGAAATAATGAAATATTTGCATTATTAAACTATCGTTGCCTTGTTGTTTCTTGGTTAATATAATCGATCGGGAACTAGCTGGCTGTTTTGTCCTATTTAAGTCACTTGTAAATAAAATTACATAAATAACCGAATAGTAAATATAAATATACATTTGTCGCCCAGTTAACCTATTTAGTACTATGTAAATATAATCCATTTATAAGTAATGGCACAGTGGTTTTTAGTAAATTAAATATTAATTGCATTATTAAGAACCATATTATCTTTAGATGGCCTTATTGCTATAGAATTTGAAAAAATATTAAAATGGCATCAAAAAATATTTAAATTTTAGTATATTTTTATAACACTAGTGAACCTTAAAAATAAATAAGAATATTCCGAATTATTTGAACTTTTTCCTAATTGTACAATAGTATGCAAGGCCGGATTAACCCTGAGTCCGCCCCTAGGCATCTTGAAAAATACCGCCCCTACCTTTTATTTGAAAAAAAGGAATTCTTAAAAAAAAACGTCAATCAAAAATTTTTCTGCCCTGTTTTAAAAATATGTCGCCCCTTTTCCTACCTTTTTTAAAAACTTTCTCTTAAAAAGAATAACTGATGAGCAAAAAAAAAAAAAAACGTTAATTACTCATTTTGCCGCCATATTTTAAAAATTTACCGCCCCCAAAAATCTCCCGCCCCTAGGCCATGGCCTAGGGTGGCCTATTGGCTAAGCTGGCCCTGATAGTATGGCTACATATATCTCAACAAACACGAGTTGATAATAAGTAGATCAGAGATAGAAAACGCCTACTTATGATTTTTTAGGTCTTCGTATGCATGAAGTGTGGATTATTTCTACGTTTTCTTCATATACACACACCCTACCTGGCGACGTCTATTTGCAAAACTTCCAGTTTCTTTAAGCCTGCCGTTGATGACCAATGCCGTTTGCTCACAATGATTTTTTTAAAACCCCGGACCTCTATTATAGAGACCCTCTATTATTTCAAAATTTAACGAACTGTAATCCGGCTGGTTCAGAATCTAGTACCTAACTCTTAATTCTCAGTTTTATGTGGCACCAACGAAATGTATTATAAAAATTTCAAATATTTGTTCCGTCAGAAATATTTCACTCTGTATCATTACTGTAATACGCTTTTATTGATTCTATCTATCCACAACAATTTCCAACTTATAAGTTGATCGTACAACTTATAGAAAACAAATTTTATCGCAAGAAAGTAAATAAATAAAGAAAAATAAACACTATTAAATGTAAGCAGATTAAATTGGAAAAGATGCAGAAAATACAAGTTTATAATTTATCGTTATTTTTTACTTTTTGGTTAAAAATATAACTTGGTATTATGTAATGAACTTAAACTGCACACTGTAATTTATTATTTTTCAAAATTAAAAAGTTCCATTTTGTTAGTATCTATATTATTATTGTTATTCTTATTGCTCAGTACAAGACACAAGTACAGTCTGTCACACAAGAGCGTCGGCTGAACTGTTTGAAAAGAAAACTATTAGGAAGCTCCACTACTGTACCATTCGTTGAAGCGTAGGATAGACTACTACGCTTTGTGCTTGAGACGTCAGTATTACTTTGTATTGCAATAAGAACACAACATTTCCAAAATGAGTGCGTCATATACAAAATGTTTTGAGGCAATTTTCTTGTGTATTCACAGTAAAAGACCTAAAATGATTTATAAAGCTGCTGCTTAATATATACACCAGTCAGAAGACTTGATATGGAAGTGGGTGTTGCGATACAGTGGTCAGGAAAGCGTCAACAATTTCCCCGAGAAAGAAAAAAGCGAGGGTATTCTGAAAAAGAAGATAGAACCATTTTCAAGTGATTTCAACGAAAGCCTTTTTTAACACTGCGACAAGGACAAAAGTTATTGGCTAAAAAGGAAGTTAATATTAGCATAATAACTCTGAATAGGCGACTAAACGAAGCAAATATTTCTTGGCGTAGTAGGATGCTGAAATCTTTCCTCAAATCGGAGCATGTCAAAAACTGACGAAGCGTGTTTTTACACATGGGTTTCTGCCAAATATACTTGGTCTTTTATTAAAACAGATGTGCCGCCATATCCGAGCTCTCTGGCGGTCGTTACCGCAACAAATACGAAAATCTTATAAAAAGTATGCCAAAACGGTGCCCACGAATTCTAGACAATAATGAAGTCTGGAAAACTTACTAAGTAAATGCGTAATAGTACTTTAAGTGGATTTATTCATTTCTGAAAAATAATAATTTTTCTTTTAAATATGGAGAAGACGCGACGCTCTTGTGTGACACACTGTATAAAACTTAAAAACGGATTAAAAAAATCACTTTTGTTTAGTAGAAATAATGGACACTAAATTTCTAATGGAAAATCGATACAAACAATGCATGTGTCTTGACGGACAATAGGTAGATGCGAACTCGGCACAATACAGGTACTGTGCCCAGTATAACGTAGAATTAGCGTTCTTTTCTGTCATAATTGCCATTTTTTACTATCAATACCGTGTAATTATGAAAAGACATGGGAATATTACTTATACATTTAATAAGAATTTTTTTTTTAAATGTCGTTTTTAATCTCAATAGACTAAAACTATTTTACTCTCCCTTTTAGACCAATCGGCAAGCAGAATTTATAAAACGTCACTAATCAGCAAGTGAATTAGATAGCGTTGCTTGGCAATGAATCACTTATTTAAAATTCAAACTCATAGATAAAAACAGTTATACTGTGTTGTCCAATTGGATTGATTTGTCCACAATATATGTAATACTTGATGTAAGGCGGCCAACTTTTTCACTAGTCAATGCGGGACAGTAACAGTCTTGGACCATATTTTTATTCGTGTGATATTTTGAAGAATTACGAAAAATTTCTTTTCAAAAATACAATTGATAAAGAGAAATAAAATAAAACTAATTACATTTTTGCAAAAAAATATAACCGATTGTGAGTGAAAAAAACACTGACAACTAAAGGTAGGCTGGACCATTATACGATACAACTTTTTTTGTTTGAAAAAAAGAAAATAGCAGGGCTAATTTGGTGAGAACATATGGATAACCAGATGGTTGAAAAATGACAAATAATATATCACCTAATGGCGAAAACGATTCCAGACATTTCATATTACACGACCAAATGTTATTCCAACTAGTTTTTATTATTTCCATTCTACTTAATGCGAGACTTCCGGGACGCATTACATTCATTCCGGGACTATTTTAACAAAAATCTCAATGCGGAACAGTAGCTGTTTTTCCGAGACTGTCTCGCAGAATCCGGGATGGTTGGCCGCCTTAACTTAATGTAATACTATTTCAAACAATTTAAATGACATTAAAAAAAAATTTTTAATTAAATTATTCAGAACTGCCAAAAGTATCTCGTCATTTTAGATTAGTTTTTAACCAAAACGATACGCAAGATTATCACAAAATATTGATTTATCGTTAAATGGCTCCAATTTGAAGAAAAAATTTGAAAATCGACGAAAAAATCAACTTTAATTTGGTTATAAAAAATATACTTATTTGTAAACTAATTTCAAAAATCTTGTGTACCGCCTTAAATAATATATCTAAAACGCTGAAAACAAAATTTCAAGTCAATCGGTTTACAAAATTACTGCAGTTATCTTGTTTTGGAAAACGTACTTTCGAGAAAAACCCATTTAAACTTTCAAAACGTGTCTATCGTTTTATGTGTTTATACCTATCATTTTTGATTTATGCCTGTTTCGCCTGTTCTCGTTTCGCCTGACCAATTAAAATTTCCCGATTCGCCTGACGATTCAAATTGTGGTATCGTTTCGCCTGACCATACATTGGACGATGGGTGCCTTTTTTTATTATAATGTTTAAATAACACCATAAGAGATTTTTAAAAAAATTCAAAGAAAATGTAGCTTTTACTTCCTACTGCCACTACATTTTCTTGAAGAACATCGCCACCTTGTCGTTAGATCTTTGCTTTGCCTATCTTTATTTAACTTATAACCATTATATAATATAACAGGAGCATCGCGCTTTGATTCGACAAACTCAACATCAGACATTTTTATTTAAAAATTATATTTTTGATGCTTACTACAGAAAAGTTTAGCTAAGACTAGACTAAATTTCATAGATAATTATTATAATCCTGTTATTAAAACCTTATATTGTGACTAATGATTACCTGTTAACCGGTCGGGGTAGTTACTTAATTACGGTAAGATGGTAAATATACACATTTACTACCTATACCTAGTAGATCAGGCGAATCACTACTATTTATTTCCGTATAACACGTGATCAGGCAAAACGCAACCAAAACGTAACTAATTTTAATATCAGGCGAAACGAGAACAGGCGAAACAGGAATACACCTCATTTTTGAGTTATTTATGGAAATATACTTAGCAAAAGTAACGAAATAAGATAATACAATAAAGTAATTGGCAAGCTTGGAAGCAAGCTGAGAGATTCCAGAATGCTACGGGCAGCGGGGCGACATTTTTAACGTTTCCAACCGCTCGAATTTGTTTCAAAAATGGGGCTTAAAACAATTTTTAAAATATTTTCGTAATGATAATTTGTTTTGGATACCATTCTAGAAATGGATAATACACTATTTAAGCCACAATATAAAAAGGAGTTAAGCACAGTTGAATATCCGTTTTAAGACTGCCCCTTATTTCCTTCTCCTATTCAACAGTTGCAACTTCCCTCACTCAATCTCTTTTTCGATTTTTATGCCAGACCACTCCTTATAAGACTATGCTGGAACTGTCAAAAGTATAAACTAATTGTAAGTACACGGAGAGAAAAATCCTATAATTTTTGTAGAGAAAATTTCAGAAAAATTACTATGCTCCCCTATAATCCGTGCGCGATCGACGACCAAAATAAAAAATATGTGCTAGCATGGTAAAATTTAATGTGGTGCTAACACAACTTTTATCACACTCTTATGCATGTATATTATAGTTTAATTCTTGTTGTCGTACTCTTTCATTTGCGCATCTGACTCGCGACCTTATATTGGTTGCACTGTACCTGTAAAAACATGTATACAAAAATTATTGCCAACAATATATTGTAATACATTATACTAAAGATAGGTAAATAACAAAAAGATGAATTAAACGATGACATCATCCTAAGAGAGTGTAAAAACAACTGACTACTAAGCTGCATCAAGGTGCTTGGTGGGAGCTGTCTGACAAAGTTTCTTCCACAGTCCACACCTATGGTTCGCATGTAACCCATGTAACTAACTCGCTGATTGAGGTACATTTCATTACAGCGATCCCAACAAAACCAACCTTCTTTCTGTTTTTTTTCTTTCTATTATTAGCATGTTAGCATGGAAATTTTTTTAATAAACATAATTAAAAATTATTTTTTTGTCGGTAATGGAACTTTTTACTGTGCTGTTTTACAAATTTTACGGAGATAATATTACGAAAAGAACATTCCATCCTTTAAATTTTTTATGATTAATTATAATCTTTATATTTTTACCTTACAGAATTGAATATGTTTGTCTTTTACACGTCGATTGTAGTGCTGAGCACAGTAATTTTTATAGGAATTTTCTCTCCGTGTATAGGAATGCAACATTAAAATGAAATAGTCTTATAAGGAGTAGTTAGTCGAGCGACAAAATTAAGTGTGCGGTAGTGAGGGCACTCAAATTCCGATACAAATTTCCCCTGCGTACCCTAGATAGTCTTATAACGGGCATTCGACTGTACATTTAAATTAGAAAATGTTATACAAAATACTACGTCAGTGGTTTTACTTACAACTCTCCTGTTATTATTATATAATATGTATATGCTCAAAAATTCCTTTATTCTAAAATGCTAATTTATTAAAGTGTAATTACTTTGGAATTACTTTCAAGGAAGAAATTTTTTTCCCCATTTTTCTTTTCAAACTTCCTTTGCTCTTTATTTTATTTACTTTAACTAAAAGAGAAACTATTCAACAATATACATAATAACTTCTCTTCAAGCCTTCTTTAAATTACACAGGATTATGTAATAAAAATTATCTGTAACAAGCACGTGAAACTTTTAATGCATGTTCAGAAAATGAATACGAAAAGTGAGCAGAAAAACTTAAACAGCTGGATATAAGAGTTATATTTTACTTTAGTTAAAATTCACAAAAGTGAATGATAGCCATGAATATTTTATTTTAACAATTTTTTTTTTAAATTTGTTTACAGTACGTATCATTATTGCGGCCGCCGATCACGGAAAGTTCAGCACCTGGCGCCGAAATGATTGACAAAGTTGAATGGAAACAGGTAAATTAAAATATTTCTTTAACATTTATAACATGGCTTGCACCAGAGGCGCAACTACAATCGAACAGATGAAGCAGCCGCACCAGAGAACATGATAAAAAGCGGTGCAGTAGGGGAAAAATAGGGGAAAATTTACGACAAAGGAGGGCTGGCGACTGTTTTCTTTTTTTACTCACCATTCTAAATTTTCAGGAAAAAGTGTAGAAGCCTAGAAGGGCGCTTGGCTAAAGTCCCTCCAGGGCGCAAAATTTGTAGTTACGCTTCTGGCTTGCACTACACTCGTACGTACTTTTTGTAGCTTGCGTAAGGTATTAGTCCGACATATTCTATAGAACGTACACGCCCGAAAATTAAAAGAAAACTATCCTACTTAACATAAGTGAAGAAAAAGTGAAATACTGAGCAAAACGTATTTTAAAATTCTTTGTCCAAAACCGATACCCACTTGAGTTTTTATTTGAACCATGTACTGTTACTGTATTATCGAATGAGTCCTTAAACTTGTTTAATTACGTATTTTATTGTATCGTCGAATTAATATGTTTAGACAATTACGTAATAAATAAACTCAACCCTTCAGAGTGACGTCATATGAATTTTACACCAATAATTGAATACAAAATTATTAACACTCCTTAAAAAATTTCTTCTCTATTCAGTATTACGAGTTAGAAAAAGATAATATAAGAATTTAATCCAACCTAATTAAACCAAAACAATTGAAGTATGAATGATAATTTTTAATTACACTCCAGAAGAAGACGTAATTATAATGAGTTGTCTGCCAAAAGTTGCTCTTAATAAATGACATGCGCATCTAGGTATTGGTATAAATAATGTATCTTAAAAGTACACTGTTAAAATATTTTCAATTTCTTTTTTGTACTGCTGTATTTATTTACAATTTTGATATAATCAACTTTATTTATTATCTTTATTTTAAATAAGATTTTGTAAGTCAAAGTGTCAATTTTGAGGATGAATCATTAGTTATTTTAACGGAAGTAATTCCCTAAAAATGTCTAGAATTGTGTTGCAGGCCCAACAAGAGGGGGTAGTCGGAGTTGCAGCATCGGAAAAGGACTTTTGCTTTATGAGCGGGCTCATAGCTATCGGTAGGGAGCCCGGGGGAATATAAAAGGAGCTTTTTTTGCTCGTCCACGGCCTTGATTGTGAGCGTGACTTTGTGGAAATTCAGCTCATAATAGCAAATAAATTACTTTGCGAAAATTTTACTTTATTAATATAAATTATTAGTGTACTTTCGTCTCATGTAATCATTTTCTTCCATAGTGCTGGGAACAACTGCATGAGTTAAAAAGGCGCTTACCTAGTGTGGACTCAAATGCACTCAGTAGAATTTCATAAAATAATTTTTGTTTTATTCAAAAATCTTTCCTTCACACTTCACACAGGCTTAGGACTGCCAGTTCAATTAAATACTATCAAAATCAAATTTTATTATTACTTAATATTACTGGCGTGTTTAAAAGATTTCAAGACGGACAGACAGACAAAATTAAATTAATACTAACTAGCTGCGACCCGCGGTGTCACTTGCATAAAATTATCTGAATTATAGGTAAAATTTATAGGTCAATTCAATCATATATTCCAAAATTCTGTGCAAAATCAATTATTTATAGCACTTGACCCTGCTCGCCCAATGACTCTAAAATAACTATCTTGATATTTTATTAGCATGGGTAATTTCCGCACCGTAAGGACTTAGTATGGGTACCTATACCAGCAGTTTTAGAATTGTTTCTATTTTAGGCCCTTCAAGGCACCAAGGCCCCGGAAAATCATTTTAACGTCACTTTCATCTTTCGCAGATCTTGGCACAATACAAAATTTTATACAGTAATGGATCTATACTGTGGTGAATTTAGTTCAGTAAATAAAAATACTTAATTATATAATTTAAAAATCTAATTGAGCAATTAGAATAAAATTTCAACATATTTACAAAGTTACAATTTTCTACTGAAAAGTATTTTGAAATAGCTATTACTTACTCAATTAAGTTATGATGTTAATAAGTGTGCTATGACTAACTTTAGTATTATAATAATTATATTATTCAGTTTTTTTTGTTCACAGTCTTTTTGATGTTATAAAATGATGTTTAGAAAAATGTTATACTTTTATTTTAATATCTAATATTATGTGAAATTTCTAAAAAGTATCCAGATAATTTACAATGATGACACATACCATGTCCGTGCATATCATAAATGGTCCTCATAATGTCATCTTTTACAACTGAATCGCAGTCGGTAGTTTTGGGACACATTCTTCTTTTGCGTTCCTTAGGCTCAGCTGGTTTTTTTGCCACTGAACTGCTCTTGCAATTGAAGATATACTTAAATCTAATGCTGAAGCTACTCTCTAAAACCGCGCAATATTGTATTTAATTAAAATGTTAAAATTAATCATGAGTGGTACTTAATAAATTAATATATTTGCAAAAATTTTATATTTACCTCTTGTACGGCAGTTAAAGGAATCAAAGGACCACCATTTTGCAATTCTAAAGTAAAATAGTTTATCAATTTTAAAATCACGGAATTCATTTCCTCATAAATGACTTTAGATTTCGGCATTTTCGAAAACGAGCTAATATTCGCTAGATAGCAATCACTAGATAACAAAACTCTTCAACAAAAATTTGAACAGTGTACTTGATATACTCTTCTTGTTAGCGTAAACAATCACACCACTGGAAGATTTCAAATGTTTCGAAGCATAGTACAGTAAGGCTCACACAAATAGTTGAAAATTATAACTGTTTAATTGCAAATAAATTAACCAAATGTTTCAATCGTAGTTAAACTTTTTTTTATCAATAACAGCTTATATTTGTTTTCTCACCCACAGCCCGCTATTGCCAGGGATACAAATAATTTTGACTACATAAAGGTTAATTATTAAACATGATAGGTACATTTAAAGCACCTAATTTTCGTCAGTTTACTATATTTGTTTTTAAGTTTAAAAAATTTAATAAAATTTAATAAAATATAACAAAATGGAATTTTGAGATAATCTTTTTATAATACTAAAACTTGACTTCGCTTGGTATAAAATTGTTTGGAAATTTATATCTTTATTTTATGTTTTCGAAAATATCTTTTCGTATTAGAGGTATACATTTCCAATGCAAATGTAACTCCCCATGCAGGTGATTTTAGTGGATCGTATCATCATTCTAGAATTTGAATTAACCCATTTCTTTAAACTTTAAATAATTTATTTAGCTATTTTCTACTAAAAGTATTCATTCAAAAAATTCACCATCAAAAAACATTATTAAAGTTAAAAAAGACAAAATATTGATTGGCGAACCGGATTAAAAACAGCAGGTGGGTCAGATCTGGCCCGCCGACCGTAGTTTTCTGACGTCTGACGGGTTAGCAAATTAATGTGCTATTAGAGCTTCTACTAACAAAAATGAACAGCAATTAAAAAAAAGTCTGAAATTTAATTTCGTAAATAACAGTTAATCTGACCGTAATTCTTTAAGGACATAAAGTTTAATTACTATATAATTATAATAGTATTATAGTAACCCATATATTAAAACCCAGATATTAAAAGCCTACAAACTTAAATATGGCATGTTCATATTATTCTAGTGGTTTTGACAAAGAGACTAATTATTTATAAATTTTATAATATGCGAAAGGTTAAACTTATGATTAAACAGATGCGTGATACAATAAGACCAATAAAACCCGCAAAATATTAAATTTGTATCCAAAAAACCTTTAAAAAACAATCAATAAATTCCAAGTACATAATATATTTATTACTTATAGTGAAAACAAAGACAACTGAAAATAACTCATTCAAATTAATTTATGTATCAGACAAGCTCGTAATATAACTATCTCTCACAAGATCTACTATCTAATATATTGAAATAGGATAGTAGAAATTATAATAACTTTTATATGTTACAAAATTTTATTTTTGAAATGAGTCATATTCAGTTCTTACAAATATGATTATATTTAAAATGCAGTGCATTACTAATCTATCTATATATATATATATATATATATATATATATATATATATATATATATATATATATATATATATATATATATATATATATATATACACAATACACATATCATAAAATTGTAACGAGACCGTATCTGTACATGGAATGTTTTTGGAAAATTGTAGGTACTGATACTGTAGATAGTTGGCGATTTAGATACCAATATATTATATATACTATACTAAACATATAATATATATTTCTCACTGATTTTATACCAACGCTTCACGCAAACGACGTCCCGAGTACAGCTAGTAATAATTTTTCAATACCTTGTTTTGATGTAATGTTCTTATTTTAAAATTATTTATTTTTTGAGCTTATTATACTTTTTCATTTGAGCTGGTAGTGTACTGCTAAATATATTTTAAATTTTTATTTTATTATTTTATTCAAATGTTTTAATGAACTTCCAAATGAAAAATTCAGCTACTACTGCCACTGTCATGGGAAGACGAGCTCGGGACTATAATAGAAATTTATTTTGAGGTCATCAGAAAATGATGCCGATTCGCCAAAATTTATATATATATATATATATATATATATATATATATATATATATATATATATATAGGTGTTTCATTAATAATTGGAAATATTTAAATTGAGGATTCCTGGGCTCAGAATATGAAGATTCAACCCCAATCACTTAGATAAAATTGCTCTTTACTAAGCTACGAATGTTTTATTTAAAAATTTAATAACTATTTTTTCCCAGTACTTTAAAACTATTTGACGTATCTCTATCATACTTGGCAGGATGTGTAGGTACCGTAAACCATACTAAACTATGTTAAATAAGATTTTCTAACTACTGTCACAAATAAGGTTAACTCCTCCTATATTCTACGCCACTGGCGGAATTGTCATTTCAGCACAATTATTCGATTCATTAATACTTTCTGTATAAACAACATAATTATCAACATTTTATTAATGTTTAAATACAATTTGTATAGAACATCGACTGGCAATTGAGCTTTTTCATAAATACAAAATAAGAATACCTATACAGTATCAAGTAAGGCCGGGCATACACGTTACGGTATACCTGCGCAGATAAACCTGTGCAGGTAAACTGTACAGGCAACAAGCTCACACACGTTACAGTATACCGGAGAGGAATACCTGTACGCGTATTTTGAAAATATACCCGAAGTCAGAGCTTGTGACGTCACTGACCGATCTAGGATCGGGTATAATTTACAAAACAGAAACTAACAAAATGACTCTTTAAAATATACCTCATTTCAGAGCCAAAATCGGGTATATTTTCAAGTACAAGAATACTACTATGTGAATTTGAATATATACCCGACAATAAATTAGTGTAATCTCATACAGTTACTAATAAGGCATACTTTCAAACTTATTTCAACTGTAATTTATACTCGATCTTCATAAAAAAAATATGCTCATATGATTTAAAACAAGACTTACTTTGTCGCAAATAAAAAAAAACCGTTACAATTTTTGAAATAATTTTTAGCTTCTTTTTATCTTAAGTCTTAATTGTTAGCGTGTGAGTTAAACGTGCAAAATTTGTTCAAAATTAAATAATGATTAATAAAACAGATTTAGAAGGGCTTTTTACAAAAGCGTATGAATATGGATAATTTGAATTCGAATCCGCTGAAAAATATTAGGGGCAATTAAGGTAGTAGTCTGGTAACTTGGATTAAAAAAATTGAAAATTTTTGTGAAAAATACTGTGAAAATTTTAAACCAAAATTCAACGAAAACAAAACAAAACAAAACGAAAAATTTTTGAATCCGTTGCTATTTTATGAAAAAAAGGTAAAAAAAAAACCTATGCATAACGATAGCTACAATTATCTACTTTAATAATTTTTTTCTTCTTTTAATTTGAAATTGTTCATCATTGCAATATCGTTGGTATAATTTGCAATTTTTTTTAGGTACATTTGCATTAAAAGTTTGCAAATATTTAATATTATTCTATACAATTTTATATGAACAAATGGATACTCATTAAAATCATTTTAAGTCGACCTTCATATAGGTATTCACTCACATTTGCAAAAAAATTGCTAAAATTGTCAATTTTAGCGACGTCACAGTGCTGTTTTTCCGTAACTACCTGATTGAATCATTTGTTTACCAATAAATTGAAAGTGGGTATGTTTTTCAGACTATTCTTATTAAATATTGAGTTTGAAAATATACCCGAGCTCAGCGCTTTTAATGGGTATATTTTCAAGTATCGAACTATGCTTATTAAACATTGAATGTATACCCGAGTTCAGATACATTGAGCTCTGAATACGGGTATATTTTCCAAATACGCATACCTGTACAGGTAAACTGCACAGATTTTACTCATGATTACTCATGACGCTTACTATGAAAGCGTATAAACAATTGAAATCAAACCTGTGTAGGTGTTGTTTGACTCACATACACGCTGCGGTATACATACCTGCGCAGGTAGAAAATACTGATTTTCAATTACCGCTGCAGTTTACCTGTACAGGTATACCTCTCCGGTATACCGTAACGTGTATGCCGGGCCTAACAATTTTAGCATAATGATTTAACAATTATGTACTTCTTGTGTTATCAAGAAGTGTTAAATAACATTTAACAATATATCTCTAGTGAAAAAGATAACAACATCAATAACAAATATTCAGTAATTTAAAGGAAGACGTTGTAACAAAATAAATTCTTATTTATAATTTTTTAAGTTTCTCGCTCTATGGGTTATTCTCCCAGGGAAAAATGTAGAAAAAAATATTATTCATCTGTTCTTTGGATTCAATGTTTAATAGTTTTAGATGATTGTTATTTTGAGTAATATCTTTCGGTATGATTTTCTTTCGGTGAATTCGGTATGATTGTACAGGGAAACTCTGTCAAAAAATGATACAAATTGTCTGCTTTATCTGCGTTACAAATATATGCTTGCATAATATCTTAATATTTATCATTTTACTGAAACTTGACGGCTATTGGGTCAGTGACGGCTACTGGTGCTCTTACCTTATATGTATATATATATATATATATATATATATATATATATATATATATATATATATATATATATATATATATATATATATATATATATATATATATAAGGTTTGCGAATCGGTATGATTTTCGGTTTCTGGTGAAAAATTTCAAGCATAGTCCTGAGGTCAAGTTTCAAAGTTTCATGACAGTTGTTGTAACAGCTAAATTTTCCTTTCGGAAATTCGTTAAAATAGTTGAATTGCCTTAAATAAACTAATTCTAAAACTACTTAGAAGTACACTACTAGGTCAAGTGAAAAAGTACGCTAAACTCAAAGAGTAAGCATTTTTAAAATAAAATGTGAGTGAGTTGTTGTTGAAAAAAAAAAAATTAGATAAGATTGGAAAGTTTGGTTGATTTGTTTGTGATTAAATAACTATAATTCATAGCTATTTGATCCACTTGCACAGTAAAATTTAATTAATAGTTTACCATTACGTTCAGCCTTACTGTCCAATATTCAAAATAATTGAAAATCTTATTAAGAGCAACTTTTGGAAGACAACTCATTATAATTACGTCTTCTTCTGGAGTATTATTAAAAATAGGTAACGACGTAAGTCGCATCTTTATATTGTAAGTTATTTATATTGTTATCATTCATATTTCAATTGTTTTTTTTTTTTTTAAATTAGTTTGGATTAAATTATTATATTATCTTTTTCTAATTCGTAATGTTGAATCGAGACGGAATTTTTGAAGGAGTATTAAAAATTTTGTATTCAATTATTGGCTTAAAATCCATATGACGTGACTCTGAAGGGTTGTGCTAATTTATTACGTCATTGTCTAAATATAAAAATTCAACTGTACATACATTATAAACTATTTACAATTAATTTTATTATTATTATGCACATAAACATAACACTACAAAATTAAAATGCCCCTGTCGCAGCATCTGGATAATATAGCGAATTTCCAAATATTGGGCACTGGCGGATCTCATCTAAGACCTGCATCCATTTAAAATAGTTTAGCGAGTTCTAACAGTGAAAAAATTTTCAAAATCAGTTGAGTAGTTAATTTTTGGCGCTTCTAGGTCCTCAGGATCCTAGCGGATCTCAATATAATAATAAACTAAAAAATTACAATTTCGTCGAGAACTACTTAACATAGAAAAGAAATTATAAAAGCATTTTCTTCATATTTTTATTTTCTCTTTTCAACGATGGAACAATCGAACTGTCTAATGACAGGATCGAATGATAAAAAATGGCCAAAAAACCTACTTCTGGGCATCCGACGTGTCTGACTAACGAACTTAGCCAAGCCAATGCGAATTCCAACTCGCACACCAAATTTCATAAGCATTAAACTTTTCGTTCGAGAGTTATCGCGTACACACATAAACATTTATATATCGTAAAAATTTGTTTTGAAGCCTCTAGAACCCGAAAATCACCTTACCCTAATTTTGAGGGGGGATTTCACCCCTTAGATGGCGACGGTGTCAGATAAAAAAATATGGGTCTGTTATTTTTACTTGTACTACACATATACCAAGTTTCATCAAAACTGCGAATTGACAGTTCAAAACCTTTCCTTGTCAGTTTCCAATATTAAATAGATTACCTTCTTAAAAATTTATTAGCACAGACGTCCAAATAGATTACCTCTATACGTGACCTTAATAAAATTCAATAAAGTGTCACTTCCTGTAACACCTGAAGTCTGTTTAGTGAACCGTCACTGTTTCCTACTTATTTAAATGTATACCGATATCGAATACATATTACATGGATACACTGTTAAAAAATTCTATGGTAATTTTACAAAAAATGCGTTGGAAGTAAATTGCCAATGCAATTTTGTAATTTAGTAAACCAAGTGTTGTAATTTTACAAAATATACGTATTTTCTGCTATTTTTGTTTTGGAAAATTACAAAACAAAAGTACTAATTTTACTAAACAGACAATAAAATTAGATTTGTCAAATTAAAACGTCAAATTAATTATATTTTTTGCACGATCGTGTATTATCATGCATTTACCGATGCTATTGACAATGATGGTACGTTACATTTCCCGAACGTTTGTTTATATCCATGGAAACCAAAAAATAACAGTGCGGTAAATGAAATAGATGCGTGATAAGTGAATAGGAGTGTGGTAAGTGAAATTAACTCAAAAATGATTGTAATTATTTAAGTATATTGAAATTAAAAGTACAATTTTAACAATTAGGAAAATTAATCGATTAATATGAAAATTTTCACTAGTTTGCACATTATTATTATTGTTGGCATTAGTCTTCATATTTTATTGACATTTCAAAAGGTCATTCAATCATTAAAATTTTCTGTGGTTTTCATATTTTTTCTTTCATTTTACGAGAATAAATTTGCAGCCAAAAATAAAAAGCTTCATCAACTTCATTATTCTCACTAATATTATAGTTTAATAAACTATTTTCCACAATTTTTTAATAGAAAATTTAAAAAAATATTCACGCCAATGAAATATTGACACTTAATATTTTATTTAAAAATATAGTTGTCAATTGTCACTACAAAGATTCGTATTAGTTGCTATAGATATTTATAATATTTATTCATGGCATTCTATGTCATAACAAATATAAATTTCACCTATATTATCCGAATTTTATTTTTTAATATATTTTTATTCTTTAATTATTTTAAATAGATCGTGCAAAAAATATGATACAATACACGATGCGTTAAGTGCATTTACTGATATCGAAAATTGCAAAAACTCGACCCTGCGGGTCTCGTTTTCGCAACATTTTCTCGATCAGTAAAAGCAACTTACCGAACTTATATCGTAAAATACTATGGTTTGTGTATAAGCATGTGTTTACTTAACTTTGTAATACTTACTCTTTATTATTTCCAGCTTAAGCAGATTAATTCATATTAAAAAATTTGGGGAACAAGTCTTCCCAAACTGTCAACTTCCCATTGGATGCCCTTAAAGACTATATTGCAAATGAATAACTTATTTTTTAATTCAAGGGACTCCTCCTCTGGACCCCCAATATTTCACAAAAAGTTTCTTATTTCGTTTTTCCGTTTAGTATTTTTTTTTTTTTAAATTTTACAATAATTTACTGGCGTTTTTAACATCACAGAAGGTTCTTAGGCCATTATATAATAAAGACATGTTAAAAAATCCATATAATCTATGTTATGTGAATAAAGTTAATTCCGTTTTTTTATCACAAAAAACAAACCGCTAATCCGAATTTGCTGGAAACTTATCCGGCCTTCATTTTTTGATTACGCGTCTAATGAAATTAATCCGGAGTTGATACCATCATTTGTTCTCGAGATATGCGAGACGAAAAAAAATTCACGAATGAACTAACGAACGCACACACAGACATCGCGCTAAAAACGATGGACTCGGATTCTAGTGACCTTGAAACGTGGAGATTATGTCATGTCAAAATTAGCGGTTCGTAAAATCGGACCCATTACAATAACTTCCAATGGGAAGTTAATTAAAAACGCAACGGAGAAAGACTGAAACGTGTGGGATTTGAACACGCAACCTTTTGTATGCTGCTTTTATCACTTTATTATTGAGATACACTTACTGACTAACCTATTAATTTATACAATGAAATGTTCTTAATTCTTAATATATACTTTTACAAAATTTAAAAATTATAACAAATTGTGTATTAACTTGGATATGGTAGGACAATATAAGATAATATTTATTACTTCATATTAACGATTTTTTTCTTTTTAAATCCAAAATTAATTAAGATTTTTAATTTTAATTTATTCTCAGTAGTAAATTTAACTCGAAATGATCTAGCAGCCAGTTTTATGAAGTTGGCACCTCAAAAAATTGACAACTTAAATCCTTACAAAAATTTCTAACAAACCAAATTAAAGACGATATTTGTAAATTTTGAAAACATTGTCATTTGAATTTGATGTACAATTGCGTAAAATTAAAACGCGAGTTCGGATAAATAGATATTCTCGATGAAATTATAATACACAATGTACTTTTACAATCGACATTTTGAAACTGCAAAAAGAGTTATTAAATTTTCTATATTTTTGTTGTAGTTTCCACTACAAGTTTGTTTTGTAATTTTATAAAAAGTTCTAGCAAACCAAATTGCAGGCAATATTTGTAAATTTGAGAAGTTTCTTATGGGAATTCGATGAACAGTTTCATACAATTACGATGCATATAGGATTTTTACATAAATTTGGTAAAAATACAATACATTTTAGGAAAGTCTCTGACATGTGTTAGAAAATTACTAGAAATATGTAATAATTTTAAATTGGTAAACAATGACTTGTAATTTTACTCAACTTTTGTTTTGTAAAGCAGTTGTAATTTTACAAATTTTTTTAACAGTGTAGGATATATTTTAATGCTACAGTTGTATCATTTTATATACAGACTAGTCGACTACCTTCATCAAGTTTTTCTACGTCTATCACTGTCTATTTATTAACAGAACAATGCAGCCAATCGATTACAGTGTAATATCTAAGCATAGGTATATGTACATACATTTTATACTTCGTCAGATAGTAAATTTTATATTCATCCTTATTTTTTGAATGGTAATTTAAATATTACTGGAAAACTGCCTGTTTATTTTCGGGAATATTTGTTGCAATTCTCTTTGAGTAAATCGTGTAAAGAATATTTCTACAAAATTTCCTAAAAATTGGGCCATTATTTAAAAAGTTATGCATTTGAAGAAAGTAGCCTCGATTACAATAAATTGCGAATGGTTGTTGCTATTGAATAAAGCTATTAAATAAACCTAAATGTAACAAACAAGTAGCCAAGTGTCAATCGCCATTCTTCTTGAAACTTTGCTGGTGTGCAAAGTAGGCAAAAGTAAGGGACCCGTATTTTTGTTATCGGCCCATGATTACAGTGTGAAACTAGTGATGTTCCAAAAATAACAGAACTATTCTTTTGAAACTGTTCTTTTGTTGGAACTGTTCCGTAAATAAACAGTTCCGCGATTTATCCAGTTCATCTGTTCACCTGTGGTTCACTTGTTCATCTATTCATCTGTTCTGTGTGTTATTCATAATACATCTGCTCAATTTGTAAAACTGTTTAGCGATATGTCCGTTTAGCTGTTTCTGTGGCGCAGTCTGCAGCCTAAACGGCTTAAGGCATTTTGGTAAAGGTGTCGCTGGATTCGTCTTAATCTCGAGAGTGCTATAGGCTAGATGAAATTTCAAAATTCATCCCCTAAATTGGGGATGTAAACCATTGGGGTTTGAAAGGTAAAATTTTACAGACGAGTTCTTTATGTAACGTAGGGGGGCACCAAGAAAAAATTTTTGGAAAGTATCTACCTACCTACCTAAGGGTATAAAGTAGGAGATGAAAACTTATGAAAGGTACAATTTTGCACAGGTGCACAGGGGTCTCTCAGTAATGGAGATGAGTATTAAGAGGGAGAATTTTTGTAAAAATTTATCCACTAAGGGTGAAAATTTATATACGAAACTGCTGGGTTTAGAAACATAAAATTTTGTACAAAGGTTGCTTTAGTAACGCAAGCAAGCACCAAGAGTGGATTTTTAGAATTTCACTCCCTATAAGGGGTTAAAATATGGGATCAAAATTTATATAGAAAATCGTTGAGTCTAGAAATGTGAAATTCTGTACACGGGTTCTTTAATAATCTAAGCGAGTACCAAGTGCAGATTTTTAAAAGTTCATCCCCTAAGGCGGTAGAAAAAGGGTTGAAAATTTATATGAAAACTAGTTTTTGTCGATGAATTTGTCTGCGTGGAGTCGATGACAACACAGTAAGTGTACAAAATCATTTAATCGCGGACGAAGTTGTAGACAAAAGCTATACTAGCTTTAGTGCTAGTATAAAATTTTTTTTTTAACATCAAATTCTTAGTAATTTATGCTGCCGGCCACTGTAATCTCCTATGCATACCTACATATTTTTTCTTTTATATAATTAAACAACGCTAAAAAGACAATAAAAAAATTAATTAAAAAATCAAAAAACCCGATTACGTAGAAAGCAAACTAAAACGGTGGAAACTAGATGAAAATATAGAGAAAAAGAAAAATGAATAAAAATGTAAAGCAGTCGGAGGCATACATATTGTATGCCTCCGACTGCTTTACATTTTTAGTCGAATTTTCCAACTGAAAAAATTAGACTTATACAGCCTATACGCTAAGAACGGCGAGAGGCGAGAGTAGGGGCGCTATCAGTGGGGCTCATTGCGATGCACAACAATAATATGAAAGTGGGGTCAAATTTTGGGCAAATTTTGGATCCGACCCAAACTTTAATGGGGTGGTGGGGGCGGTAAAACAATAAAACTTTTCCAAACCGGTTGGCAATTATGTTTCCGTCAATTATCTACAACATATCCAAAATTCAGCTTCCTAGGATGATTTGGAGAGAGTAGAGGGGGAAAAACGATTTTGGCTGGATCTAACCTGCCTACAGCCCCCCAGAATTAACGTAGAGGTCGAAATTTGGTGTGTTGATAAAGTTCGTATCTAGGTTTCGCTTTTTGGAGGTTTTAATATTTTACCCCCACCCCCCACATTCTTAAACTACAATTTCATGCTTTTTTGACGTTTTCGAAGTTTTTACCACTCGCACAGGTCACCCAAATAAATCTAGAGGGCTGAAATTTTGTATTCGGATTGAGTTAGTATCAAGGGGGTGCCTCTTGGGGGTCTCGACTTTTAACTCTTACCCCCACCATTTTTATACCAAAAAAACTTGATTTTTCTTCTTTTTAACAGTTTCGTTCGGGTCAAAGTCTCCCCAAATAAACCTAGAGGGCTGAAATTTTGTGTACAGGTTAAGCTAATAGCCAGCCACTGCTTTTTGGAGGTTTTAACTTTCAACCCGTACCCCCACGATTTTTACGCCAATATTTCCTTAATTTTTTTGCTTTTAGCGAATTTCCAAAACTGGAAATTCAGCTTTTACGCCAGGTGTCATGGTGCGACCTAAGCCCGAGACCATATCAGAAATATGTTTTGAGGTCCCTAGAATACGAAAATGATATTCACTAAAATTTATATATATATATATATATATATATATATATATATGTATCCGCGCGATAACTCTCGAACGAAACGTTTAATGCTTATGAAATTTTGTGTGCGAATTCGATTTTCCAAATCGTTGGATGAGTTCGTTAGCCAGACACGTCGGATGCCCAGAAGTAGGTTTTCCGAGCGTTTTTTGTCAACAAAATGAGTTTTTTGCCAGAATTAAGCAATTTTTCAAATTTTTTTTTACACTAAGCCATTGTAAAAGGTAAAACGCATAAAAAATGTTTTTATACCGTTGCTCTAAATTACTTACTTTTCGAGAAAAACTAGGAAATATGTCGTTCTCCATTTCACTCGCACTCGCATTCTTTTTTTTTCTGTCTCATTTTTTGCGAGCTAAATTCGAAAAAAGCCGCTTTATAAGTAGCGTGTCATGATTTTTTTAATCCAATTTAACGATTCGGCTATATTCTATTTCTCTGTCAGTTAAATGTTTTTATAATGTATCTCTGTTCCATTTTTTTTTACAAAAAAAATCCCGACGATATCTGTTATGTGATATGATCAGAATTTAGATTATATTTACACCTTCCTAAAATTAATAAGAGTTTGCTTCAATCGTATAAAAATTACGTTAAATCATATTCAAACAATAATATTTTTACGTAATTTTTTATCCAATTGACAATACAGTTATGATTAGAATTGTACAATCAGAGCATTCTAATATTAAATAATTTTGCACATTCAATTTTTTTTTTTAACAAAGAAAAATTTTTTTAAATTTTGACACATTCTTTTATGAAATTTCGATTAAGAAATATTAAAAAATTTTAAAGTGAATCATTTAAAAAGAGTTAAAAATAAATTAAAAAGGAAACATTTCTCTATTTTAACATATTTGTAAAGAAAATTTTACAGTTTACTTACAGTTTTTTGAAAAAATGTAATAACATTTTTACATACAATAAAGATAAATACAAATATATACAATATATACAATAAATACAAATATATTTGAACGGTAGGAAATCCACAAATTTTTTTTTATTTCTTTAATTAATTATTAAATTTGGTTTTAGAAGAAAATCTTCGTCTAATTCGCTCCAAGCCGAAAGTATAGCCACTAATAAGGACATTCCACTGTTAAAATAAATGGAAAATATATTGAAATTTATTTAATGAAAGCCATTCATACACATTTTTAAAATATCCTTTTGAATTATATAACAAATAAAATCTGTGTAAAAAAATCTAATTGACGTGTTTTTTCTCAATTTGCTAATATTAAGTAAGGCTCGTTAATTAGGGAGTGATTGTGTTAAAATTTTAATATAAAATATGGTAATTTTAACCCTCTTTAAAAGAACATTTCGATTTTAACAATAAAAAAATTTTAAAAAGTGTTTTCGTTTTTCCCGGATTACCAAAAACTGTTCATAGGCATATCTGTGACTAAAGTTGCCTCCCTTTCTTAAGAAAATAAAGTATTTTTAAAATTTTGTGCAAAAAAATAAAACACAATTAACGAAAAAAAAGTACGCGTTTCCATATTTTTAAGATTTTGTAGTACAAGAAAATCCTTATAAATTCATCATATCTGTTATTGCATTTACTAGCTTTTACGCAATTTAATAAACAAAAGTCTGAAAATGGACGTAGAATCTCACTGTTATTAATTATTATGTCTTACAAGTAAAGGTCCCGAGGCCGGACCTATCGATTTTGATGAAACTTAAATATCTTGTAGAACACTAAAAACTAAGGGACACGTATTTTTTTTTATCTGCGGAAAAACGGTTTGAAGGGGTGAAATCGCCCTCCAAAAATTGGGGTAAAAATTTAATTTTTCAAATATCTCGAAAACAGTAAGAGATAGAGCAAAAGTTTAAATTGGCGATATTACTCTTTTTTAAAGAGCTATCTATTGATATGCAATTTGTTCAAATTACATCAACAGGGGTGGTTGGGGGTTAAAATTAGGGGGTTAATTTTGCAAAAAGGGGGTGAAAAATAAACAGTATAAAAATTTTGTTTACAGATTTGAAATCTACGTCAAAAAATCTAATTGACCTGTTTTTGCTCAATATCCTAATATTAAATCTAGGGGTAGTTAACTAGAGGGTGACTATGTCGAATAATCGTACTATTTGGGTATTTCAAGAAGTTCTTCTTCATGGAAAATAGCTTAAGACAATTAGAATAACGTAGAAATGAAATTCTCGAATTCAAAATTGAGTTTGAGCAACATTGGAGAGGGGGTGAGTCACCCTCTTAAATTACATTACTAGTTTATATACACTAATTTTTGCTATTAACACACTGATAGTGGGTAAAATAATGTTACAATAAGTGGTTCTGAAGTTAGACTAAAATGAAATTCTCGAATCCAAAATTGAGTTTGAGCAACATTGGAGAGTGGGTGAGTCATCCTCTTAAATTACATACTAGTTTATATACACTAATTTTTGCTATTAACACACTGATAGTGGGTAAAATAATGTTACAATAAGTGGTTCTGAAGTTGGACTAAAATGAAATTCTCGAATTCAAAATTGAGTTTGAGCAACATTGGTGAGGGGGTGAGTCACCCTCTTAAATTACATACTAGTTTACATACACTAATTAACACACTGACAGGGGGTAGTAATGTCACAATAGATCGTTCTGAAGTTAGACTATCGTATGTAAGGTTTTTATTAGGTTTCGTTATTTTAGGTTAGGTTATGTAATTTTCGGTATCGATAATTTTCGATAAGGAAAACTATAATATCCATTAAAAAACAAACCTAATCAAGACCTTACATATGATAGTCCAACTTCAGAACCACTTATTGTGACATTATTTTACCCACTATCAGTGTGTTAATAGCAAAAATTAGTGTATATAATCTAGTATGTAATTTAAGAGGGTGACTCACCCCCTCTCCAATGTTGCTCAAACTCAATTTTGAATTCGAGAATTTCATTTCTACGTTATTCTAATTGTCTTAAGCTATTTTCCATGAAGAAGAACTTCTTGAAATACCCAAATAGTACGATTATTCGACATAGTCACCCTCTAGTTAACTACCCCTAGACTTAATATTAGGATATTGAGCAAAAACAGGTCAACTAGATTTTTTGACGTAGATTTCAAATCTGTAAACAAAATTTTTATATTGCCTATTTTTCACCCCCATTTTGCAAAATTAACCCCAAAATTTTAACCCCCAACCACCCCTGTTGATGTAATATGAACAAATTGCATATCAATAGATAGCTCTTTAAAAAAGAGCAATATCGCCAATTTAAACTTTTACTCTATCTCTTACTGTTTTCGAGATATTTGAAAAATTAAATTTTTACCCCAATTTTTGGAGGGCGATTTCACCCCTTCAAACCGTTTTTCCGCAGATAAAAAAAAATACGTGTCCCTTAGTTTTTAGTGTTCTACAATATATTTAAGTTTCATCGAAATCGATAGGTCCGGCCTCGGGACCTTTACTTGTTAGTCTTTTGAAAAAATATTTTTTGAACTAAAATAAGAATAGGAGGAATATAAACTTAGGGGTAAACGACAGGAGTATATAAACTTTATTTTAGATTCTACGTTTATTTTTACAGAAAATCATCAAGTACCTATTATTTCTTTTTTGAATGTATAAATACAAAAAGTTCGAAATTATTTTATATTAGAATTTCAATTTTGGTCGACCCTACGGGTTGTCCCCATTTACTCTTTTCTCGTCTCTTTTGACCCCAATTTTTCATAGAGAAGAAATTATACGATTTTTGTTAATTTTTCAAAAACCACCGATATTTTTAAATTTTTTTGGATACTGCTGATAAAGTGACCATCTTCGCGTAAATTTTTAATATATTAAAGATTAGGTACTCATAAAATAAATACAAAAAAATACGGTGTGAAGTCGGAATGCGTACCTATTCATCCTTGTCTACGGTAGCACATTTTTTATTGACATAAATATTAGAAACGCAGGAAAAGAGACCAGGAATCAACATAGAAGTGGATTATGGTACGATATATTTTCTGAAAAAAGTGCTTAGGACCAAAGTTATAGAGTTCAAAGTGATGCACTTGATGATCTTGAAGCACTTGACTCTCGTGATGCACTTGACTTTGAAGTTGACCTTGAGGTCAATTTCCAAAGTCATTTGAAAATCATTTAATATTTTTCAAAAGGAGTAGTTTACTTTTCATCCCTAAATGGTTCAAAGTATATTCGAACGAATTTCACATGCAAGATAGAAAATAAGTGATCAAGAAGTAATTTTGAAAAATACTTGCTCAATCGCAATCGGAAAAATAATAGTTAATCATATGTTGAATTGAATTCCTAATATGATAACTATAGAGTAGCAATAAAAATTTTAAAAAATTTTGAAAATTTCTAATATAACATAAAGTTAATATTTAACTTACAATTGGAGTGATATTAAATCTTTTCTTAACTTCTAAAATTACTTACAAAAATGTTTTCTTCTAATTTTTTCTATAAATTTGCGCCTATTTTTTCATTTCGTCAGGTTTTTATTTTTTTTATTTTAGAAAAATAACGCAACAAATCAATTTTGAAGATAGATTGAGTCAATACATGAAATTACTGCTTATAGGTACAGGATATGGTCAAAGTTCGGCAATGGCTAATCATTTTCAACTGACCTTGAAAATCGATTTCAGGGTCACTATCAAGTGCATCGCTTTAAATTCTACAAATTTGGTACTCAGCCCTTTTTTCAAAAAATATGCCGTTTCAAAAATATTTAGCTATAACTGTTTTCATCTACAGAAGTTGAATGGTGTTTTCTACCCCTAAAAAGCGTATTTAGCCGAAATAAAAAAACACGTATTTAATATTTTTCGCTGTTTAATAAGTATGTTAAGTTTCATTCAAATTGGCAAGTATTAGTTGGGTAGTGTTATTTGTCAGAATGTTTTGCCGATCTAGTTTTTTCAATATTTCTTTGCTCGTTTTCAGAATTTGTATTTTAATTTCTACGGACAAATAACTCATTCTTTTCTTCGATTTTAGTAACTTTTATTTGCTGATGTTGACCATTAATTGATCGAAACATATCAAATATTTTTCAATGATTTTTTTAGCGAATGTCGAAAATTTTGAAAATTTTTTCACCGTTAGTAAGTTAAAGTATTTGAATTCATTAAGTAATTAAATGATGTCCACAAGAACCTTACGAACTACCATAAGTTATATGAGATCCCTAGGACCCGTTTTTTACTGTTAGGATAAACTTTTTACTAAAATTATTTTAGATGAATAAAGGTTATGTTGTATGATTTCCGCCAGGGTTTACTGTTCCCATTATTGTAAAAAATAAACTAACCGACCGATTTTGAAAATTTTTTCACTGTTAGAGAACTAAATTATTTTAGATGGATACAACTATGCTGCACAAAGTCCGTTCGGGTTCTTGGGTTCCAAAAATATCAAAACTAATTACCCAGCCGATTTTAAAAAATCTTTTACTCTTAGAAAGCTAAACTATTTTAAATAGGTACAGTTCTTAGATGAGATCCGCCAGTCCCCAAAATTTGGAAATTCGCTATGTTATGCAGATGCTGCGACAGGGGTATTTTTCTAACACGTCTAGATGTTCTCTAAGGAAACCTAGAGGGCTGAAATTTTGTACGTGTATTGAGTTAGTATCCAGCTAGAACCTTTTAGGGATTCTACATTACTTTTCCTCCCACTTCTTCCATTTTTACATCGGAATTCATTGGTATTGTTAAATGTGTTTTAAATGTTTATTTTTATTCTAAATACAAGAAGGCGCATAGTAATTTTAAAAATTTAAAAAAAATGAACTTAATACTTTTATAACAAATGCAATATCTAAATATTAAGTAATTTAAAAATGTTATTAATGTCACTGTTTATTTATAAAGTAGGAATTTTGGATCTTTTTTATTTATAAAATAGAAATTTTGCATTTTTTTGGAAAGAAAAAAATATCTTCATAAAGGCTTTCCAGTTTACTATTTAAGGTCCTTTTTTAATAATGAAAAATAAAACACAAAGGCAATTGGCGGATAAACATGGTTAGGAATGCCCTCGTACGAATTGTGTTGGCTTTTTTCCTGCTAGTTGCTATCGGCACAAAATTGAAATTCACTGAGATTCAGACCTTAAAAACTTAAACCCTTTTTTTAGATCCCCGATCAGCCGGACACTCATCATCAGTTTTGAAACCACCAAAATTACAAATCGCTTGTAGACTTTCAATTACATTTCGCTTGTAGACATTCAATACGGAAGATGAAGGGAAAAATTCGACTCCCGTGATGGGGCCCCCGCTGCTCACGGCGTTTTTTTATTCATTTTTCTTTCTCTCTATATTTTCATCTTGTTTCCACCGTTTTAGTTTGCTTTCTACGCAATCGGGTTTTTAGCGAATTTCCAAAACTGGAAATTCAGCTTTTACGCCAGGTGTCATGGTGCGACCTAAGCCCGAGACCATATCAGAAATATGTTTTGAGGTCCCTAGAATACGAAAATGATATTCACTAAAATTTATATATATATATATATATATATATATATATATATATATATATATATATATATATATATATGTATCCGCGCGATAACTCTCGAACGAAACGTTTAATGCTTATGAAATTTTGTGTGCGAATTCGATTTTCCAAATCGTTGGATGAGTTCGTTAGCCAGACACGTCGGATGCCCAGAAGTAGGTTTTCCGGGCGTTTTTTGTCAACAAAATGAGTTTTTTGCCAGAATTAAGCAATTTTTCAAATTTTTTTTTACACCAAGCCCTAGTAAAAGGTAAAATGCATAAAAAATGTTTTTATACCGTTGCTCTAAATTACTTACTTTTCGAGAAAAACTAGGAAATATGTCGTTCTCCATTTCACTCGCACTCGCATTCTTTTTTTTTCTGTCTCATTTTTTACGAGCTAAATTCGAAAAAAACCGCTTCTTAAGTAGCATGTCATGATTTTTTTAATCCAATTTAACGATTCGGCTATATTCTTTTTCTTTGTCAGTTAAATGTTTTTATAATGTATCTCTATTCCATTTTTTTTTAGATAAAAAATCACGGCGCAGTTTTTTATGTGATATGATCAGAATTTAGATGATGTTTACACCTTCCTAAAATTAATAAGAGCTTGCTACAATCGCATAAAAATTACGTTAAATCATATTCAAACAATAATATTTTTACGTAATTTTCTATCCAAATGACAATACTACGTTATAATTATATGTATAAACCCATCATTTTAGTGGTAAATAAATTTGCACATTCAGTTTTTTTTTTTCTTTTGACAACAAAACAAATAATTTTAAATTTTGACAAGTTGTATCATACATTTTTGAAAATATTAAATATTTATTTTTTTAAGGCAAAAATGTATTAAAGATCTGAAATTTGTTTAACAAAAACCATACATCTGCTCGTTTTACCTTAAAAATCTCGGAAAATAGAATATTCTTCAATAATTAACTCAGAAAAAGCATATATGAGGTAATTTTCATGATATTTTTTTGAAAATTTCAAAATAGTAGGGTTACAATGTTTTTTTTTTTAATTATTTTGTAGAATTTGGTAAACACACATCGTAAAAAGTACTCGCCTTGAAAAAATCAAACAAGTATTTAAAAAAAAAATACTATTTCTTAAAGAAAATATTAAAATTATGTACAAATGCTGTCCTGACCAACTGATATATTGGAACCGATTTTGAGCAGCTGGATTTACTACAGGCAAAAGCTCATAGTGAATACACACATTTTTTAACATCCTTTTGAATTTTGTAATTCAATCATTACAAATAAAATCTAAATAAAAAAAAATCTCTATGACCTGTTTTTTCTCAATTTTCTAGCATCAAATCTAGCGATAATTAACTAGCGGGTGATTGTATTGACCACACATTTTAATGTAAAATATATTAATTTTAACCGGCTTCAAAATAACGTTTCGATTTTAACAATAAAAATATTTAAAAAAGTGTTTAAGTTCTGGCAAGATTGTCAAAAAGGGACTGAAATATTTAATGTGTTAAGTACTTACTAGACTTATAAACTTTCATTTTCGTATACGCTTTCGGTTTCGGATATTTAATTATTTCGGATATCGGTAGTTTTAGTTACGGTTACGAATATCCATAACATCCCTAATGTAAATGTTTGTCAATCCAACTTCATCGAGAGAAAGTTAATTAGGTATTTACGATTTTCGGAAGAACACGTATATAAATTTTATAAGTACGTATTATCATATAAACATATTTGGTTTGCAATTTTTTAATAATTAGTTTCTACGCTACTGAAATTATCTATCCATTTGAAAATTGGGATCCAGTGATGTACATTGACACTACAAAAGTGTGGGTGAAAAATTTCATTTTCACTTTTACTGAAATTATGTCATAAATTCATATTTTCAGAATTTATTCATTTGACAGAAAAATTCTAAATTATTAAAAAAGCCAAATAATTAATAACAATTAAAATAAAAAAAAAAAAAAAAAAAAAAAAAAAAAAAAAAAAAAAAAACAGAAAACATTTATTTATATTTGCATTTTTATAAAAACATGTAGGTATTATATTTTATATGCACTTTAACTAAAATGTCAAATTTCACACGTTGTTAATTTTCAATTTCACTCATAATGTGCTTAAAAATCAAAACTTAAAGTTTATAACATTCACAATCCGTGTAGAGTGTCCATACGTCTTGGTTTTCCCGGATTTGTCACGGTTCTAGCTCCGTTGCTCCGTTGCTCCGGTGTCCCGACAGACTTTTTCAAGACGTCGGTCGATTTGTTTCGGTTTTTCAAACTACTAATTTTTTATTTTCATCATCTAATAAGTACACAATTTTTCATTTTAAATAATGAATAGTTCAGTATCATATTAAAAGATCAACAGTAGATTCATTTACAACCAAACCTAAAAATATTTAAAAAAAATTAATTACTAATTAAATTTTTTGTCGATTTTACCTTAAACACGAACTTCCAAAAAAACATTTTCTTTTCTTAACTTTCCATCATATATGTATCTACATAAATAAATTGTAATATTATTTTGCTTGCTTTTATGATACTGAAGGTACTGAAGTTATTGAACAATTAAAAATTAAAATGACTGGAATTTTATTCGAACTTTTAAATAAAGTAGTTAACTAACGCGCTAGATAGATAACGCCACAATACAGAAATTGCCAACATTTAAATGTTCATGTTTCACATTAATACAAAATAAAATACATTAATACAAAATAAAATTGTCTAAGAAGCTCACTTTCATAAGAAATTTTATAAAAATTTAAAAAATATATATTTCCTAGAACAGGGGGCGATTTATTTAAAAAAAAAAATTAATAAATAATTTACTGTTGAGAGGTTTACTTTGTGAAATTTCATTTTAAATATTAAAAATATTTAAAGTTTCAATTACTTTGTCAATTTCACTAGAATTGAGTAGAATTTACTAAACGCGTTTTCAATCTCGCGATCATCATCAGAGTAATTGAAGAAATGTATGTGGGAGTGTAATAAATACTCTTAAAAATGAATTTGGGAAAAACCCGTCATTATACTATTTCATATGAAATAGGCTGTACAATAACGTACCTGAAAGACGATGTTGATAAACCAGTTTGGTTTACACAGTATTTATTACACTCCCACATACATTTCTTCAATTACTCTGATGATGATCGCGAGATTGAAAACGCGTTTAGTAAATTCTACTCAATTCTAGTGAAATTGACAAAGTAATTGAAACTTTAAATATTTTTAATATTTAAAAAAATTAATATTTTAAATAAAGAGCCATTAATAGGTAATCTATACATATAATACAAATGTAACGAGACCGTTTCTGTATAGGGAATATTTTTTAAAAATTGTGCAGATACTGTAAATAGTTATCGATGTAGATATCAAAACAGCGATTTTTTAAATTTTTGTCTGTCTGTCTATCTGTCTGTCTGTCTGTCTGTCTGTTCGTCTGTTCACGCATCACACAAAAACTACTGGATGGATTTTAATGAAATTTGGTGTGCCGACAACTTATTACCCGGATCAACATCTAAGATACTTTCTACTTCGAGAAAATGTCTCATTCCCACGGGAAAATGGAAAAACCATGTTGAGCATGTGCATACAGTACGCAAAAACTATTGAACGGATTTTGATGCAATTTGGTGTGGTGATAACTTATTACCTGAGTCCGCATCTCAGATACTTTTTATTTCGGGAAAGTGGCTCATTCCCACAGGAAAATAAAAAAACTTTTTGAGCATGTGCACATATTACGCGAAAACTATTGAACGGATTTTTATGAAATCTGGTGTAGTGATAACTTATTACCTGCGTCAACATTTAGGATACTTTTTATTACGGGAAAATATTTCCTTCCTTCAGGAAAATTCAAAAATTATTTTGCTTATGTGCATGTATACTTAAAACTATTGTTCTATGCGAATGCTTTATAATTACTATACTTATATACTTGTCATTTATTACATTAAATTTACCATAATACAAAATTTCTGGAGACTAACTCTATTTTAAATTAATTTAGAAATTTCGAAAATTTAAGTGCCTATATATCCGAAAAATTCATTTTGGATGAAACTTGTTATATTTATAGGATAGATACTAGTTTGGGATGCAAATATAATAAAACAATAAAACGTTGGAAGTCCAAAAATTTTGTATGAGTTCTCCAGTCAGACACGTCCAATTCCAAAAACCTCAAAAAAATGAGTTTTTTTGCAAACAATTTGCCAAAATTTAAAAGTTTTTCCAATTTTTTTTACATTGTGGTAAAGAACCAAGAAAATCACAGAAAATACATTTTGAACCATTATTCTAGGTAAGCGGGTTTTCGAAAAAAAGTAACTTTTATGATTGGAAATTCGCTATGTTATGCAGATGCTGCGACAGGGCTATTTGATTTTTTAATTAATTTAATTTTTTAGTCATTAAAAAAATTACTCAAAATACAAAAGCAATCTAACAAATTATTTGTATATACATAAATCTTGTCTGGTTTGTACAACAAAATGTCACATTTACAAGTTATTTGTGTCATGTTCTAGAACTTGCATTAGAATGTCGTATGTTTAATATACGTAACCGTAGAATTACTATGCTGAAAAGAAATAAGTAAGATGTTAATTTATTGTTTATCAAAGAACAAATAACACCTTCATCCCGTTCACCAATATCGGGTAAACTACATACTTGTACCTTGTCAACATAGCCGTCAATTATTTTAACACTTTTATATAAAACGATACGATACCTATTACAACACGATAACGTTCGCTTTAATTTTACAATCAATTAGCTACGAATTATTTTGAGACTATTTATTAACTTTTAATTTACTTCCTGTGTTACTGGAGAAAATTTGTTTATAAAATTTGTTTTTTTTATTTGTGTCAATTGCTATTTCATTTATAAACTTTATAAAAAAAAAGTTTGTGCTTTATTGAAATTTCAACTTTTTTTTATTCTAAAAAGTCCATACAATTTTAGCGAATTATAGAATGGAAATTCAGCTATTACAGTGACTCTTAGGTCGTGGTTATATCGGAGCTTGCACGCGCGTGTAACACAAGCGCGTGTACGCTCGTATATATTGTTACGTTGAATTTGTATTCAGTTGTTAAGTAGTAATTTTTTTACACCCGTTTACTCGCGCTTGCAACCTTCTACTCGCTCTTACACATGATTGTAGATTTTTGCACGCGCGTGCAGAGGCAAGTAAATGTTTTTATTTTGTCAGATTTTAACATTTTTAGCGTTTTTCACAATAAATGCTTTTGCTTTAATGATAAATACCAACAATAAATAAATAAGTTTTTAACAATAAATTGAATTGAAAATTAAAATTTGAGAGGTTTAATTTTTGAAAATTCATATTCTAAATACCTACACTTATTCTTTGTAAACAAATTAGTATCCATTATAAATTATAATGTTATAAAAGTCTTTGGATAAAGGAATGCCGGCTCTTTTGATTTGTTTCTATTCATCCTTTAACGAAAATATGGCGAATCACACTTTAAATAAAATTAAATTATTTCAAATAGGTATATATATATATATATATATATATATATATATATATATATATATATTTCGAAAACGTATCGACTTATTCGTCCCGTAAAGTATACGACGTCAGGAAGCAATATAATTTCAGAAAAAATTGAAAGACAATATTGGACGTAACTAGCACCAAATCCCACTGGAGTATGTGAGGAATTTATATGAAAATATTCCAACAAAAATTTCATAAATAGTGGAAAATAAAGGAGGCTAGAAATCAGTCATTAATTATTAAAATTGTACGTAACTTTTGAAAGGTGAGGCTATATTATGGGACAAAAAAACATGTTAATTTTATATGTTTTTGATATAACTTTTGTGATTTGTTTGTGCGTTTATTTCATTAAAACAAGTACTGCATATTTTTATTTACACAATAGAACATTTTCGAAATATAAGAATAACGTTTTACTGGCTACCGTGTTTCTCTAAAATATTGTAAGTAAAATATAAAAATTCTTGGTGCGGCTATATTATGAGATGGACTACTATATATATATATATATATATATATATATATATATATATATATATATATATATATATATATATATATATGTATATATATATATATATATATATATATATATATATATATATATATATATATATATATAAGGTGGGTGGACCATGGAAGGCCACTCTAACGATTAAACATGTTTTATTCGTTTATTTACTGGATAAATGAAGGAAACAAATTATTAAGTAATACTTTGTTTTATTGTGTACCACATAAATCACTTTTTTTTAACCTAGCTTTAATCACTATTTATTAAACTTAAGTTTTCTTAAGCTCTTCCAAATGGCCTTGCAAGGAACACGGCTCCAAACAAGGCCAATATTATACATCAGTCGTTCAATTTAAAAATAGAGTTGTAACATTTAATATATCCGCTTTTACTAAAACTACATAACAAGCTCTTTCATTTGAGTGAAACATTAAATTCTCAATATATTTTTATCATCTATAAAAAAGTTAACGAACATTACTTGAACACTACCGTATAACTAAGCATATATTAATGGAAATTATTTAAAAATAGTAGTAATGAGCATTATATTGATATCAAATAACTTGCCAATACGTTTTACAATGAAATTATAAAACTTTTTTTTTACCTAAAATGGCCTTCTTATGGGTCTGTTCTTTGTAAGGCCACAATGTTCCTAAGAAGGCCAAACTAACAATTATCTATGACTTTTTGATATTAATTATAATAAAATAATAGACACAACAGACTGAGTACTGTAGTTATCACAAACTTATCATGGCACACAGTCAGTCTTCTAGTCAGGAATGTTTAAAATCAACGTTTATATGTTCATGGTTTGTAGATGTTCCTTGTAAGGCTCATGTACCCTAGCAAGGCCAACCGTCAACTTTTTGATTGGCCTTATAAGGAACCACCGGCTTTCCTACGAACACTAACAATATTTTAACTTAAATCGAGGCAAAACTATTTTTTTTTCTTTAGTACCATAAACATATCCTTATACGACAATTTACAGTACAAAAATATGAGATAATAATAGGTTATTTAACTAAAAACTTACGTTTTGTTGTGCGCGCGAATAACAATTATAACGTTGACGACCGAACTCTACGAAGCGTGAGATCGCACTTTCGCAATAGTGGCGCGAGAGACTCGTCACCGCACCTGTGGTCTTGAGTTTGATGGATCTTAGTGTATGTAGAAGGAATATGTCTTTACATGTCAATAACTACGACTTTTTAATAGTTGGCCTTCTAAGGAGCATGGCCTTTCATGGTACACCCACCTTATATATATATATCTCTAGGTAAGCCGCTATGTTCCTGTGGAGGCTTTTCCTTATTTTTTGAAATTTGTAAAAATGGCGGCGGTTTGAATCAGAAGTACAAAATTTAGGCCTTTTTTAACAGTTTTCCATGTGAAAAAATAGGAAGACTTAAAAAAAAAACTTCCATAGGTACATGGGGAATGGAATAGAGAATATTTTGTCAAAATTTCAAACTTATAGCTTGGAAACTTTCTCTCGAAAAGTGGGTACCGTTTTTAAAAAGGGCATTTCGAGACATATACGTTTAAAGTTTGCCTCAAAGTTGTTTCAAACCATTGTTTAATAAAAATGCGATACTGTGGTGGTAACAATTGATCTTGTACGTTCACTGGTTGTGGAAAGACTGAATGTAAAGTGGTATAACATCCCGCCAATAGGCGCCAATCGACCCACAGAGTTTTGTATTTTGACTGAATCCACTGATCCATGGTCGTAACGACCGTAATAATTCGAATTTCAATTTGAAATTTTGAGAGAACATGCATAATTGTATGTACTTTAAGATAAGACCAAAAAAAATTATTTTTTTCAAAATTGTACACTGTGATGGTACCTTAATAGAACTGTTTATTTGTGTGGGTTAAATCAAGCTCGAATTGATAAGGTAGCTCTGGAGGCGTGCAAATGAGAGTAAATAGATATTCTTATAAATGCTTTGATGTTTCAAATTTTAAGTGGATTGAATTAAGCTTCTAATTAAAACTTGTTTGGAGCTCTCTCTATAGATATTGTTTTTTTTTTATAATAGAACTTTACACGTCCCATCATTACCGTGATTATCATGTTGTAAAGGATATAAAAAAAATTAAAAGGCTAATACTTATATCAACTTCTTTATTTTTCTAATTGTACAATTGTAAATAATTTTAAGCATAACTTTTCTTTACATTATTCATCCGTTCAATGCCAATAGTTAATCTAAAACAAAAAAAGTGAATTGTATAAATGTTTAAATTTCTGTGACAACAAAAATACTGTAACTCAAAATTTTTAGTGACATTTGGTTACATATATATGGGGAATTTTGGTTATTTAAGAATGACAAAAGCAAGACAAGATTTTTTGAATTATGGGAACGAATGGTGGAGAATGAGAGAAGCAAGTTGGTGGAAGAAAGAAAAAGAGCTCTCTTGTTCGGGGTCCAGCACCGAGGACGAACCTCCGGGTCCAACAGTGAGTTTGCAGGTATGTCGGCACGGAAAAATTTCGATTTGGTGTGGCTATTATGCCACTGTGCACCGTTTGGTGGAGTTCCGTGTCGACATTACCTAAAGAAAAATACGGATACGCTGTATGCGGATTTGAAATGATGTTGATTTTGGTCAAGTTATGGATATTTATGTAAAGTCAATTAGTCAAAGGTTAAAATTTGCTGCCCTACTCTCCGTGCCAGCTGGAGCACCACTTAGCTGTGTGGCCTTTAACAGCCAAAGGCGTAACAATATTTACTTTAAAATCTTGCTATATAGACAACCTACGCCACTTTTTTTTGATGATAATAATTTTTTTATATGAAAAGCAAATATATTTGTCCTTTTTTGACTCTGACACTAATATCAATCAAAAAAGATATGACAAATGAGATAAAAAATTTAATGAGCCACCAAAATAAAGGAAAAAATGATTTCTTTTAAAAAGTTTTGTAGAGGCAAAGTTAATTGTTAACAACTTTAGTGATATATATATATATATATATATATATATATATATATATATATATATATATATATATATATATATATATATATATATATATATATATATATATGTATATATATTACCCGGTGTTTCCGCTGTTAAACAATGTTTATGTTGATGGTAAGTCTGACTGTTCTAAATATACTCATAAGACGTAAATGATTGTCTTTTATAAATAAATTTGCTTCGTGTGAGAATACCTAGTGATAATATTAAATTTAATAATTAATATGTGTTTATGATATAATGAAGTTTTAAGTGAGTACTTTCACTAATTGTAAGTAATTCTGTGAAATTCATATTTGATATTACATTGCGAACACATATGAATATTTAACAAAAGTTTCCCAGCCTTTCCAGTATTGATACCGATTTCTCGCATCTTTTTATATTATAATTAATCTTCTGTATGCTGAACATTGTTTAAGAAAAAATAATTAAAATCGATCCATTAGTTTCGTTTATCACAATTAACCTCGGCCAGGATCTTCATGCAGGGCAGGAATCATTTTTGCGTTCCTCCGAGTACCTCGCTCAATAAAGTACAGCTTGGAAAATGTAGATCGAAACTTGAAATTTGAATGCGCAGTAGTCCATAGCCTCCCACCCAACTATTTATCATTATGTATACTTATTACTTATTTCTTTGTATGGTAAATGTTGGGCACTACATTTACAGTACAGTTATTTATAAAGATTTTAAATTGTTTTGCGCATATTAAGTCTCACCCTACATTTCTCAGGCTGTAAATCCTTCGCAGAGTTGATCTAATCGTTTTATCAGAAATACATTTCATGCCAACTATATAGGGATGTATAAGTAATTAGATATACATACGCTAGCTAGCTACGTTCCACGTACATAATTATATTTAATTCAGAATGTTGGGTTTATGCATAAACAACTATACACATACTGCGAACAAAAGTATTTTTAGTGTGTCTGTTCATAAAATTAATGAGGTTGTATGAAATAGTTTAATAACGATCAAGTTCTTGTTAGATCGTCGTAATTTTATTTTTAACGGGAACCGAATTCATAACTTTTTGAAATAATACATTATTTAGACACGAATTATACAAGGGTTCTGCGAAGTGTGCAACCTAAATTTGCCAATTTTGCAATTTTCTATGACCAGACTTTAAAATTGGTAGTGGAGATATAGCTGTGTGGATGAAAATTTTCTCCCACGGACTCCATGGTTAGAAATGGCTCTTAAAATGAAATTGAGGTTCCTTTCAGCCATATTTCATCCTTCAGCACCACATAAAAATTACTCAACTTTACAAATTACTGGCCCTTTGCCTGCCCCAGTGCTACTGGCTTTGGTTTTAATATTTTATAAGGATATTTTTCATTACTTTCGCTTAAAGTAATAAAAAAAATTATTATGGTAAAATGTTCAATTTGTCAATTTTCAGTTAATAATATACTTCTATGTGTTGACTTTCTATAGTGACTGCTAAAATTCCTTGAGTTCGACTACACCCACTCGTGATTACGCCCATGGTTCTAGTTACAATATTCCGTCTCATATATAAAACTGATATGACTATGCTAAACTGGGATCTAATCTCTAACTCCATCAGTATTAAAATAGTTTACGATTTAATTATAGTAATTTAAGATTTTTAAAACTTTCTGTTATATATACATAACGTTAAATAAATAGATACCGTAAAACCGTCTAGACCCGGACAGGGGGTCTAGACCCGGACACTGTGCACCAATCTTCAAAGTAAGTATTTTCTACATTAACTTGCTACAATAAACATTTGTTCTTGACGTCATTAGAGAGAGAAAAACATCCTCTAAACAGCTGTACCAATAAAAACTACGGATTTCAACTTTTACTATGTCATTTTACAGGATTACTATTCTCCAGTTTTTCAAAGAAATAAAATGTGTGTCTAACTTAGACATGTAATTTTCGTCATAATTGTCATATTGTTTTAATTTTTATATGTATGTGTTCAGAATTTTATCGCGCATCATTTATATTCGATGTATATATAAAAAAAATACATGTTATATACATATATCCGTTTAGACCCGGACACATTAGTTTATTACACTATGGCCGCGATTCGCACTGGCTGTAACTTGAACTCCCCACACGTTATATTCCCGCCAGAATTACGCGGTTTATGCCTCCTTCTAGTGTCATATCGCATGTTTACTTCATAGAGAGGCATACTATGTATTGACCCCTCTCCATTCCCACAAAATGTTTTGAAGCCTTTGACAGGTTCAAAGACATCAGACGATATAAAACACTTTCTTAACCCCGACGGAAGAGGTTAGTTTACATGTTATTACATTATTCAAGTAAGTGTCTGGGTCAAGACGGATTTGTGGTGTAGACCCGGACACTTATTAATTATTTTTTATTTTTTTTATTTTTACTTATAATGAAACAAATGGGTCAGGGATATAACAAATAATGTACGATCTTTCTAATGGTAATACTTTTATTGGTGATATCTATGAAGGAAACATGTATAAACATAAAATTATACCAAAAAATGTAAAAAAGTGTCCGGGTCTAGACGGTTTTACGGTATTGGAATTATTGCCAGTTCGCTTTTGTAGGAAGCATACTCATGCAAATAATAGGTACTGTCAACACACTTTAAAAATCAAATTTTAACAAATACAGTACCTATAGATATTTTACCAATAACGCATTGAATTAATGTTTCCCAACCGCCGGTCTGAGGACCGGTGTTGGATCACGAAGGTATATTACCGTTTACCGATCCGTGGAAATCAACCAATAATAAAATATATTTTTGTGTTATCTACTTCGACCGTGAACTTTTCTACAGAAAGTGAAATCTACAAAATTGCTAATATTCGATTTGCTACAATTTAATGGAGTTTAATTAGGTTTTGAGTACGTTAACTATCGAAGCCGAAAATAATAAAATCCGTGTCTATATAAATCCAGTAATATTTCAGAAACTTACAAATCTAAATCCAAATACTTAATTATTGAAAATAAACCAAATTAGATGTATGTGAATGTAATTTGGAAAACTGATAATCGTCATAATATGTGATCCTATGTGTGACTGGTCCGCACAAAATTATTCGAGATTTTAGCAGGCTGTGACTGAAAAATGGTTGAGAAACTAAACAAAGAAAAAGCTTTTATTAGGTAAACAGACAAAAATGCCAGTCTTTTTAAACTTTACAATTTCAATAAATTATGGTGAAAGCGCTGAAAAGATACTATTTTATATTATTTAAGAAATTAGGTTTTATGATGTTTAATGCAGATAATAACTTGAGAATTTTAGCATATGTTTTTTAGTCTATGAGTCTAATTGTTAATAGAATGATGATATCAGGATGATCGTCCACAAATAAGTAATAAAGTGTAATATAAATGAAGTATTAGTTAGACAGAAAGTTTAAATTAACCAACAAATGAACACTAAAGAGTAATAAAAATTAAAAAATAGTTAGAAAATTCAAATTTTCAATAAATGTCAAAACAATCGGTTTTCTTTATATTACTTTCATTTAAACGTAAATTTCATAAAAACATAATTTTTTTGATGAAAACGAAGATAAATTTTTGTATACAAAGGACATACAATAAAAAAAAAAAATGGAGTAGGCAAGAATATCGTCATACGACAAGAAATTAACTTTGCCTCTACAAAACTTTTTAAAAGAAATAATTTTTTCCTTTATTTTGGTGGCTCATTAAATTTTTTATCTCATTTGTCATATCTTTTTTGATTGAAATTAGTGTCAGAGTCAAAAAAAGGACAAATATATTTGCTTTTCATATAAAAAAATTATTATCATCGAAAAAAAGTGGCGTAGGTTGTCTATATAGCAAGATTTTAAAGTAAATATCTATAGCGAGAGCTCAAAACAAGTTTTAATTAGAAGCTTAACTCAATTCACTTAAAATTTGAAACATCAAAGCATTTATAAGAATATCTATTTACTCTCATTTGCACGCCTCCAGAGCTACCTTGTCAATTTGACCGTGATTTAACCCACACAAACAAACAGTTCTTTTAAGGTACCATCACAGTGTAGAATTTTGAAAAAAAAAATTTTTTTGGTCTTATCTTAAAGTACATATAAAACATACAGTTATGCATGTTCTCTGAAAATTTCAAATTGAAATTCGAATTATTACGGTCGTTACGACCATGGATCAGTGAATCCAGTCAAAATACAAAACTCTTCATACGAGGGCATTTCTACCCATGCTTATCCGCCAATTGACTTTGTGTTTTATTTTTAAATATTAAAAAAGGAACTTAAATAGTAAACTGGAAGGCTTTTATGAAGATATTTTTCTTTCCAGAAAAATCCAAAATTTCTATTTTATAAATAATAAAAATCCAAAATTCCTAATTTATAAATAAACAGTGACTTTAATAACATTTTTAAATTACTTAATATGTATGTATTTCATTTGTTAAAAAATTATGTTCACTTTTTTTAAATTTTTTAAAATTACTATTCGCCAACTTGTATTTAGAATAAAAATAATACATTTAAAACACATTTAACAATAGCATTCAATTCCGATCTAAAAATGGGAGAAGTGGGGGGAAAAGTAATGTGGACTCCATAAAAGGTACTAGCTGGTTACTAACTAAATACACGTACAAAATTTCAGCCCTCTAGGTTTCCTTAGAGAGTCTCTAGACGTGTTAGAAAACAAGCAAAAAAATTAAGGAAATATTGGCGTAAAAATCGTGGGGATAAGGGTTAAAAGTTGAAACCTCCAGAAAGCAGTGTCTGGCTATTAGCTTAACCTGTACACAAAATTTCAGCCCTCTAGGTTTATTTGGGGAGATTTTGACCCGAACGAATCTGTTAAAAAACAAGAAAAATCATGTTCTTTTGGGTATAAAAATGGTGGGGGTAGGGGTTAAAAGTCGAGACCCCCAGAAGGCACCCCCTTGATACTAACTCAATCCAAATACAAAATTTCAGCCCTCTAGGTTTATTTGGGTGACCTGTGCGAGTGGTAAAAACTTCGAAAACGTCGAAAATGCATGAAATTGTAGTTTAAAAATAAGGGGGTGGGGGTAAAGTATTAAAACCTCCAAAAAGCACAACCTAGGTACGAACTTTATCAACACACCAAATTTCAACCCTCTACGTTAATTCTGGGGGGCTGGGGGCGTGTTAGATCCAGCGAAAATGGTTTTTTTTCCCCTCTGCTCCCACCAAATCATCCTAGGAAGCTGAAGTTTGGATATGTTGTAGATAGTTGACCGAAACATTATTTCCAACCGGTTTGAAAAAGTTTTATTGTTTTCCGCTCCCCGCCACCCCCTTAAAATTTTGGTCGGATCCAAAATTTGCCCAGAATTTGACCCCACTTTGATAGTATTGTTGTGCATCGGAATGAGCCGCATTTACCAAATTTGAGCTCTTAACTTCCATAGGGGGGGCCCTACACATATTAAAAGGTAACGGGAAAAAAAAAATATATATATATAATATATATATATATATATATATATATATATATATATATATATATATATATATAAACATTTTTTTCTACATATTCGTGTTCTACGGGTCCGAAAACGGATAGCGCCCCTTCTCTCGCCTCTCGCCGTTCTTGTCGTATAGACTGTATAAGTCTAATTTTTTCAAGGAAAAATTCGACTAAAAACTAATCTTATGTAATATTTTTCATAGTAAAAGTTCTAATATTTTCAAACTTAACGTAGGTGTATACCAAAATACCTTACAATATCACCGGAGAGGCGACATGTGGGAGCAACTTCAAGAGAGTCACATTGAAGTTGGCAACTCCTTATCCTATTAATCCCCTCCCCCTCATTCTTTACCCACTTCAGTCAAAGAGAACTCGGAACGAATTACAAGTGCAGTAAGTCATAATCTTCATTTATCTTTTCCTTTACGTATCTTAAATAACATTTTATACGGTCCAATTTAATATCGAAATTTTCGCGATAATAGTAGAACGAACCCGTTAGATTCCACAAAAACCGCCTATATAATTAGAAACAACCCCCCCCCCCCCCCATGTATAAATATTAAATTATTATTGTCTCATTGTATTGTAGCTTTCTTTATTAATTTCCTACATTACAATATTACGAAATTATTCTTTATCTTACTCATTAGTTTCTAATGTATCGTGAGCGTTGAAGAAACCTCTGTATATTACATGTACCTGAAATCTCTTCTAGAATATCATTTACCTATCAACTATGCATATCTAGGGAAAATCTGCACGTCAGAGATTAAGTAAGTCAACAAATGTTATGGATGAAATGTACACAAGCACAGATTACCGGAGTACGTCAATGTGACTGCAGACAGGGAATTATGATTACCATATATTATTTATACAGGTTTCAAGTACCTAATACGGTGTAGCAGGTGTGTAACGAAAATTTTTTTTATTTTATATACTTTTGTAATAATTTTTCTGAGATTAATGTTTTACTTCTGGATTTTTATTGTTATTTTTTTAATCCAGTTAAATGGGTTTACGTAATGTGTATTTATGTTTAAATATATATAAAAGTTTTTTTAAGGAAATACACACACCGGCATAATTAACAGAACATACAAAATATCTCTAAAAATCAAACAAACCATTTAATTTTAAAAAACTATTAGTCTGATTTAATTATTCACTTAAAATTACATGTTCACAAATTGATGTACCTTTATTTTTGTTAGCGAAAGCAATTAACCATATGAAATGCCAACTTTTTGGAATCTTATGTCGTCTAAGAATCATTTAAGTTAAAGATTATTTAACAAATAGAAAATGAAACACAGCGTTTTAATACCGCGTGGTTTCTCCCGTGCTCTTGTCAAAGCTTCCATTCGTCTTGCTATACTCAGAATGATATTATCTATAGTCTCCTGAGGTAATCTTTGCCCTTCTTTAATTACGACAGTCTGAAGCTCGACTACATTGAGAAGAAACGGCATTTGAGTTCGAAAGTGACAGACCTCTTAAAAAGATTTGCATCAATAATGAATAAGAACAATTCTATGAAAAGTCAATTGATTCATTATTTCAATATTATTTTAAGTGAAAATGAAAAAAAAAACAGCCAACTTTGTTTAATAAATAGGATTCTATATTTTTTTATATTTTTTTTATGTTCCGCTAATTATGCCGGTGTGTGTACATAGGTACTAGTAAAAAAGTATTTTCTGTGTCTCTATAATTTTGTTTATTTCTTATGCACATTTTTTTTATTAAAAACTGAAATTTAAGAACGGATTTCACCTCTCGGCTGAATGTTATTTCAGACAGTCCTACCGATTACTCCATATTAGTTTCGTAAATTTAAACTGTAAATCAGAGTTATATACTACAAGGCCTCTATTCTAGAGACAAGCTGCGTAGTTCGAATAGCGCTCTCTAGGAACATTATTTTTTAAAGGTGGTCTTTGACATTCGTATAGATGCTATTGTAGTAAGTGTTAATCAAAAGTGATTTAAAAGGCAAAAAAAAAATAATAATAATAAAAAATCTCCAAAGACAAATAAAATGAATAATTTCACAATTTTTGTTTTACCGGAAACAACCTTTTTCAGTTTATGTTATTTGAGCTACTGATGAGGATGAATTTTTTTTGTTAGATTTTTTTTTAAAGGGTTTTTCTCCACAGTAGCTGTTTATTTACCTCAACTGTAATAAAATAAGCGGGATTATTAATACTATGGTACTCGTCCTTTTAAAACTGTCTGATTATAGAATGATTATCGTAAATTTTACATTCACAGATATCCCATATATTCAGCGGACTTTAATTCTATTTATTATAATTACTGAAAAATTTAATTCAGATGTTAAAATATACCTACAGGGTGTTAGTGAATAAGTGCGAAATATTTTAATGAGTGATTGCTGAGGTTTTTTTATATAAAAAAAGTTCATATAAACCCATGTCCGAAAACACTTAGTTTCCAAGATACAGTGTTCAGTTTCTCGTCTTTTTTAAATATTTTCTTAAATACATATTTCAAAAACGTTTTGAGATATTCACACAAAGTTTGGGACACACTACGACAGGATAAATACCCCTATTTTGAAGTAGACAGAATATTTCCACTTAAACTAGTGGCGTCCGTACGGTCGTATGATATGTTTTTGAAAAAAAAAAGGCACGCTAATTATTTTTTCAATTCGAAAATGTTTTTTTTAAATGTTCTGTGAATTGCTGATAAAAATGACCTCGTAATATTTTGTCGTTCGTGTAGCCGTTTTCAAGATAAAAAAATTTTCAATTACTGTTCTTACCACAAAACCGCTTTAAGTTCTTATATTAACTGCTGAAGTAATTTTATGAAAAAGTCTCACCAATGAAAAGGCGAAGACGCGCTTCCCTTCTACAGTATGACCACATAATTTGTTTTTTATTTTATAGAGAAAATTTTTTTTTAAAAAACAAGAAACTGAAAACTCTGTATCTTGGAAACTAAGCGTTTTCGGACCTGGGTTTATATAAACTTTTTTACATAAAAAAACCTCAGCAATCACCCATTAAAGTCTTTCGCACATATTCACTAACATCTTGAATATACGTACCATGAATGAATGAACTAATTATGGAAATCTTTATAATAATAAATATTTATTATAATAAAGATTTATTATTATAACGATTTATTTGTAAGTAAGTAATAATTAATAATCTTTATTTGACATACAACAGTTTATCAAATACATAACTATTAAATAAATACATAAATATTTCATAGGGTTTGTAGCTTTTACATATTTAGTTGTTGTTAGTAAAATTAAAGTTAAAATATACATTTTTATTTACATTCTATTCTCTCTTATTTTATAGATTTCTTTTATATAGCTAGCTATGTTTTTCAGTTCTTCGGTTTCTTGTTCCATCATTTCCTTGGGCGTATCGAACTTTTCGATGCTGTATTTTTTTCTCACTTCTTCTAGTCCTTTACAGTCCATCATCAAGTGTTCTATATTTTCGTTTTCGTGGCATATTGGACAAATGATATCTTCATTATCATTTCTGTATTTTTTCGTCTATGCACCTAAGCGTATTTTTGAGATTTCTCTTCTTTCATTTCGTGAAAGTGTATAGCTATATTTTGCCCCATTTTTATAATGATTTAAGCTTCCAAACATCTTTAAATTTGTTTTATTTCCTATATCTCCCCACATTTTTTTATACGTATCATTTTCCAATTTCTGCATCACTTTTCCTATTATTTCATTTATTGTTTATTCACTATCTTCAATGTTTTCAATCTTCCATTTTTCTAGTTGCTTCTTTATCCTTTGCCCCCAAGATATTCTTCCCCCTGTATTTTTATTTGTGCACATTTTTTTTGTATATACTTTCTTTTATCTTGAAAAAGTTTTACATAGAACTTAAGTGTGTTTTTTTGAATATAATAGTTTAAAGGCATTTTTCCAACTTCTATTAAAACTGCATTATTCGTTGTTGAATTGGGCAGGGCGAGGACACTTTTATAAAATTTATTTATTATAATTTCAATTTCTTTATTATTTAGCTCGTTACCCCAAATCTGACTTGCATACGTTAAGACTGACATCGCTAGGACTTCAAACATCCTTATTAATGTGTTCGCTGTCATCCACTCGTCTCTGTACATAAAACTCGTATTACCCTTTGTGCTTTCTTAACCGTTTCTCTTTTATGAATCTTCCATTTTCCGTCTTGACTAAAATGGACTCCAAGATACTGAAATGTTTTGACTATTTCTATTTCTTCATTTTTATATTTCCAATTTTCCTTTTTACTAGTTTTGTGTCCATTGCTAAATATTACCATTTTTGACTTGTTTTCATTTACTTTCATTTTATTTTTACTGCAATACTTCTCCAGTTCATTCAATGCCCTTTGGAGCCCGGGTATTGTTTGTGAAATTAACACTATATCATCAGTATACAAGAGTGAGTTTATTTCTTCATTTTCTATTGTAGGTGCATGTGTATTGTAACCACCATGGTACAGGCGCAGGTGAAAAATTAACAAATTTTCATCAAAACTTTCTAGTAAAAATAAATTTTATTATATAACACAAAATTTTATCATAAAAACTCAAATAATGATTAGCGCTGCAGATAATAATACATATCTGTAGTGTAGATTGCCTAAACGAACAAACTATGACTTTTGTCAAGTTTTTAACAGAAAGAACTGTTGGTGCTGTGGTCACGTTTGGACACCAGAGATGCAACAACCAATCAGGGTTAAGCATCACTTGAATATTTCTGTCGTACCAGGTGGTGACATAAAGGAATACTTCAAAACAACACTTATTATTTCTTTCTAGTTAATGTATACAAATATTTCTATCTCTATATAGAAACCAATAGAACTTTCTTTCGATTCTTGGAAATGAAATTAAGGAACGCTTGTTTTAAGAATAAGGATATAACTTGTTTCAAGTTAGTTGTAAGGTAATATTAAAACGAACAACATCAGAATCCTCGCCAGTGGAACAACTGCGCATTATTTTTTATACTTAAAAAATTTATAATTTATAAAATTATATAAGAAAATTATTTTTATACAAGTTTTCTACATTTATTCAATAAACTAATCAACTAAAAAACCAATTAAAAGTGTTTTATTTGTGAAAAAACTATTCGTCTTGGAGAAGAAAAACCGAACCCACGCTGGAAAGTTTACCATCCTCTGTGCATCGCAAAATAACACCGTAGTGAGATCTTTTCCCACGTTTGCGACGTTACATAATTATTGACATCCCTGTCAGTGGAAATAAATTTTCCGACGAATAATCTACGTGAAAAGAGAAGAAAAGAAGTATACGAATTTTGGTGGACAACTTCTTCAAGGAATTTCATTCGAAACAACAATCATTTACTACAACATTACAATGGACAACGAAGAAAACGCCCTCAGTGAAACAATATTTGAAGCGGAAGCATCTTCTACGAAAACGGAAGATCAACTTCGTGAATCTATGGAGGAGATGATCAGCGTGCGGCCTTCTGGTGCAACGTCGTCTCAACAAAACTTTCAAGGTGAAATAACCGGTATGTTTAATGCATTTTTCTTAAAATTTACTAACGAATTAAATAATTTCAAACACGAACTTAAAACAGAAGTTCATAACGGTTTGAGCGAATTAAAAAATGAATTAAAAACTGAAATAACAAATATTAAAATTTCTTTAGAAGAAAAAATTAACAATTGTTCTTTGCAATGTAAAAATACAAACTCTGAAACTATTAAACAAATTAATGATATCGAAATCATTAATAATCAAAAATTTGATGCTTATAATGAACAAACAAAAGTTATTAACCAACAAATTTCCAGTATTAAGGAACATTTAACAAAAAACGAAACTGAAATTACAAATATTTTTGAGAAATATGATATTATATTAAAATCTATTGATATTTTAGAAAAGAAAATCAATACTTTTGAATCTATTAACATTAATGATATTAATAATACTGTTTTGCCAAATAATAATCTATCTAATATTAGTTTTTTCAATAATAATACTCATAATCTTTTTAATATTCCTGAATTTAATGGAAATATAAATTATTTGCATCCTCTTGATTTTATAAATTCATTAGAATATTATTTTAAAGAAACAAATTTTTCTGAAAATGATAAAATTTTATATACAAAATCTAAATTAACTGATACTATTAAAAATACTTTAATATTATTTGAAGATTCTATTTTAACATTTGAACAATTAAAAAATTGGATTTTAGATACATATTGGAATAGTAAAATTCAAAATCAAATACTGATAGAATTTTATTCTAATCAGGGTAAATCTGTTGTTATTAAACAAAAATATGTACAACACTTATTTTATTGGTATAAAAGAATCAAACATCTAAGTGACAAAATACCTGAAAAAACATTTATTGAAATTTTTATAAAACATTTTGATTTTGAAACGCGTAGAATTTTAAAAAATTGTTTAACTATTAAACAACTTTATGATGAATTAAAGGAATTCGATAATCATTACAGTAAAACTCCTTATCGTAACGTTCCTATTAATCCAAATGCTTCAAATTATAACCGTCCAAATAGTCCTATTTCTAAAAATAATCCTACAACTTCAGAAAATAATGGTTGGGGTAATGTAACTAGTAATAATCAATATTTAGATAGAAATAAAAGTTGGAAAACTGATAAATTTAAAAAATCTAAAGTAACTTTTTCAAATGAGGAACCGTGTTCGTCTACACATAGTGTTAGCACGAATAACGGGGATCACGCCACTGGTACTACCAGTGCGATTGGTCCAATAAATCCAAAATTCCCTGAATTTTCTTATGATTGGGAAAACTAAATAGAACATCTATAAGGAAATCAACCTTAATAGATGACAATTTTCAAATTAATGAAAAGAATATTAGTAAAAATGTTAAGAATGACAATCTTTTTGTTAATAATAAAATTAATTTATTAGATAGTAATGTTAACAATTTCAATTCTGAGAATTGTTACAATATTGGGGGTACATTCCTTTGTAGTATTTTTTCAAACGATCATTTTGGTGATCTAACGGAAGAGAATAATCAAAATCGTTTTTCAAATACAAAAATCTCTAACGATATTTTGCCAATTATTAAAGTAAACTTTTTTGACACTTTTATCAATATTTTAATAGACACTGGAAGCGTTATTACGGTTCTAAATGATAAAACATTTGATAAATTAAATCAAATTCATATTAAAAATACAAATAAACCATTGCCCGTAATACCTACAATAAAATGTCAGGTAGTTACTGCGACAAACAAAAAATCTAAAACTATTGATAAACAAACTTTTATTGAATTTAGTTACAATAATATTATAATACCCTTAAATTTTCTTATCGTACCAGATTTAGCTGTCGAAGCGATTCTCGGTATGGAATATTTACAAAAATATTACGCTAGTATAAATATTTTCAATAAGTCGTTGTTACTTAAAATTGATAGTAAAATACATGAAATTAAATTCATTTCACAAATCTCATCTAATGATATTAAATCCAGTAATATGTTAATTTCAAACATTAAAAGTATTGTTTACAAAGAACAAAATCTTAATACGGAAGAATTTTATAAAATTAATAATCTTTCATTTAAACCCTTTGACGACAATGAATATATTACACCCTTTGACGACGTTATAAATTCAATTTCTAATTTAACTCATTTATCTAAAATCGAACAAAATAAAATCTTATCGATGCTTAATAAATTTAAAAACATTTTTTCTACCAAACCAGGGTTAGTAAAAAACTTTTATTGTAAATTCAAAATTCGAGAACATAAAGAATTTTCGTCAAAATGCTATCCTATACCTTATTCGCGTTTGCCCGCAGTTCAAAAGGAAATAGATAAACTTTTATCATGGAAAATTATAGAAAGGTCATATACTTCTTATATAAGTCCTTTGCATACAGTAATTAAGCCAAATGGGCAAATCCGAATTGTTTTAGATAGTAGGAATATCAATCAAATAGTAATACCGGACCGAGAAACGCCAGTTTCTATTGAATATATCCTAGGAAAATTTCAGAAAAAACAATTTTTCACTTCTATTGACTTAATTTCGGGTTATTGGCAAATCCAATTACACCCAGATAGTAAAAAATACACAGGATTTTTATTTAACGGCAAATGTTATCAGTTTACCCGTTTAGCCTTCGGGATAAATTTGTCCGTTGGTATATTTCAAAAATGTATTGATCAAATTTTGGGAAGTGACATAAACGATTTTTGTCATGTCTTTGTCGATGACATAGTCATTGGCTCTGACGATTTTGAATCTCACCTTAAACATGTTGAGATAGTATTAAATAAACTTTTTAATGCTGGTGTAACCATCAATTTTTCTAAATGTAACTTTTTCAAAACAGAAATTAAATTTTTGGGTCATAAAATTTCTGAAAATGGTATTAGTTTATGTGAGGATAAGGTTCAAGCTATTTTAAAATTGCAACCTCCCACTAATATTAAATCTTTACAATCAATTTTAGGTATTATGAATTTTTATCGTAGATTTTTTCCTAATTTTAGTGAATTAACTTCTAAATTTTCGCATTTATTAAAAGCAAACTCAATTTGGAATTGGGGAAGTGAAGAACAAAAAACGTTTAACACTTTAAAATCATTATTTGCAAAGTCAGTTATGCTTAAATTTCCAGATTTTAACAAAATTTTCTATTTAGATGTAGATGCTTCTGACAAAGCTTTAAGTGGTTGTCTATATCAAATCAATGATGATAATACGTATAATCCAATCTCGTTTGTTTCACGCGCTTTAACAACTTCTGAATTGAACTATACTATTTCCGAAAGAGAATTATTAAGTCTAGTTTTTACTTTCAACAAACTTCGACATTACATTTTAGGTCACAAAGTAATAGTTCGTAGTGATCACAAATCATTATCATTTTTACATGAAGCAAAAATAACAAATAATAGAATTTTACGTTGGTTCTTAGCTTTAAGTGAATTCAATTTCACTATTGAATATATTCCTGGAAAACAAAATTTTATAGCAGATTTTTTCTCTCGAAATCCATATACCTTAAATAATATATCAAATCAAACGAACTTAATGATAAATTCTTTATCTATAAATAATAATTTTTCTACAAACATTTCAGTTAAATGTAATATTTTAAAACTTGATTTTCAAAATAAATTTCTTGAAAAATTTGCTAATAACATTCGCAGGTACCAACATGTTGACCCTTTTTGTAAAAACATAATTAACAATATTCAAGAATATCAAAACCGGTTTATGGTACATAATGGTATACTTTTTCATAGAAATACCAACTTCCCTTACAATTATCAAATTTATCTACCTGAAAATAAAATAAATGAAATAATACAATTTTTCCATAAATATTTAGGTCATTTTTCGTCTCGTAAAATCACTGAATATTTAAAACAATATTTTTTCATTAAAAATATTTATCGTCGTGTTGAGTCAAATTTACGAAGTTGTAATATATGCCAAAAATGTAAGGTTCCAAATTATTTTACACAAGGTCCTTTACAAAATATTATATCAGAATATCCTCTTAAGGACTGTTTTGTGGATCTATATGGTCCTTTACCTAAAGGAAAATTTGGATTTAACATGATTTTTATAATTAAGGATAACTATTCAAAATTTGTAAAACTATATCCATTAAAGGGTGCAACTGCTCAACAATGTGTTGACAGAGTTGTTAAGCATTTTATACCCAATATAGGTAAAATGCAAAATATTTATAGCGATAATGCAAGTCAATTTGTATCTCCAATTTGGCAAGATACTCTTAAAAATGCTGGAATTAACGTTTATACAATTAGCGTTTACAATCCGCGAGCAAATCCGGAAGAACGTGTAAACCGTGAATTAAATAGATTATTTAGAACATATTGTCATAAAAAACATAGTTCGTGGACAGATTATTTAACTTTTATCGAAAATTGTTTAAATTTCACACCTCATGATACTACTCAATTTATACCTTATGAATTACTTTTTGGAAATAAACCTCCTAACCCTATAACACGCCTTATTTCTTTTCCTCAAAATGATCAATCTAATTTGCAACAAATTCGGCAGTTAGCATTGAATAATACTATTGAAAAAGGTAATAAAAGAAAATTACGTCATAATTTACATTACACAAAAACTTATCATATAGGTGATAAGGTTTTGCTTAAAACTCATACACGTTCCTCAGCTAGGAACAAAATTGTTAAAAAATTTAATTTACTCTATTGTGGACCCTTTTTAGTAGGTGGAATAAAAAATATAAATGCATACATTCTTTATTACCCAGATTCAAATATAATAAAAGGTGTGTATAATGCGATACATCTTAAACCTTTTAAAGAATAAAAAAAAAAAAAAAAAATAAATCTACAAAATATTATTAAATTTTCATTAAAATTTTTACATTTCTTTAGTTAAACAGATGACAAATATACGAATGATGACTTTATAATCACCTATATTTAATTTTGATACTTAGATGTGATTCAAAGAAAATTAAAAAACTAATGTATTATTATATTTTATTTGTATTAGTAAGAATATTCGCTCAACCAAACTAATACTAACATAATACCTTAAAATTAAAAAATATTTATTTAAAATACTTGTGATAGTGATTAAAACCAAAGTGCATATTAAAATAAAACAAACTTTTATGAACTTTAATTAAGAATTTATATTTATTATTTTGTTTAAAGAATGTTAAATCTTTGTGAAAATGAAGGTAGCAAAATGACTTCATTAAAATTTTCTAATTAAAATCAAATTTTTATCATTTCTATAATAATATTATTAAAGGTCATTGCTCCCTACATTTATCTTATATATTTTTGTTACTCAATGAAAAAACTTTATTAAAAATTTTTCAATTTTACTTAATTTTATAAAAAAAAAAAAAAAAAAAAAAAAAAAAAAAAAAAAAAAAAAAAATTTTTCCAAGAAATTTCGAAATTTTTGAGTTTTGATCAAAAATTTCTATTTCGAGTTTCACTCTCCCATAGAAATTTTTGAGGGGGGGATATGTAACCACCATGGTACAGGCGCAGGTGAAAAATTAACAAATTTTCATCAAAACTTTCTAGTAAAAATAAATTTTATTATATAACACAAAATTTTATCATAAAAACTCAAATAATGATTAGCGCTGCAGATAATAATACATATCTGTAGTGTAGATTGCCTAAACGAACAAACTATGACTTTTGTCAAGTTTTTAACAGAAAGAACTGTTGGTGCTGTGGTCACGTTTGGACACCAGAGATGCAACAACCAATCAGGGTTAAGCATCACTTGAATATTTCTGTCGTACCAGGTGGTGACATAAAGGAATACTTCAAAACAACACTTATTATTTCTTTCTAGTTAATGTATACAAATATTTCTATCTCTATATAGAAACCAATAGAACTTTCTTTCGATTCTTGGAAATGAAATTAAGGAACGCTTGTTTTAAGAATAAGGATATAACTTGTTTCAAGTTAGTTGTAAGGTAATATTAAAACGAACAACATCAGAATCCTCGCCAGTGGAACAACTGCGCATTATTTTTTATACTTAAAAAATTTATAATTTATAAAATTATATAAGAAAATTATTTTTATACAAGTTTTCTACATTTATTCAATAAACTAATCAACTAAAAAACCAATTAAAAGTGTTTTATTTGTGAAAAAACTATTCGTCTTGGAGAAGAAAAACCGAACCCACGCTGGAAAGTTTACCATCCTCTGTGCATCGCAAAATAACACCGTAGTGAGATCTTTTCCCACGTTTGCGACGTTACAGTATCCAACTTTGAAATATTTTTTAAGTCATTTATATATAGTGCAAACAAAATTGCCGATATTTGGCATCCTTGCCTTAATCCTATAATGATTTATTATTATTATTATAAAGATTTATTATATTATTATAAAGATAATTATAAGTAATTATTTCTGATATTATTGTAAGTGTCAAAATGGTTCCATTTAACAAAATTATTTAAGAATAACCCGTAAATTTGATAATTTGACATTAATTTTGGGGTAGAAAAAATCCATTTTAGGGTCAATCCATATCAAGTGGTCCAAATCCTTCAAAAAAATCGGTTGCTTAACCATTTTAGAAAAAATTAATATTCTCCCATTTGTTTCTATTGTATGAGGTATTAAGGCCAAATTGAAAAAAAAAATTATCATGAAAACCATTTAAGCGTACCGGTCATTTTTGTTTTCCTATTCACGCTGACTTTTGTGTTTGCAGCCTTTTACGCCAATGCACATATTTCATAAACTATTCATCCTAAAAGGTTGAAAGAAAATCCATTTTAAAGGTAATAAATTTATCTCTATTATAACTTATATCTATATTTGGCCTATTTTCCTTTCTTTTACAGAAAAACTTCACGTAAAGTTGGATATCAAAACTAACAATAAACAAAATTCACTTTTTGAACACTTTTTTTTCATAGGAGCAGTGTTATATAGAGCTTGGTATTTTTTATAGAAATACTTATACACGAATACAACTACCCAAAAATCAATTGTGAAACTTGTATCCTTTTATTTTTATAGATTGTTATAAATACTTTCATTAAAAAAAGCTGTCGCAGGTACTTTTTACTGATATTATAATAAGTATGTAATAATAACCTAATAATTAATAACAAATATAATGCTTATTGAACTAAATTGTATGTAAACCAATTAATATATTAACAAAGCTTTCATTATGATATGAAATAATCAAGATTGAAATAATAATAATTAATAATGTGCGTGAACATACATAATTAATAAAACAGTACTCAATAATTACTGTTCAGTGTTTATTAATGATAATTTTATAATATACATATATTCATCAAGTCATCTCATTACGTACTTATTTTGTACAATATTGTATTATGACACAGATAAACTAGATTAAGTGTATAGGGTAGTGTCGTGTAAGACGGCGCACTTAACATTTAGGTGGCTATAAAAAAATAACGAAAAATGTTATAGAAGTAAATTGTATTTATTCTAGCACCTAAATGATTAGTTAACGCTGTGATAAAGGATTTTTATTATAAACTCAACACCGATCGAGTTATGAAAAAAAATTCACAAAATGGGAAATGCGCACTCTTACGCGACCGGTCGTATAAGAGTGCGCATTGAGGTCGGTAAGATGGCGCACTTATTAAAAAGCTTGGAACTTAACACAAATCACATTTAAACAATCCCGTACTTACGTAACAGGAGGATTTCTTATGTCTGCACTTCTTCATATTTTTCGTTATTCTAAACTTTGATCGTAAGTAACGGTAGGTCATAGTCAAAAAAAAATAACGAAAGTTTTGAAGGTTTAAGTAAAACAAGTTATGGGTATTCCAAACGAGTAGAAGAGCTATGACAGTACGGCGGCACACTACGTCGTCAAAAGTATGGGAATACCCTGACCCAAGGTGTGCCCACACTTTTTACGCCGTACTCTACTTAGTACTAGAGTACACCACCGTGTCAAAATTATGAGTACACCTTGGGCCAGGGTGATCCCATACTTTTAACGACGTAGTGTGCCGCCGTACTATCATAGCTCTTTTACTCAAACGTATTGCGATTGTTAAAACCTACTTTTCGTTATCGAAACTTATCGATACCGAATTACTTATCAGAAATTGATTACAACTGGTTAATTTAGGCTTCATTAGTCCAATTAATTGGGTCAGCAGTAACACATTTTTAAAAAACATTAATTTTCGTAACTTTTCGTAATGGAAAACTTATGATCGTAAGTATCTCGTGAACGATGCGTCGTAACGAAACGATAACGAAATTTTTGAAGGCTTAAGCGAAGCAAGTTGTGGGTACTCCAAACATTTAACGACTAATTAAATATAGTTTTCGTTATCGTGAATTATCGATATCGAATTACTTTTTATAAATTGGTTATAACTGGTTAATTTTAGGCTCCACTAGTCTCAGTTATTTTATTAGTAATGGAATGTTTTTGAAAAATTACTTTTTGTTATCGTTAATTCTCGTAGTCGTAACTTTTGGTGTAGGAACTTGGGTTACACGAATTTACATTGTACAAAAGTTTGCTGTATAGAATTCCTTAGAAAAGTTAAAGAAAAACATGATAAAAGAAACTGGCGTCTAAGAATGTATGCGCCATCTTACACGCTTTTGTACTGCGCCATCTTCCACGCCTCCCTATTATCAACAAAATCATCCTGTGGGAACTATCCACGCGTATTAACACAAACTAAAATGATCGGAGCTAGTTCATAACTAACTTTACTAGCCACAGAAACATTCATAACTTTTAACTTGTTTCGACATAAACCATAGTAACACATTCCAATTCGAGAAAAATAATATCAAATCGTACTGAAGTTTATCTAGAATATTGGGTTTATGTCGTAAACTAATATTTTTTGGTGAGCAATTACAGATACCCGGACACTTCAAAACACGATTAAAGTTTGTTACAAATTTCTTTCCTGTTTCGAGAAAACAGGAGTGCGCTCTTTTACCGATCGCGCCATCTTACACGACCCTACCCTACATATAAAAATCTGTCGTTTGTAAGGTACAATGTTGTGCAATTTACAGTGCTTCTGATTTAGTCTGTTACTGTTCGTCATAGGATTCACGTCGTACTTACAATTAGTATCATTGTTTTTTGAATCTACTCGGGAAATTTAAACTGAGAAAAACATGAAGTGTGTCGTATTCAAGTGTAAAAATTCTTTTGGACAAAAAGATTTCAAAATCTTTCAAAGGGATCTTTCTTAAAATAAATAAATTTATTTGTAATTGTTGGTTGTTAGCCACATAGGTCGGCCATGACAGTATATACTATACAGGATGTAAAATATTACTAATTAAGTTTTGCTAGTTAATTTGTTCCGATTATGTTTCATTTGAGGAATTTTTTATTGTCAAAAAATGGCCCCTAGAAATAAACCTTAATCAGGCTCTGACTACCTAACATTGTTTTGTTTTTGTTTTTTTGAATGTTAAACTTTTTGTCAGCAAAAGATATTTTGTACTTATTTACGGAATCTTTTGAAATTAACTGTACAGTAGCGTACAAAAAATTTTTAACATATCTTGTAATAAAACATTTTATGTCATATTTCATAATTTTAAATTTAGCAAACATCTGTAACCGATTTCAGTAATTTAAACATCACTGACTTACATAAACTTTAATACAGTTCTTCCACACATTTAATACATTAAACACACATTTAACACAAATTGGCTAAAATAATAATTATCATAACCAATTAACAATAATTAATCATTTCAAATTCAAAATTATACAAAACATATTTTTCATTAAGTAGATAGTATCTATGTATTTGTTGTTAACACGTACAACAGTTCATTCTTCCAAAAATAAGATAAATATTTTTTTTGTTAAAACTTTGATCTCAAATTAGTATTGCTACAATAGTAGGGAAATGTTAGCATACTGCATATTAAAGATGTTGATTTCAAAAGCTTTTGTAAAAAAAAAAAAAAAAATTGATTCTAAACAATTTATTAATTAGAATTTTTATTTTCTTCATTGTACATTAAACTTATTTTAAAATTCTGGTGGCTGATGATACGAACAGCTTATTTATAATTAGGTCAGTAGTGTGGTGTGTTTAGAAAACCAGCTGGTATTTCAAAACATTTATAAAAAATATTTACAGGGTGTCAATTTAAATACAAGCCGGCCTCATATTTGTGGAACTGTAAAAGATAATTAAAATTTCTCAAAACCGTTTCTAGAACATGGAAGGGGAACTAATATGGCCAACATGAGGATCTTTTGCAACCATTCCACTAGACTCCAGTGACTCCGAACCTATTTTTTAAGTTATAAGGCCTCACTTATGGTACAGCATTGGAAAGCTCTTTACAAATGCTGTTCGTTAATACCGAATATAATTTTAATTTACAGATTATTATTTAAAGGATACAAAAAATAAATTTCAGTAAGTTGAGATGTATTTTCTCTTATGCAAATTTACAAGTATCAAATCAAATGCCTATTTGAAATAGAATCGTAAGAAATTACAATTTTAAAATCGAAAGATACAAAATACTTACTATTAATTGTTCGATTATTTTTGGAAAATTATAGAAAATAATATTTGAATCAATTTATTCAAATTTAATGTTATAAATGTCAAATTACGTATTATTTTCCAAATCAGTTCATTTTTACAAATTATAAAATCAAAATGCACAAACGAACATTATAAACCGGGAGATAATAATAGAAGCCCTTCCACGATTTTCGCACTTATGCCTCGGGGAGTTTTGAAAGATATGAAAATTTTAAGAAATTTAGACATAAATTTGAGTTCCGCTCGCGTGGCTTTTAGATCGAAAATTGAGTTTCTTGCGTAAACTTGGATATAAAAAGGGAATTTGAAAAGATTTTCGCAGTTATGCCAATTGGAAGTTAGAAAGTTATCATCATGAAACGCTTATTAAAAGAATTGGCATAAGTCGCCGACATGTATAAGTGTAGTTACGCGATGAAAAAAATTATAAGTGTGAAAATCGTATCAAATTCTCTTTTTTTATGCAAGTTTACGCAAGAAACTAAATTTTCGATATAAAAGCCACGCGAGCAGAACTCAAATTTATCCGTAAATTTCTTAAAATTTTTATACCTTTCTAAACTCCCCGAGGCATAAGTGCAAAAACCGTGGAAGGTTTTCTGTTATTATCTCCCGGTCTATTACAGCGACCAATAGTATATTATATTTAAAAATGACGGAAACTAATCTAGATCAGATCACAAAATGACTATTCTCTAGCCTACTGAAACTTATTTTCTATATTCGTCAAATAGGTAGTAATCGATATATTAACATTATGTCTGGTATTAATGAATAGTATTTTTAAAGAGCTTTCGAATGATGTACCACAAGTGGGATTTTAAAATTTATAAAAATAAAGTTGGGGCGGCTAGAGTCTTAGGAGCTGGTTGTAAAGGATAGCAATGTGGGTCACAATGACTTCCCCTCCATGTTAAAGAAACGGTTTTGAGGAATTTTATTATCTTTTACAGTTTCAAAGATATGATTATCAATTTATCATGATAGGAGACCTGGTTTGCTTTTAAATTAACACCCTGTTTCTTTATCTTTCATAACTAAAGTTGGGGTTACGGTATGGCCATGGGAATATTGTCAAGCATACATTTACATATATACTAAAATGTAAAATCTATTTTTATATCTGTTTATGTATATGTATGTGTTGTGTATAAGAGTAGAGGTATAGTCACAGTCACAGGGTCCCCAAGAAAAATTTGGAAACTCTTATAATTATTACTTGATGTGTAATTACTTGAAAATTAAAAACTAATTTAAAGTATGAAAACTGGTTTCTAGTAAGTGAAATTTTATGTTAAAGTATATTTTGATATTAGATAACATCTTCCAAAAATTAAAATTGATATTGTTAAAAGAAATGTTGAAAAATGGATAAAATTTTTATTTTTCGTTAGTATTTTTAATAATAATTGCATGTACTCTATTGTGTAGCATATCATTAAAATATCCTTTAAAATCAAACTGAGGTTCTTTTAACAACTTTTCATTTTTATAACTCGTTTCAATGTTATGTACTTTCAATGTCACTTAATTGGCTTTTAGGTAACACAAGTGCAAATAACATTGTCGAATATATTAATTTATCTTCATAATAAATCGTAAAAATATACCATATGCTTCACGTTTTATCCATAGAGCCAAAAAAACGTAACTATAAAGAACCCTGGTTTAATGTTTATCTAATACACTCTTGGCGAATTTTTTAGTTTTTATATGTATGTGGTTGTGTATTTATGTGTAGCTTCAATTCACTTATCATCAATATCAGGTCATCCTATTACCTTTGTAATTCTATTTATGTACAAGTTCAAACTCAACTTGTGGCTAGCTTTGATCTTCATAAAAACTACTTATGTATTTATTTACTTAGTACACATACACATACATTTATAATGGATTTATTATACATACCATTAGTCCATTATAGTTATAGAACACTCGAAGCAAACTAATATCAAAAAAAGTGTAGCTCGCTTGGAGTCATTTGTAGGTCTGTCGCAGCTTAAGGCATTTAGTCAGTCGGTATCGGTTACCGAATCCAGTACGATTGTTATGTATTGTAAGATCTTTGTTACTTGACGTGCACGTTACTCTATCTCATAATACATGTTTTGTAATTGTGTGTGTGAGTACGCACACAAAAGCAAACATCAAACCAACACCACTACAAGCAGTGTGTACGCACACAACATAGTAATGCCTGTGGGGAGAATTTTATGTCACTTTTCTGCTACACTCGGAATACTATCATAATAGTAGTTTGGCCCCTTGATTATAGTACATTTTATTTTTGATATTGCAGATAAAGTACATATTGCAGTAGATTGGTAGACATTCTAGAATTTTACGATAATGATAATTATGAATTATGAATAAAAATTCATTTTTTGACGACTTTAAATACATTTTTGTTTGTAGTAAAATTTGCCTTTCTCCACATCTGTCTGTTTTTACAAACCTTTAACTACAGAATATATCAGAAGAACGCTACTATCTCTATACTACTGAAACCAGTGTAACCAAACAAAGATAGAAAATCCCCACTTAAATGTTAAATATTTGCATTCGGTTTAGGGTATGTTTGTGTGATTTATGTTGTGTGTGTGAGTCCGGTAGAGGTAACCTATCTTGCATACGCATACATAATATTGCATACGTATGTATGTGGTACGTATACCGTATAACACGGCGGTGGCAATAATGACTAAACAATCAGAACGTGATCACAATAATTGAACTACACACATCGACTTCCACTGAACAAATGACTAGTAAGTAGCCTAGCGTGCCCAGAAATGCACACTGGTGACTACAGAAAAGAGATAGTTGCGTTCCTTCTGATAATATTTTGTGCTTTTAACTTGTGAAAATCATTTAAAAATTAATTTTTAATCTTAGTGAGAAAATGAGAAAGGAATAGTAAACCGTTATTAGACATTGTTATTAATTTGTGTTTATTGTCTCATGTACTTTACTTGCAAAACTATTGAATATGGAAAACATTGTACATAATTTGGATACTACTAAAACAGATACGTATTTACCTTTTGTAGATAGTGAATGAAATAAAATTGTGTACCAAAGTACGTACCAATGTACCAACAATTAAAAATTCCTGTTTTATGATAGTTAAAAGAATTTTTTAATTTTTGAAACTAATGGAAGTATTTTTTGTGTAACTTTTCATTGTTTTGTTGTGTTCTTTTTTTGGTTTGTTTGACAATTCATAAGTGTACCTAGTTTTTAATGCAATTTGCTATTAAATTAATAGCAGATTATTTCAAGAATCTGCTATTGTAAGCTATTACAATGAATTTCTTTCCGACCCTCTCTAAACAACTTGCATCATTTAGGAATTGTAATACCGGTAAACCGGTTTACCGGTAAATTACTAAAAATTCGATAAAATTTTTACCGGTAAATTGCTGATTTTTTACCGGTAATTCGATAAATTAAAAATAATATGTTTGACGATTTTTATAAGTTCATTTTATTTCATAGAAGAATGATTCAATTTACTGAACGTAAATGTACACAATCAAATTACCCCTTACTGTGTATCCATAATAAACTATTCTATGATACAGTAAAATCCTACAATGCAATAGCTAGTTTTAAAATGCATATGAATACAATAAAACGTCCCTTTCGTATTTACTTACATAATATTATTCAAATCAGCTGTATATTTTCCAAAATAATTAAACATTACGTTAAATGATTACATTGTAAGAAGAGGTGAGTAAATTCTTAGTACAGGTACCGTAGGTACATATATATATAATTGATTCACATCTTATGATTACTTAACAAAATTTAATACTATTTTTTCAATAAACAATAGCAACGGGCGGTATATTTCTATGAAGGAAGCTGTAGGATACCTACAAAGTCATTGGAAATCAAACAGATAAAACATCCGAAAACTAATATTGGACTTTCCAAAATTTTTTAATCATAAGTACACGTTCAAATACTGTACATAACGAGCTTAATAAAATAATTTTTTAAATATTTATTCTTATATTTTCTGTGCTTTAAAAAATACCGGTAAATTTACCGGTAAACCGGTTTTGCTGAAAAAAATTACCGAATTACCGGTAAATGAAAAAATCGGTAAATTTACAATTCCTAACACCATTCATACACCCTGGACTGAGAAAGGCACCATCTCCGAACTGTTTTTTAAGTCTTACAAAAATTTCAGACGGAATTACTCCTTCTTTTAATAGAAATTCTATGATTATTCGCTGTGCAACGTTACATTGTACCCTTTGTTCAGACATGATGATTTCGAATGACGCAGATGAGGTAAAAAGCAAACACCGCCGATGACAAGTTCAGACATGTAACTGTTCTTGCCATTAATGCATGCGTAGTTCCTGCCTATAGGAAACGCAGAATATGAAAATTCCTGTTTATATTTGAACCACCCACGTATTTACTAATCAGACTTCAGTCGAAATACAAATTACGTAAATATTAGATGACTTCCGTTTTGATACATTTTGTCTACAATTCCTCAATCATAATGTTATGCCAGCACGATTATCAGAAACTGATAAATATGGCATCTTGTGCATTGCATGCATTCTTTAGTAAGTTCTAAAAAAACGTAGCTGACAGTAAAAAGAATCAATATCTTGTTCTTTGTTAAATAACTTTAATTCTTCTAGTTTCTGGTTTAAAATCCTACAAAGTCGAAGACCACGGAAAGTTTGTTAAACTCTGTTTTGACGACAAACACTATTTATGTTTGGTTTCTTGTGCGCCAAACGAAAAACTGTAAACACTATGTACCAAAAGTTACATAGTTCTTGCATAAAACCTTTAGCAATGTTTTGAAATGAAAAAGAAAAAAATTTGTCGATTTAAAGAAACTCTTCCTGAAATTATTTATTTTTACCATATATTTTAATTAAAAATCTTCATTTATGATATTAGCGCAACTTAGAATAGAATTTATTTTAGTCATCTAAAACATGTATTCAAATGTAACACCGATAATGCAATTTGCAATGCTGACATTGTGTTTGTTTTCCAGTTTTCAAACTATCTTTTATAATTGAAATCGACTCTTGGTGCACGAGGTTGGACCAAAATAAGTATAATTCTAGTCAACCGTCTAGAATTAAGTTCAAACGATGTCACAAAGGGATCGAATGTAAATTTAATTGAATTAGGTAAATAATCATATCAAATAAGTTAATTGAAGTAACTTCAAAGCTCAGTTTTATTACTGTTACTCTATTTTACAGCAACAAAATTCAAATGAGCTGTGTTTCTTTCAATCAATCAAAACCAATCAAACGGCTAATGTAAATATTACACAAAACTGCAAAGTACTAGAATTTAATCATTTGATGCTGAGGATGAGTATTTCCCAAAGTGTCGCGGTACCATAGTACGTCGTAAATTGGTCCTTAACATATTCATTTATGAAAATTACAAGTTTTTAAATTAAAATTCGCCAAGTGCATGTTAGACACGCCTTAAGCCAGGGTTCCTAAGAGGCTAGGGTTTTTCATAGTTTGTAGAATAAAATAATGGGGCATTTAAATACATTTTTATGATATATAAAAAATTTATGAAAAGGACAAAAAGCTTTTTGAAATACATATTTTAAAAAAATGTTTAAAAAAACTCTTAATTTAAAAAACTTGGCTATAATTTTAACACAAGGTGTACTAAAGGAAACTATTTTGCTGCATATTTTCTAGTAGTGTAGGGGTTATACGTACATATTATTAGGTTAGCGGAAAAGTTTTGCACCAAACACTTGAAGCAGTTTCTTTTCGTTTGGTAGGATGCGAAGTGTCCTATCTACTACGAATTGATCCCCGATAACAAGACAGTTTCAGCTTCCATTTACATAGAACAACTTCAGAAAGTAGCCGATGCTATTCGAGGAAAACGTCCAAAACGCGTAACTATTTATCAACACCACAACAATGCTTGTCCTCATATCGCTTCGGCGACTCGACAAAAAATCACTGAGCTTAGATGGTACCCGGTCGCTCATCCTAGCATTTGTTTAGGGCACTAAAGCATCATTTACGAATGATGCAGAAAACAAACAAACGACTGACAAGCAAAAAAAAAAGGCTGCCTCTTTTCTTTTTGCCGAGGGGCGTAATTTTAAGAGCCGTATTTCTGTAAAATTGAGGCAGCAAACGACGGGCGAGCAAAAAAAAAGGTCACCGCTTTTTTGCCAGGGGCCGGAATTTTTTATGTTTTTAACCGGGGTGGCGTAGGGGCCCCGAATGTACTTTCTGCCCCGGGGCTCCTGAAGACCTAGTTACGGCCCTGCTAACAGATGGTCTAAAGTAATAGAATTATCTGCAGATTATATTGTGGATTAATTTTTGTATTGCTTAGAGCTATTAAAATTTTGATAAAACAATGTCTTTTGGTGCAAAACTGTACGACCAACCTAATATAAATAATTTCCATGAATTAATAAGAAAAGTTAGTTATTAATAGATTTGAGCGTTACTTTATGATATTCCATATTTGCAAATAATAAACAAATATTTTACTTTGAATAATACCACTTTTGTTTTGAAACTGACTATATTGTTTCGAACCGTTAGTTCATTTTCAAACAGAAAATTGAAAATAAACTGACGGTTCGAAACAATATTGTCACAGTTTCAAAATAAAAGTGGTATTTTTGCGAAGTATAATATTTGTTTTTTATTTACAAAAATTAATTACATAACAATAATATAATAATATAATAATAATAATAATAATAATAATAATAATAATAATAATAATAATAATAATAATAATAATAATAATAATAATAATAATAATAAACGCCCTGTGGGTGGGGGCTTCACTTTGCAGAATTTGCCCACAGTAAGTCCTGCTTGTCGTAAAAGGCGACTAAAAGGACAACCCATTAAGATGGTGAAAACAAAAAAAAGGCCTCGGAAAACTGCCGCTGCCGGTGGAGCGACCGGGCGCATCAGGGTCACCACTGAATGTGACAGCTCAGATCACGGTGACGACAGGTTGGGTTCTAGGCAGCCACCTGTCAGCTGTAACAACACCTTCAGCCAAAATGCTACTGCCCTACTTACGGAGCCCCCAACACCTTTGGCTCAGCCGACTTTAAGTGTTTCCTCGGAGCATCCTTTGGGGACCACTAAAGCTGGTAAGAAGCGTGTGCGTATGCAATGGACAGATGAACTGAATGAATTCATCGTACGCACATACTTCCAAGTTACTAGACTTGAAACGGACAAAACTGGTTACCGTACGAAATTACATCAAGAGTTCGCGCGCACCTACCCTCACCTTAGTCGCGTCACTGAACAGAGACTGGCAGACCAAAAACGTGTCATTTTTACCAATAACCTTATCCCTTCCTCCCTCATAAACACGATTAAAACACAAGTCGCACATCAATTTGCTCAAAATGAAGAAAGTCAGGACGACGGCCCACCAGAAATGGAGAGCCCCACACAAAACGACACTCAACAACTTGTCGAGAATGAGCCTGACCACCATGAGACAGCAGTAAATGACACCCTACTGCAAAAGATCGAACTGGAATTTAACACAGCGCTTACTGAATTTGAAGGGACGGACCCCACACATAGGTACTTGTTGCCTAAACAACACACTTCACGTAGATTGGCTGAGATCGTTGAGATATTGAACAATACAATACTGCCTAAACACTTAGAAACATGTGACAATTTTATCGAGTTACACACAGCTATCTATTGTGGAGCCGTTGCAGCTATACGTTGTAACGGGTCCGATGTAACACCACCTGTAGCGCACAACTCGAAGGAACACAAAACTCCTGCCTGGGAAACACGATTGAATAAACGCATCAGCAACATCCGATGCAACCTCGGCAGGATCACCCAATACCAACAGGGTACGAGGTCCAAACGGCTCAACAAATACATACACGACATATTACACAAACACACAGTACACACACAATATGAGGAACCCAATAAAACACTCACAGAGATCAGAGATACGCTTCACCAAAAATTAACAGCACTAGCGAAGCGCTTACGAAGATATAAGACCAGTACTGAACGCAGACGACAAAACCAAGCGTTCAGCAGAAACGAGAGACGGTTTTATCAGTCTCTAACGAACACGGTAACTGACAGTAATGGTCTACCGGAGAAGAACGCACTCCATAGTTTCTGGGCGACTATAGGGTCCAACACCATTGACCATAATGACAAAGCCAGCTGGATCGATACAGAGTACAGGAATAACGAACATCTTCCGGAGATGCCCTATACGGACATTACTACAGAGGACGTCTCCAGAGCTTTACAGAGATCGCATAACTGGAAGGCACCTGGCATCGACAACATACAAAACTACTGGCTCAAACACTTTACATCAACACACAAGTATCTCGCTGAACACTTTACACTATTTATAAAAACACCAAACCTGACACCGAAGTTCCTAACGCAGGGTATCACATACATGAAATCTAAAAACAGTGATAAAAAAAATCCTGCGAATTATAGGCCTATCACCTGCTTGCCTACAGTGTATAAGATTTTGACGTCCTGTCTGGCAGAAAAGATCAATGAGCATTGTCAGATTAACACCATACTGACAGAAGAACAAAAGGGATGTCGAAAGAGGTCACAAGGCTGCAAAGAGCAGCTTCTGATTGACTCCGTAGTACTGGAACAAGCGAAAGGGAGAAAACGTAACCTGTACACAGCGTTTATTGATTATAAAAAGGCATTTGATTCGGTCCCGCACTCCTGGTTGCGGAGAGTATTGGAGCTGTACAAAATACACCCAAGTATCGTGAACTTCCTTGGAACGATCATGTCCGACTGGCGAACGACCTTACATTTGAGTATTGGTAATGAAAAAACAACAAGCGACCTTATTCAAGTAAGACGCGGCATATTCCAAGGCGACTCATTGAGTCCATTATGGTTTTGTCTCGCAATGAATCCACTTTCTCGCCTGTTAAATGAAACCAAATACGGTTACAATGTAGGTACGCAAACGAATTCGCGCCATACCATTTCACATCTAATATACACGGATGATATTAAGATCTATGCAGCTACTAAACATCAATTACAGCAGCTGCTGGGACTTTCCAACGAGGTTTCGCGAGACCTCTGTATGGAGTTCGGAATCGATAAATGTCGAACACAATGTCGTTCTGGAGGAAAACGAGATGCGGTCGCATTCGAACTCGAACCAGAGTCTGTTATGCAGCCCATGGACGAGGGAGAGTCGTATCGGTATCTCGGATTCAATCAGGACGAACGTATAGATCACAGCGCTGTAAAACAACACCTGATGCAGCAATACCTAACGCGTGTACGGAGATTACTGAGCACCCACCTTGATGGAAAAAAACCATCAAAGCAATTAACACCTACGCAGTTCCGGTGCTAACATACTCATTTGGGGTAATCAAATGGACGCCTACGGACTTGACAAACATCGAGATCAAGACCCGCGTCCTTATGACCAAATACAGAATTCATCATCCCAAAGCAGCGATAGAACGATTGACGCTGCCAAGAGCCGAAGGGGGTCGAGGTCTTATAGACATAAGGAACACGCATAATAAACAGGTTCATAACTTGCGAGAATACTTTTACACCAAAACACACACATCACACTTACACAATGTAATAATCCAAGCCGACAAGGCATACACACCATTAAACCTCTCACACACAGAAATGCCAGACAGTTTTTGCCGTTTGGTCACGAAGGAGGACAAAATTCAGCAATGGATTCGGAAGCCTTTACATGGGAGACATCCACATGATCTTAATCAGAGTAACGTCGACAAAGCAGCGTCGCACGCCTGGTTGAGTCAAGGAAGTCTTTTCCCGGAGACTGAAGGATTCATGCTAGCTATACAAGATCAAGTAATTCATACAAAGAATTACTCAAAATACATACTTCGTGACTCGTCAATAACATCTGACTCATGCCGGAGATGCCATTCCAAACCTGAAACGATCCAACACATCACAGCTGCCTGTACTCAGCTCGCTCAATCCGAATACAAACACCGTCACGACCAGGTTGCCAAAATCATATACCAGAAACTAGCGGTCAAGCACCACCTTATAACCGATAAAACACCTTACTACAAGCTCACACCAAAAGTAGTAGCGGAGAATGACTCCTGTAGACTTTACTGGGATCGGTCGATTATTACAGATAAGACCATAAATCATAATCGACCAGATATCACCTTCGTAATGAAAAACACTAAGACAACCTATCTGATCGATATTGCGGTTCCAAATACACACAACTTACAAAAAACACACGCAGTTAAATTGGATAAATACACTGACCTCGCAGCCGAAATAAAACAACAATGGCGAATGGAACATGTCCACATCGTTCCAATAGTGCTCACAAGTAAAGGTCCCGAGGCCGGACCTATCGATTTTGATAAAACTTAAATATGTTGTAGAACACTAAAAACTAAGGGACACGTATTTTTTTTTATCTGCGGAAAAACAGTTTGAAGGGGTGAAATCGCCCTCCAAAAATTGGGGTAAAAATTTAATTTTTCAAATATCTCAAAAACAATAAGAGATAGAGCAAAAGTTTAAATTGGCGATATTACTCTTTTTTAAAGAGCTATCTATTGATATGCAATTTGTTCAAATTACATCAACAGGGGTGGTTGGGGATTAAAATTTGGGGGTTAATTTTGCAAAAAGGGGGTGAAAAATAAACAATATAAAAATTTTGTTTACAGATTTGAAATCTACGTCAAAAAATCTAATTGACCTGTTTTTGCTCAATGCCCTAATATTAAGTCTAGGGGTAGTTAACTAGAGGGTGACTATGTCGAATAGTCGTACAATTTGGGTATATCAAGAAGTTCTTCTTCATGGAAAATAGCTTAAGACAATTAGAATAACGTAGAAATGAATTTCTCGAATTCAAAATTGAGTTTGAGCAACATTGGAGAGGGGGTGAGTCACCCTCTTAAATTACATACTAGTTTACATACACTAATTTTTGCAATTAACACACTGACAGGGGGTAATAATGTCACAATAGATGGTTCTGAAGTTAGACTATCGTATGTAAGGTTTTTATTAGGTTTCGTTATTTTAGGTTAGGTTATGTAATTTTCGGTATCGATAATTTTCGATAAGGAAAACTATAATATCCATTAAAAAACAAGCCTAATAAAGACCTTACATATGATAGTCCAACTTCAGAACCACTTATTGTGGGATTATTTTACCCACTATCAGTGTGTTAATAGCAAAAATTAGTGTATATAACTAGTATGTAATTTAAGAGGGTGACTCATCCCCTCTCCAATGTTGCTCAAACTCAATTTTGAATTCGAGAATTTTATTTCTACGTTATTCTAATTGTCTTAAGCTATTTTCCATGAAGAAGAACTTCTTGATATACCCAAATTGTACGACTATTCGACATAGTCACCCTCTAGTTAACTACCCCTAGACTTAATATTAGGGCATTGAGCAAAAACAGGTCAATTAGATTTTTTGACGTAGATTTCAAATCTGTAAACAAAATTTTTATATTGTTTATTTTTCACCCCCTTTTTGCAAAATTAACCCCCAAATTTTAATCCCCAACCACCCCTGTTGATGTAATTTGAACAAATTGCATATCAATAGATAGCTCTTTAAAAAAGAGTAATATCGCCAATTTAAACTTTTGCTCTATCTCTTATTGTTTTTGAGATATTTGAAAAATTAAATTTTTACCCTAATTTTTGGAGGGCGATTTCATCCCTTCAAACCGTTTTTCCGCAGATAAAAAAAAATACGTGTCCCTTAGTTTTTAGTGTTCTACAACATATTTAAGTTTCATCAAAATCGATAGGTCCGGCCTCGGGACCTTTACTTGTCAGTGCCACCGGGGTCATTCCACACACACTACATAATAGTTTGAGCCTCTTGGGTCTCCCAAAATACACATATGTCACTATGCAAAAGGCAGTGATCATAAACACGTGTCGTATAGTACGGAAGTTCCTCAGTAATACGAATCCGACTGCGATATGTGAAAGCACAAGACCTGCTTCTACTCCATCTGAGCGATCTACAGTGAGCGAACAATACACTGACACTCATCCTACTGACACACAACACACATACATAAACACACAATACACTAACACTGAAAGACAAACACTTAACACACATACAGATCCAGATTCGTCTGATGGAGAGGGGGGATCGAACAACTGCCGCACTGTCACTGTTACCGCTCTGGTGCACAATCCTCCTCAATTCAATAACACACAAGGTCCGTCAACCTCTGTACCATCTAAACGCGCAGTTCCAGGAACACCCGATCTTAATGAGCAATTTGATGAACCAGAAAACATCTACACCAAGAAACGTAAAATAGAAAGACACATCCACACACATACACAAACACACACACAAACACAAACAGTCCTTTCCCTTCCCTCTGTCCCTACTCCTACCTACCATCTGAGGACACGAAAACGAACTAGGCTTTCACAGCCCTCTGTCATTGAGCCAACATCTACGCTCCCACAAAAGTCTCGTCGTACGAACCAGTATACACCAAAATAGACGCATAACACCTCGTTTCAAGCAACAACAACAACAACAATATAAGGAGTGATGTGACAAACCCGTCCGTGAATGTACTACGGTACTTTTACGGATTGGTTTGGCACATTACCCTTCCACAGAGCCTAATACCTTGCATAATGCCGGTATAGGTGAATGTTACCCAGTACTGTCCTACTGAGTAGTGAGCGCCAGGTTGGCGTAAAAGTCTATAATAATAATAATAATAATAATAATAATAATAATAATAATAATTTTATTTGCTCAAAAGCTATACAAGCTCATACAAAGAGATTTCGGTTTTAACAAAACTAACATATTACAATATTTTAATTACAATAAAATTATAGATTATTATCATTTGTAGTATAAATTATTATACTAATAAAGCATGTTAATTATCTATTATATAAAGGAGAAATACCACTCATTCACTCACTCATCTATATAGAAATCTCCAAAACTACAATAGCTACAAACTTGAAATTTGGCATGTAGATCCCTATTGGGTCGTAGGCGCTCGCTAAGAACGGGTTTTGCAAAATTTTTTGTCTAACCGTCGAAATTTACGAAAAACCGTAAGATATTAATTTTTTATTACTGTAATACAGCAGTCTGTGGCCAATTTATCAAAAAATCATAAAAATTTTAGATAGTTGCCAAGTAATTGTAATTTGAGATTTTTGTATATAAGTATTAATAAATATTCCTAGAGATACTATCAATAATATTTTTACCTGTGACTACTATGAAATTACTTATTTACTGTGCAAAATACCATTTGTATCCAATATGGTTTTATTGGGATATTGTAATAATTTGAAATTTTGTAACCAAATATTTTACTAATTTATCATAGAAGATGAAGGATTAAAAATAATAATTCAACATTCTTCCGTAGAATAAATTGTTTCTTTATTTTCTCTATAAAAGATACCGAAAAATTTTTGGAAAAAAGAGAAAATAAAGAAACAGTTTATTCTACGGAAGAATGTAGAATTATTATTTTTAAACCTCCATCTCCTATGATAAATTAGTAAAATATTTGGGAATCTTAGGTTAAAAAATTTCAAACTATTTGTATCCTTTAAAGAAAATAGACAACTGGACTGTCCAGTTATCATCAATTGGCATGTGTGTCTGCTCTTCTCAGCAAATTCCATAAAGATGAAATTTCCATCGGGCCGAGCTCGGTCATCCTGATATTAAAAATTAAATATGGACTTTACTTATCTGTCTTCAGTAGTTTCGAGAAAACGGTAGCAGGTATCAAAAAAATGATATAACAAAACTATAGGTAAAATTGGTATAAGAATCCAAAAAAAAGACGATCAAAGTTGAAGTTATCCTGTAGGACCTGAGAACCCCCAAGAAAGCCTAAAGTAAGCAACTGGACGTATCGTTACCAAATTTTTGGCTCTCCAAAGAAACCCAAAATAAATGGCTGAACGAATCTTGACAAAATTTTTCTCAAATAGTACTGAGTTTCTGAAAAACGACATGAGAGTAAAACCCCCTCGTGAGCTTTACGGACCCAAAAAACGCTCCAAATAAACGACCAAACGGATCTTATCCAAATTTTTCTCAAATATTACAGAGATTCCGAAATAAATTAATGTGAATTCTGAAATATTCTCCAGACCCTGGGATCTCAAAATGTCTCACAAATTACAGTTCTCTTGAAATTGTCACTATGCATATCTAACTACCTACGATAAGATCTCAAGGTATGGAAATTAGACATGTTATTGAAATATGAATATAGCCAATTCAGAATATTTGATTTGAAATTAAGGTGAAGTTGGAATGAATCATCCAGCGCTATTGAATTAAACAACTCTATACTTTAATTAAACCACTTGACTCATTTTGATAAGATTTTATGAAAATTAGACGTACTATAAAAATATGAATATGACTTGAAAATATGAATAATATTTTTGTGTCGTCGAGCGAGCGAAGCGAAGCACATAAGGAACTGATTTTGTACAAAATTTCAAAATATCAAATTTAAATGGACGTGTGGTCACATTGTCCGTCAGTTACATCAAACAGAGAGCGAATTAAAAAACTGAAGAAATTTGACAATTTTTACTCAAGTACTGTTGAGATTTCTGTGAAAGATGAAACTGACGTTCAAATGATTTCCTGGGGCCTTGGTGCCTTGAAGGGCCTAAAATAGAAGCAATTCTAAGACTGTTGGTATAGTAACTATACTAAGTTCTTACGGTGCGGAAATTAGCCATGCTAATAAAATATGAAGATAGTCATTTTAGAGTCATTGGGCGAGCAGGGTCAAGTGCTATAAATAATTGATTTTGCACAGAATTTTGGAATATATGATTGAATTGACCTATATAAATTTTACCTATAATTCAGATAATTTTATGCAAGTGAAACCGCGGGTCTCAGCTATATGCATATATATCTATTTTAAGATCATTGGACGAACGGAGCGAAACACTAGAAGAAACTGATTTTATAAAGAAATTTAGAATATTTAATTTAAATGTAAAGTGACATCAAAATTAAATCCCCAGCACTATCTAATAGAATTAAGATTAAACGGTTGGATTTTGAAAATATTTTATGAAAATTAAATATGATATGGAAATATGAATACGGTTAATTTAGGGTTATTAGGCGAGAATTATGCTCAGAATTTTAGAATATCAAATTTGAATGAACCTCGAGGTCAGAATTGCCCGTCAAGGCCATCAAATAAGCCCCAAATTAATTGTGATATTAAAATTGTCCCCTGCTATCTTGGTGCCCCAAGCAAGGCTTAAAATGGAAATACTCCTAAAACTACCTATTGATACGGGTATCTAGCTACATAAGGGTGCGGAATTTAGCCATGCTATTGAAATATGCAGATTGCTACTTTAGAATCGTTTGACGAGCGGAGCCAGGTATTATGTCCGAATATCTAATTTAAAATTGATCATTTCACCAATAGTTAAGATAATTTTACGTGGGTGAAACCACGGGTCACAGCTATAGTAAAGTATATAGTTAATAGAAAAAGAAAAATATGATATTTACCTAAACAATAAAACTTTTCCAAACCGGTTGAAAATAATGTTTCGGTCGATTATCTACAACATATCCAAAATTCAGCTTCCTAGGATGATTTGGAGGGAGTAGAGGGAGAAAAAAGGATTTTGACTGGATCTAACACGCCCACAGCCGCCCAGAATTAACGTAGAGGGTTGAAATTTGGTGTGTTGATAAAGTTCGGACCGAGGTTGTGCTTTTTGGAGGTTTTAATATCTTACCCCCACCCCCCACCATTTCTAAGCTACAATTTCATGCTTTTTCGACGTTTTCGAAGTTTGTACCACTCGCACAGGTCACCCAAATAAACCTAGAGGGCTGAAATTTTGTATTCGGATTGAGTTAGTATCAAGAGGGTGCCTTCTGAGGGTCTCAACTTTTAACCCTTACCTCCACCATTTTTATACCAAAAAGAACATGATTTTTCTTGTTTTTTAACAGTTTCGTTCGGGTCAAAATCTCCCCAAATAAACCTAGAGGACTGAAATTTTTTGTACAGGTTAAGTTAATAGCCAGCCACTGCTTTTTGTAGATTTCAACTTTTAATCCTTACCCCCACGATTTTTATGCCAATATTTCCTTGATTTTTTGCCTTTTCCTAACACGCCTAGAGACTCTCTGAGTAAACGTAGAGGGCTGAAATTTTGTATATATATTGAATTAGTATCCAGTTAGTGCCTTTTAGGGATTTCACATTACTTTTTCCCCCACTTCTCCCATTTTTACATCGAAATTCAATGGTATTGTTAAATGTGTTTAAAATGCTTTATATTCATACTATAAGACAAGTAGGCGAACAGTAAATTTAAAAATTTTAAAAAAATGAACTTACTTTTATTACAAATGCAATACATACACATTAAGTAATTTAAAAATGTTATTAATGTTTATTTATAAAGTAGGAATTTTGGATTTTTTAGTTGAATTTTCTCCGAAAAATTAGACTTATACAGTCTATACGATAAGAGCTGCGAGAGGCGAGAGTAGAGGCGCTATCGGTTTTCGGACCCGTAGAACACGAATATGTAGAAAAAAAATGTCTGATATATATATATATATATATATATATATATATATATATATATATATATATATATATATATGTATATATATATATATATATATATATATATATATATTCCCGCCACCTTTTAATTTGTGTAGGGCCCCCCTATGGAAGTTAAGAGATGAAATTTGGTAAATGGGGCTCATTTTCGAGGCACCTCATACTATCAAAGTGGGGTCAAATTTTGGGCAAATTTTTTTTCTGACCCGATCTTTAAGGGGTGGGGGGGCGGAAAGCAATACAACTTTTCCAAACCGGTTTTAAATAATGTTTCGGTCAATTATCTACAACATATCCAAAATTCAGCTTCCTAGGATGATTTGGTGGGAGTAGAGGGGGGAAAAACGATTTTCGCTGGATCTAACAGGCCCCCAGCCCCCAGAATTAACGTAGAGGGTTGAAATTTGGTGTGTTGATAAAGGTCGTACCTAGGTTGTGCTTTTTGGAGGTTTTAATATTTTACCCCCACCCCCCTCATTTTTAAGCTACAATTTCATGCATTTTCGACGTTTTCGAAGTTTGTACCACTCGCACAGGTCACCCAAATAAACCTAGAGGGCTGAAATTTTTTATTCGGATTGAGTTAGTATCAAGGGGGTGCATTTTGGGAGTCTCGACTTTCAAACCCTACCGCCACCATTTTTATACCTAAAAGAACATGATTTTTCTTGTTTTTTAACAGTTTCGTTCGGGTCAAAATCTCCCCAAATAAACCTAGAGGGCTGAAATTTTGTATACAGGTTAAGCTAATAGCCAGACACTGTTTTTTGGGGGTTTCAACTTTTAACCCTTACCCCCACGATTTTTACGCCAATATTTCCTTAATTTTTTTGCTTGTTTTCTAACACGTCTAGAGACTCTCTAAGGAAACCTAGAGGGCTGAAATTTTGTACGTGTATTCAGTTAGTATTCAGCTAGTACCTTTTAGGGAGTCCACATTACTTTTCCCCCCACTTCTTCCATTTTTACATCGGAATTGAATGCTATTGTTAAATGTGTTTTAAATGCATTACTTTTATTCTAAATACAAGTAGGCGAATAGTAATTTTAAAAAATTTAAAAAAAAGTGAATACAATCTTTAACAAATGAAATACATACATATTAAGTAATTTGAAAATGTTATTAAAGTCACTGTTTATTTATAGATTAGGAATTTTGGATTTTTATTATTTATAAAAAGGAAATTTTGGATTTTTTTGGAAAGAAAAAATATCTTCATAAAAGCCTTCCAGTTTACTATTTAAGTTCCTTTTTTAATATTTAAAAATAAAACACAAAGGCAATTGGCGGATAAGCATGGATAGAAATGCCCTCGTACGAATTGTGTTGGCTTTTTCCCTGTTAACTGCTATCGGCACAAAATTGAAATTTACTGAGATTCAGCCCTTAAAAACTTAAAACCTTTTTTTAAAGCCCCGATCAACCGGACACTCATCATCAGTTTTGAAACCACCAAAATTACAAATCGCTTGTGGACTTTCAATTATATTTCGCTTGTAGACACTCAATACCGAAGATGAAAGGAAAAATTCGACTTCCGTGATGGGGCTCTGCTGCTCACGGCGTTTTTATTTATAAAATAGAAGTTTTGGATTTTTTCGCAAGAAAAAATATCATCATAAAGGACTTCCAGTTTACTATTTAATATTTAAAAATAAAACACAAAGACAATTGGCGGATAAGCATGAGTAGCAATGCCCTCGTACGAACTGTGTGCTTTTTTCCTGCTAACTGCTATCGGCACCAAATTGAAATTCACTGAAATTCAGACCTTAAAAACTTAAACCCTTTTTTTAAATCCCCGATCAGCCGAACACTCATCATCAGGTTTGAAACCACCAAAATTACAAATCGCTTGTAGACTTTCAATCATATTTCGCTTATAGACATTCAATACCGAAAATGAAGGAAAAAATTCAACTTCCGTGATAGGACCCCGCTGCTTACGCCGTTTTTTATTTATAAAATAGAAATTTTGGACGTTTTTTTATTAATTTAATCACATCGTAGTTTATTGACTTCACTTAAAGATTTTGATAATAAATAATTATTTTATAAAATAGCATAAAAATTTATTAAACAGCAGTTATTTCGGATACTAAACTTTTTATTTAATTTTAAATATCCACTTAATTTAAATATTTTGATAGGCGGAACTGAATAATATAAAGCAGGTAAGTGTGCGAGGAAAACCCATTAAAATGACAGAGTTGGTAGATATATGAGCGTTCCGAACTTCCAACATACAATTGCCTCAGAACCCTAAAAAAACTCGTATTTCATACTTTTTGCTAAATCTTTTGCTTGAATTTAGAAGCAATACATAAGTGAAATTTGGGTAATGGTTATGACATTTGAATTTTTAGCTGGATAATTACATATGTAGTTGGTTTCTGTGTTAATTTTAAATCATTACGTAAGTACTAAATTTTTTCTTTACGAATCAAGTAAGTGAAATTTGATATTGAGACAATTTGGCCAAGATATTCTGCTCCAAGTTCTATTTTTTACACAAGTATAAAGCCGGTTCTACACGATGCTACGAACACCTTCCAACATTGGACGTTCGATGGTTCATCGCATCATGTGGCCGTTGTTCGAACCTACGAGTGTCCAATGTCGAGCGTCAAACATTCGCATTTGGCCATGTCCCGCTCGATGTCGTTATTCTTGCACCGAGTCAAAGGGATGCTTCGAACGTTTGAAGATCAATGTTGGTTGCGTTGGTTGGTTCAACTCAGCAGCTACACGACTCGTTCATGTGAAGAGAGAAAACATCAGTGTATAACATTAGAGATCACATAAGACAGATGACATTCTCGTCCACTGAATAAACGTTTGTACCAACACATTATACAAGAGAGACAACATCAGTGTATAACATTATAGATAATATCAGACAGATAACAGCCTCGTCCACTGAATAAACGTTTGTACCAACACATCATCATTCGTATTGGATCAAACATTCGATTCACCGTGTAGCAGATACATTCGTCGCACCAACTATCGAACTTAATTGCCTCAAACGTTCGATCGAACGTTGGAAGGAACGTTCGTAGCATCGTGTAGAACCGGCTTAAAAGTAATTTGAGTCGGCTTACTACTCTAATGTTTTGATCAGTGGAAAAAAATCTTGATACATATTCAAGGTCTTTCTATTGTCGCTAGGGAAACTAATGCTAAATCTACTTAATAAATCTCTAACACTGACTGACTGGCAGACAACGCATAACCTAAACTGTTAGGTTTAGAAGCATGAAATTTTGCACACGAGTTCCTTATATAACGTAGGTGAGCACTAAAAAAGGGTTTTTGGAAATTCATCTCCTAAGGGGGTGAAATGAGGGACGAAAATTTGTATGGAAATTCGTCATTTTTGAAGTTCGAGATATATAAACACATGTTACTATGGCTATTAAAATAAATAATATCTTATTTAATAATTCTTTGACTCTGACTAACATTCTGAGATGTTGCCGATGGTAAATCCCATCGAATGGATATACGGCTAGTTTTGTATAACATTCCAACAACTATCCCTTTCCGCTACCGTCAAACTATTAAATTTTCGTCGTATCTATATAATACAACATGACAGATAACCATGGGTCTGTTGAGAAATCAAACATAAAATGTCACATTGTATATAAATATTTCTCTTACCCATTCAACCACTAACACATCTCTACCTATACTCCAAGAAACTCACTTATACATTCATCGGCAACAGCAAAATATGCTCGTATCACAGAACACTATAGAAGCAGTCAGTGTACATATAAAAATCTGTCGTTCGTAAGGTGCAATGTTGTGCAATTTACACCACTTCTGATTTAGGTCGTGGTTATATAGGAAGCTTGCACGCGCGTGTAACACAGGCGAGTGCACGCTCGTATATATTGTTACATTGAATTTGTATTCAGTGGTTATGTAATCATTTTTTTACACGCGTTTACTCGCGTTTGCAATCTTCTACTCGCTCTTACACGTGCTTGTAGATTTTTGCACGCGCGTGCAGGCGCGAATAAATGTACTCATTTTGTCAGATTTTAACATTTTTAGCGTTTTTCACAATAAATGCTTTTGTTTTAATAATAAATACCAACAATAAATAAATAAGTTTTTAACAACAAATTGCATTGAAAATTAAACTTTGAGAGGTTTAATTTGTGAAAATTCATGTTCTAAATACCTACGCTTATTCTTTGTAACCAAATTAGTATCCATTATTAATTATAGTGTTATAAAAGTTTTTGGATTTTTCTTATTTTAATTGTCGGCAATAGTCCGTCTCATATATACTATATATACCCCTGTCGCAGCATCTGCATAACATAGCGAATTTCCAAATATTGGGCACTGGCGGATCTCATCTAAGACCTGTATCCATTTAAAATAGTTTAGCTTTCTAACAAGGAACATCACAGAGGTGTACCCCTCCGATTTTGTTTATTCTTTGATATGTCGTAGAACATCAAAAAATAAGAGACATCTTTTTTTGCGGCTACAAAACGGTTTGAGGGGTAAAATCACCCTTCAAAAATTGGGGTAAAAATTTAATTTGTCAAATATCTCGAAAACGGTAAGAGATAGAGCAAAAGTTTAAATTGATGATATTGCGCTTTTTTAAAGAGCTATCTATTGATATGCAACTTGTTTAAATCACATCAACAAGGGTGGCTGGGTGTTAAAATTTAAGGGTTAATTTTACGAAAAGAGGGTAAAAAATACAATATATTAAACTTTTGTTTATAGATTTAAAATCTACGTGAAAAAATCTAATTGACCTGCTTTTGCTCAATTTCATAATATTAAGTTTAGGGGTAAGTAACTAGAGGGTGACTATGTTGACATAATCATACTATGTGAGTAATTCAAGAACTTCTTCATGGAAATGGCTTATACCCTGTATATATATATATATATATATATATATATATATATATATATATATATATATATATATATATATATACTGATTTCAGGAAAATCGACAATTTTGATCAGATTTTCGAGTACCACAACTGCAAGACTTAATTTTCTGAAATTCTAGTTTTTATTACGCAACTCTGAAGAGTCCTTTGGTAGATCACTATCCAAAATAAGGGTAATAGATCCAATATCTTGGAAAAAATAAACCTTTTTTGCCGATTGATACATACTTTTTTTTGTATTTGCTAAATTTGATTCTTCATACTGTAAAAGAAATGTACCACCCTACCCGAGCAAGTTATGTTAAAAGATTACTCATTTACTGTAGTTTTTAAATGGTCTAACATTTGCTTCGCTTTACTTTTATTGCTATTTTACTGCAAAAAAGGTCATTCTGAAATTATTTCAATAATTATTTTCAAATTATTTCAGTTACTTGCAGACACTTCTGCGTCTGCGTCTGCGTAAACCGAAGATAGATGATGACCGTCATCTGCTGTCGACAGCGGTCACGGTAGTTTTGAAATAGGAAATTTTTATCTTGTATATCTATGGCTGGTATATAATGTACATAACTTGTACGTAGTACACATATTCATGGCTCACGAGTATAATAATCCTTTATAAAACTCCCACATATTTTAACCGTACAATGATATCTCAAATCTAGTGATACCGCAGCAACGTACATATTATAAAATTTAATAAATAAACAAAACATATCCACCCACGCGACTCAAACTTGTGCTGTACAATAACATTGTTTGGTGAAATATGGAAAGAACGATATAACGAAAGTGTTGACTACGTACATGCAAGATAAAATGTTGGCATCTTAGTTGAACATTTAAATTAGCGAAATTATTTCTTCTGTTTTCTGTAACTAATACCCACGTCACCACGTACTTATTAAAGGGTAGGGGTAGTCAGCAATGTGAAAAAAATCAGTACTTTAAATAGTTGTTTTTCTTTGGCAGTAGTTTAAATTATTTTATCTACGACTACCATGAGATTGCTTGTTTATTGTACAAAATACTATCTAAGTAAGCTGCGTTTTACATACAGCCACATACCAGCTGTACAAAAAATGGCCCTTTACACGTATGTATGCTAAAAATAACAACGCCTACTACACTTTTATTAATTCTTATAATTATTATAATTATATTATACTGATAGGTACATGATACATATTATGTTAGAATCTGTACAAAAGTTTTACCTAGCAACTGATTGTTTACGTTTGTTTTTAATAAATTTAAAATACTTATAATTTTAATGTATTGGTATTTGTAGATTTGTACCAAATTTTAGTCGTTTATGGTGAACTAACTGACCCGGCCACGCGTTGCTGTGGCTCAGTAGTTATAATTGATTGAATTAATTTTTTATTATCATTTTGACACAATCAAATCAATATTTACTAATAAAGCTGAAAATAGTTTAGCCAATTTTAAATCATATGGGATTGAGAATAGGCGCGAGAATAAAATGCTTCGCTCGCTAAACAGTTCAAAATTCTATAAAAGGTTAATTCCATGTAATGCTTCGCTCCGCTCGCCATACGGTTTACTAATAAAGCTGAAAATAGTTTAGCCAATTTTAAATCATATAGGATTTAAAATAGGCGCGAGAATAAAGTGCTTCGCTTCGCTCGCTAAACAGTTCAAAATTCTATAAAAGGTTAATTCCATGTAATGCTTCGCTCCGCTCGCCATACGCTCGCCATACGATTACAAAAAATTAAAAAATAAAAATTATCTAAAAAATATAAAAACAGAATTTGGGGTGGACCACGCGTAACTTGGTACTCATGGTAACTTTCATTAATACGAATATCATATTCATCTTACCCATTAAAAATACATCATCATACAGATGTTCTACAGATGTTCATGACAATCGGTTGAACGGGGCAGAAGTTGCTGCTCTGCAGCGCCACCTGGTGGCGAGTGGCATCAATGAGCATATCATACAAACCTTCTCCGTGAAAAAATACATATATATATACCAATTTTCATAATAATCGGTCCAGTAGTTTTTGAGTTCATCAATGACATACAGACAAACATTCATTTTTATACATAAAGATTTCATGTTAGTCGTAGATAAAGTATAGTACGTAACTCGGTTGTAAGGCATATTACACACGGGCGAAAAAGTTACGCACTCGCCGTTGCGCGGCTCTTGCGTAACTTTTTCGCTCGTGTGTAATATGCAACTTACAACCTCAATCACGTAATATACTATTTTATAACACTCGCTTCTAAAGTTCAATATTCGAGCGTTGTGTAGTGAGCGTAAAGAGCAGTATTCACATCATTGTAAAACAAACGATAGTAACTATGCGCAAAAGTATGGTACCGTGAATGAAAGTAGCTATTCATTTGTCAATGATAATCATATTCAAATTAAGCATGAAAACGATCAACAAATTAATAAAAAAAAAATAAAAACAATCTACAAATTATTAAAAAAAAAATTTTCATATTACCTTATTATAAAATAAAATTAACCCTACTATTTTCTAAAATTGCTTAAAAATTATTAATTAATTTTTTTCTCTCTATTAAACTTTAGAAGCCGTCGTTATAAAAAATTATGTTCGATACGTATGCGTAAAGTGAGGTATCCAGTAGGCTGAAATTGGGGCACTCGCTAAAGAGACTGACGCATACACAACGAGATCTCATGCGCTTACCCCCACGATCCGTCAGGCGAGTGGGGGTATACGGTCGGCATACTCGATCTCGTGTATGCGTCAGTTTAGACTCGTGTCCCAATTTATGCCTACTAGAATACCTCTCGCTACGCATACGTATCGAAAATAACTTTTATGAAACAAATAATACAAAAAATTATATTATGTTTTAATTTTATTTTACAAATATTTAAAAAGAAAAAATATTTATTTTAGACTACGTTATCGCCGTATTTGTTGGACCCCGTCATGTTTTTGCGGTGACCATCACAACATTTTATTGGTGCATCTAAAATCAATCAAACAAAAACAATCCTTAGTTTAATAGTTAATCTAGTGCCTGATCGAAGGATTTTCTTTAAAATAAAAATTTGTATTTTTTATAAACAATAAACTAATGAATTTTTCCTTGGATATCCAATTTTTTTTGATTGACTGATTTTAAATAAACCAGTAAAATATTATGATGGTCGTGGCAAAGGGACGGGGGACTTGTGGACCGGGCTCCAACAATCATGACGATAACTTTGTCTACAATAATTTTTTTTTTTAATTTTTGTTAAATAGACTTAAAACATAATAATTCTGTATTATTTATTTTATAAAATAACCTGACTACAGCTAAACTCTTTTTTGTGAAGTGGATAAAGACCGCATAAAAAAAATCGCACAAAAAAAAATATATTCAAAAATATCATAAACAGCTATAAAAAGTATAGTTCGATCCAGATTGTACAACAAAACTTTTTTTGTGCGGTTGGTCGGGATCGCGTAAAAAAAGTTTCATCGAAAAAACATCACTCAAAACGCTCAAAACTTCCTTAGAAGTTGCTTCTATAAACAAAATAAAGCATTAATTTACACGTAGAAACATTTTATTTCAATTTTATAATATTATGAAAATTTTATACATCTTTAACAAAACTAAATGATGCAATAACTTATGTTCTTATGCAATGTATTGATTAAATGCTTAAAAGCCGTTAAAAAGAATTTTTATGAAAGAAAGTTATTATAGTAATTTAATGATTTCGTTTTAACCAATTACCCAATGATTTAGGAACCGGATATTCAGGACCCCAATAATTAGAGTTGAATTCCAGAAAAATTTATAGTAATTGTTTAATTTTCTTACTGTCTCGTGATTTTGATTCACATTATGCATTTTAATGGCCATTTTTTACAAACCGCATAAAAAAAAATCCGCAAAAAAAATCGCACAAAAAAGGACCGCATAAAAAATAGTTCAGCTGTACTGTTAAAAATAATTATTTAATATCTAGGTACTTAATTTTTCACACCGCTGACTACCCCTAACTCCTTAAATAATGGGAAATGTTATTTTATTTTTTTTCAAATATTAACCGTTATCTGAATTTTTATTTAGATAATGTTTTCGTTATATATCATTTTTTATCTAGATTGTGACGGCCCAGTATCACAGTTTGTGGCAGTATATATATATATATATATATATATATATATATATATATATATATATATATATATATATATATATATATATTTAGCAAAATTTAAAAAAAAATTCAAATTGTCATAAGCGAATTTCGTCCTTTAAACCGTTTAAAAGGACGAACGGAATATGAATCATTAGTTTTAGTAAAATTTGCAGTCTAGTGGTCTCAAGTTTTTTTCTTAATCTTAAAGAAAGATAATGTTCCTATTTCCTATCACAATTTTAAAAATTCGTAATAAGATTGTCAGTGTTTGAAGATGCTGACACTGTTAACCTCGATTCACATTATCATGCCGTTCTCAGTACGGTATCAATACGCTCTCAGTTTGATAAAATATTCTTACACAAGAAATAATGAGTGTATTCACATCATCGCTCCGATCCAAGTACGGTATTAGTCGCGATGCCAACTCGCTCCAATACCACCCAAATAATATTTTATTGAAGCGATATCACATTTGTACCGATAATGTGAACATTTTTTCGATTCCACTCCACTCCGTTTGCTTCAATTATTATGAAAAGATATTTTTATTGAACTGAAACCGAACTGGGAGCGTATCGAAAGCGGCATTATAATGTGAATGGAGAACGCATAGGTACCAGAATTGTAATGTAGACATAACAAGATTTTCTCGGAACAAGACTGGAGCGGGAGCATATCGATACCGGCACTATATTGTGGATTCAGTAGATCCAATTACTGACTCTGTTGACAATTTATATTGATGTAACAGTAAAATTGTACGGACCGTAGAGCTCCAAAAAGGGATTGAAATAAACAATTAAATTGAAAGGCTACCTAAAATATTATTGAGATCCCCCAAAAAATAAAAATTAACAAAGGGCCGCGAAAATGTCGAAAACTAGAACACAACACTAAAATACGGTAGAATTAAAATACGTACGCTATGGTAAAGGTAAAAATAAACTGAAATTATATTCGTACTTTAATAAAATACAGTATCACGCCATATTATTTTGTTCTTTATTTAAAATTCTCTCTCAAAAAAAATTTTTTTACAAAATATTCATATTATCATTAAGTATAAGTGTAGGTATAGGTACATCGTTTTTACCATTTTTCATGAATATCTTAATTACATAGGCATGAAATGTAAAATTATACTTTGAATGTCAATGAGATTAGCAGCTACTACCTATACTTGAATTCAATTAAAAATCATCTGACGTCATCAGACAAATACAAAAAATGAAATAAAATTAGATGTATCCACTTTTCTGTCACTTCTCCTTTTTTTCGTTTTTATATTGGAGTAACTATAGTAACTCAAAGTTATACGTCTAATTTTGTTTCATTTGTTAATGACATCATACCGCATTTTTGAATGATTTGACCTATATCAACGCTTTATAAATTATATGTGGGGGTACAATATATGTAAATACTTATTCAGATATTCAGTCCATATTATCAAATGTTTAAATTTTGAACCATTTATTACATAATTATTTGTTCAAACTTATAGCTCAGAATAAAATTTTACCCTTTCTTGTATGGTTTCTTTCTCTTTTATGCAATAAATTCTTTGTTTATTCCCAGTATTATAACTATAAGAGATATATGACTTATCGAGACAATATTATAACTATAAGAGACTAAACCTAAAAATACAATACCTATTCTGTATTATAAAACAATCTAAAGAGTCTTATCTAAAGTGAAAATTTTCAATTTACTCGTCTTATGCCTATCATTTTATGTGATAAACTTATAGCTTCAGATTTTGACATTCTAGCTGCCATTTAGTGGTATCACTTTGACCAAACCAACAATATTATACTTTAACTTTTGTGATATTTTGTTTACATTCGTTTAAATAACAAACGCATTTCAGTTTAGTTATTTTTACACATTTTTAAATAATAAATACACTATCATTATCTTCAAAATTGTATATTATTTAAATTTTAATTAGGTACATACCGTAAAACCGTCTAGACCCGGACAGGGGGTCTAGACCCGGACACTTTGCACCATTCTTCAAATTAAATAATTTCTACATTAACCTGCAACAATAAACATTTATTCTTGACGTCATTAGAAAGAGAAAAACATCCTCTAAACAGCTGTACCAATAAAAACTACGGATTTCAACATTTACTATCTCATTTTACAGGATTACTATCCTACAGTTTTTCAAACAAATAAAATGCGTGTCTAACTTAGGCATGAAATTTTCGTCATAATTATTATATTGATTTAGTTTTGACATGTATGTGTTCAGAATTTTATCGCGCATCATTTAATGATGTTTGAAGTTATATTCGATGTATATATAGAAAAATACATGCTATATATGTATATCCGTTTAGACCCGGACACATCAGTTTATTACACTATGGCCGCGATTCGCACCAGTTGTAACTCCCACTGTCCATACGTTAATATCCCCCCCCCAGAATTACGCGGTCTATGCCTCCTTCTGGTGTCATATCGTATGTTTACTTTATAGAGACTCCCTTATCCCCCTTTCCACAAGATATTTTGAAGTTTTTGACAGGTTCAAAGACATCAGATATAAAACACTGTCCTAAACCCGACGGGAGAGGCTAGTTTGCATGTTATTACATTATTTAAGTAAGTGTCCGGGTCAAGACGGATTTGGGGTGTAGACCCGGACACTTACTAATTATTTTTTATTTTTTTTATTTTTACTTATAATGAAACAAATGGGTCAGGGATATAACAAATAATATACGCTCTTTCTAATGGTAATACTTTTATTGATGATATCTATGAAGGAAACATGTATAAACATAAAACTATACCAAAAAATGTAAAAAAGTGTTCGGTTCTAGACGGTTTTACGGTATATTTAACTTCTACATATTTACAATATTTATTTAAAAAACATTTTTATTATAATTTTTTTTAAAATTGTTGATACTGAAAATAAAATATTAAAACGGTTGTAAAAAAGACTAAGTTTTTAGTACAAGAATGAAATTTGGTCTCGGGTATAGAATACGTACAAAAAGGCATTGCTCTGTGAGGTCAAGTTTAACCCCCGAAATGATGAAGTGACCCTTTAGTAGTTTTTAGTCATTTAGAAAGTAATTAATCATTTCAATCATTTTGTCCGGGATAAAATCGTAAAATTACAAATGACTAAATTTAAAAAAGAAAAAATAAGTGACCCAAATCGATTAATTGATTAATCATCCGACATCACAAGTAGGGTTGACCGGGGTAAATGTGAATTGGGGCAATTATGAACGGCGCCTATAATTTCTAAAATAACATTAATTTTGTTAAAAATCAAATCTTAGTATGTTTTTCTGTCCTTTCTTAATATGCTATTAAAATTATTTTGAAAAAACCCTTGCAAAATTTTATGTATCTTACTTCGACCAATCCTCAAAAATAATTTTTTTAAATACATTTTCTTTTTTTAAAAGGTAAAAAATGGTTAAAAGTACTTCCAAAGAAGTGGTCTAAACCCTGAAGTGGTTCCTTATTAACTGCTAAAGAAATTGGACAATTTATTACCAATTCACAATTACCCCATGATTTTAAAATTGTGGGGTAACTGTGAACGTCATTCACAAATGCCCCAATTCGATCAAAAATTTCAGTAGTGTTCTTTTTAGAGTTGAAAATGTTGATGAATATGCTGGTGACATTATTGTACAAGTTTCCGTTATATGTATAAACCATACAAAAAAAAATGTGTAAAGAGCGATGTTTTGTGTGTCAATCTACAAAATCATTGCTGTGCTCCCGTATCCAATAACAACTTACAAAAACAGAAAAATTACTTGTTTTCAGTGTCTTTGTTAGTGTCCAAGGGCAGTAGGGTTAATACAAAACCATTTTTTTTCATTTACAGTATTAGACCTAATAGATGACCTTATATATATATATATATATATATATATATATATATATATATATATAGTAACAAATGTAACAAATTCAATAGTGTCAATTGTAACATGTAAGAATTGACACACTCCAGTAGTTTTATATATATATATATATATATATATATATATATATATATATATATATATATATATATATATATATATATATATATATATATAGTGTAAACTCCATATAACGAAATTGAAGGGACCGGGTATTTTATTACGTTATAAAGAGTTTTCGTTACATGGAGAGTAAAAGAAAACAATATAATTTTACGAATAAAACTTACGAATTTACTAAGTGGTTTTAATTTTGACTGAATTAAATGACACTTTTTCGTCAATACACAAACTCTTTCTTTTACTCGCCATGTTCACAGTTAAAAAGTTTGAAAGCAACTGAGAATATGATAACGTAAAGACAACAATAAGACAGTAGTACGGAAGTACAGTAGGCAAAAACATGTGCTAGGCAATTACAACAAATAAATACACGGATTTCTAAGAATCCCTTTGTGCGTACCAAATATTTACGACTCTGTATCACTATTTTGTTTGAAAGTTAATGAAATAACATTTTTTTTGGCTTAAAAAATGACGTATCTTTCGCTATTGAGAGTGGCTGTTACGTTGTAAAGAGTGTTTCAATATACGAATGATAATGAAAACCAAGCAAACCTTTGTAATTTCTACGTTTTAAGGAGTTTTCGTTAAATGGAAGTTCGTTATAAAGAGTTTAAACTATATATATATATATATATATATATATATATATATATATATATATATATATATATATATATATATATATATATATATATATATTGTTAGAGAATTCAAAGTAAATAAAAGAAATTTTAAATGTTTGAATTAAGAAAGTTTCTTATTGCACTGAAAAAAATAAAAGGAAAATTTTAAATAATAGAAATTTTCAGTTTGAATTAAAATTTATTTGCCTTAGCTAGTTCAGTCTTACATATAATTTTTTTTTGTTTAATTGTTTAATTGTACAATTTTTGGTACAATTTCAGGGTCGTGAGGGTTTATTTCAGATTGTTCCCAATATATAGTTTTATACAAAGAAATTAGGTAATTGAGTGATAAAATTATTTGATACAAGTAAATAATTAACAACAATTTCTTGTTTCAATAACAATTAACAATATAAATTATTAAAATTTAGGAAATTGTAAAGTAGCAACAAAGTAATTGCAAAATAGCAACAAATTAGTTTAGAAATAAATTACATAATATTAAAAATTTAATCAGTCAGTAAATATTTTAGCAAGATAAAATAAAGAACAAGAAATTTAGCATAACGCAAGAAAATATAGAGAAATTACGAAATACAATAATTTTAATAAACTACAAAAAGAGAACGTAAGAAAGATATAGAAAATTTACGAAATACAAATATCTACTGACCAATACATGCATGCCATAAATTAAAATTTATGATTAGGTTAGGTAGATAGCCTTAAATTACAATTAAATGAAAACTTCAGAACATTATAAAATTAAACAAAGGTCTGAGTGACAGAAAAGTTAATAAAAATTCAACTGTTTTACGTTAAATGAAAACTAACACACTACAAGGAATCAATAGAAAATTGAAAGGCAGAAATGTTAACTGTTTTACACTTTATTAGGTTCACTAAGCAATGTTAATTTGTTAATTAAAGAAAGCACCAAGCACCACGTTGCAAAGAAAGTAATAGAATATGCCAAAAGATTACTGTCTTAGCTAAAGAATTCCACTTTAAAGATGATATTATTTGGGCCTTAGGACGTTGAAGCTATGGTGGTTGTCCAGGGTTGAAGCGAACTCATGGCAGGCAGATGCAATTTCAAATTTGAACCACAGCGAGTTGAATTCATCCAGAATTTGTCCATTTAAAAGTAACATATGAATTCCGGTTAACAAGTTTCCACAATTGTACAATGTCACTCAACGTATTCCATATCAAAAAGTTTATACCAAATTTTCACATATTTTGTTACAAAATTCCTGTATACAGAGTATATTTAAGAAATTGAATAAATAAAATTGTAAATTTAATTAAATTAACCATTGTCAAAGATAAAATTAAAAAAGAAAGTTTAAATTCAACATATAACCTTTAAATTACATGTGACCAAAATTTTACATGTTAAAACTAATTACATTATTGCAATAATAGAAAAATATATTAGAATAAGTAATTTACGCATACCTGTATACAGAGTCCGGTCGGGATTACGAAAAAAAACCAAATTAAATGAGAATTAACATAACTGATCAACTGATATACATAGCCGGAGTTTAGCGCGAAAATTACATTACCGCAGTTATACCAACTCGAAAAAAATGTAATGAATTTGACACATTATAAAGTATAGTCTGGGCCAGCCGAAAGGTACACTGGGCGGCAACAAAACATACAATAAAATTAACTGAAAATTATCAATTTTTTTATTATAAATTTTGAAAACGTTGTACAAAAACTAACAATATATATATATATATATATATATATATATATATATATATATATATATATATATATATATATATATATATATATATATACCCGCTACCTTTTATGTGTAGGGCCTCCTATGGAAGTTAAGAGCTGAAATTTAGTAAGTGGGGCTCATTTCTGATCCACCTCATACTCGTACTATCAAAGTGGGGTCAAATTTTGGGTAAATTTTGGATCCGACCCAACCTTTAGGGAGGTGGTGGTGACAGTGGATCAATTATAGTAGTAGCAAAATAGTAGTAGCAGTGGGTCAATTATATCTTTGAAATTTGCGAGACATCTATTAATCCTATTGAGAAGTATTACATATCATAAGGTATCTCCTGAGGTTGTGCTTTATTAACAAAACTTTCAGTTAATATCATCTAGGGGTTTTCTCTCAGCAATATCAAATGTATTTATATAAGCTAATCGCAAATTTTGAGTTTGTTGACAATTTTTTGATTTTTGCAGTAAATACCCCATCAATTTGAAATAAAGTGATTTTAATGGAAACACAAGCAATCAAATAATATTATCAGATAGTTAGAATCGCTTTTTAATCACAGTTAAACTTTTACAAATTTTTTTTATAAAATTAAACAGGACTGAAACAGTTGTAACAAATTCAATAGTGCCAATTGTAACATGTTACAATTGATACACTCCAGTAGTTTTATATACCCACAATTGTTCTTTTTAGTATTTTAAATTTAAGGAATTTTAAATAAAGTTTAAAAACTTTTACGGTTTTCAGAGTTCTTATTTTTGAGGATTAATTTTAAATTTTGTAGCTAATAAAATCTTTTTTAGTTTACATTATTAATTTTCTAAATATTGCTTTGTATTGTTTTAAAAATTTTAGTTAAATAAAATTAAGCTCTATATTTCAGGTATGAATCGAATTTAAAAAAAAGAAATACTTTCCATCAATAGTTACACTTTGGCAAAGTCCGTTGGTTTTACGATATATCGATTTTCGGTTACGGTTGTCGTTCGATTCAACGCTACTACGATCAGTTTTGCTGTTGGATCAGTCCCTAATCTAATTCACGTTGTTTTCAGCATAAGAAAAAATGTTGTATCAAACAAAACGAAAAACTAGGATAGGAACTGTATTCGATAATGTATACTTGAATACCATTAAAAGAGTAATAGAAGGAGAAAAAATCAGACCTGTTGCCAGAGACTGTGGTATTTGTCATTCTACTCACTCAACATGTGGGGAAGGATTTTGAAAATTAAATTAATTATTATAGTAACTAATATGTAAATTCAACTAAATAATGAGTATTACAATTGCCTCTAAGCCCTGTAAGAATTGATCCTCTGATGGTGACGATTGTAATATTACACTTTGGTCCACATAAATTCAGTTATTTTAATTATGGACGAATATAGAATATTTTTGTGTAGCTCATTCAAAACCTAAAAGACGACCGTATCTTGTACCAAAAATTTAATTCTCTGTGACTAATAGATAAAAAGTTAGTGGTCTGTATATTTTTTTTATTACTACTGACACACCTCTCCCCTATAAGTCTAATTTTTTCAAGGAAAAATTCGACTAAAAACATAAATTCAAAATTGTTTCAATTTTAAATTAATAACATGCAACTTTATTATGATCAATATTGTTCAACTTGAAAACAAAGTTGTTCTGCATTGAAACAATAAATTTCAACGTTAGTATATAGACTATTATTAATGTTTTACATTGAATCAATATGGATGTAATTAAATGTGTTTTCTATATAAATAAAATTAGATAGCTTAGGGGACAAACTAGGTGGTCTATGTCTCTGTTCCACTTGTAATGAGTTTGTGACGTAAAATCTCCCCCACCATGTCGTGTAGGTACATACCGCTTGCAATTGTGTTAGTTTGTTGTTTGCCTTTGTGTGGGTACTCACACATACCACCACAACACACGTATTTTGGGACAGACCAAGCTGTCCAATTTAAGTAACAATGGTGTTCATTGTTAACACAATGCAGTGTGTGTTCGGCGACGGACACTGACTGACTACCTGCCTTAAGCTGTGACTGGCATACAAATGACTCCAAGCGAATTACACTTTTTTTATATTAGTTGGCTTCTAGTGTTCTATGGATAACTTTGCTAGAAGGTTTATAAATTCATGTGAAAATTACGTAAAATGTTTTATATTTCAAAGCATTTAAAATGTTTTAAATATTTTTATAGGACATTTTATTTTTCAGTGTAAGTTAAGTCTCATGACTTCGATTATATCTATCGCGGTAGATATCATTTCCATGTTTATTATAAAAAAAAAAAATATTGTTTACAGTCGCACGATATCCGTCATGTTATATCGCATTAACGTCAGAAAATAATAATATATGTAAACAAAAGATTTTAAACAACGGCATACATAAATACAGTGATGAATATGTCATTAAATTTTGCCATTACAGTAATATATTATCTAACTTTATCTATACAGTCATTTTTTTTATAATACGGCATTTTATATTAATCGTTTTAATATATTACGTAACAGTCTGGTAACGAGTAATGCTTCCACTGTGAGAGTAAATGACAATTTCAAAATTTATTGTGCCATTTCTGTCGGAAATTACTCGTATATAATCTTTAAATATTCTATATATCTAACACATGTTTATGACATCTTGAAATATTTTTCTTTTTTTTTTTTTTTGTTATGAATTATGATGATAATTTTAAGGTCACATTTAGCTGATTGACTAAAAAATCCAATTTTTCTTCAAGAATTTTTTTGAAAAAACAACAGTATTAAACAAACAAATTGAGAATGAACAATAATGAGATTTTGGTTTATTCTATACATACATTCACGTATACAAAAAGAAATTTTTGAATGAGAAAAACAAAAAATAGCGATTAAAAAATGTAGTTTCAAAATAATCGCATTTAGATCGCTGTTTTATAGTTTGTTTGTTTTATTGTATTTTTTTTTTTTTTTTTTTTTTTTTTTATTAATAAAATTTTTAAATAGGTACCAGAATATATGTAAATTAAACCATTAAAACTTCACAACTTCTTCGTTTCACAAAAAAAAAAAAAATTCTGGGAGACGTCTGGTTCTGTGATAACTACATATAACGCCTCAATAAATTTGTTACAGGGATTTGATTTTTATGCAGACAAATTATAGGAATGAAAGAATTTAATAATAACTGCTCAAGACTTACATCAAATGCAGATAATTATTGACTTATTGCTAGTAATAATTTGTACTTTCTATTTAAATTACTTTTATACAAAAGAGACCCTAATTCCAAAACTCATATAGTTAGTTTTTTCAAACCTACTAAGTAAGCATACACAAATCAGGAGTGCTTTGAGAAAGATAATTAAGTATATAATTTTAAAGTAATTTAGCAATTAAAAGTTTTCTATTTTTCTTGGTCTTGACTTATGTGAGTTCTGTATTTTCTTTTGTTAACTTGTATTCTGTATTAAGCCTATCCCGTAAAAAATGCAAATCTTCGTTTTTCCTAAGTAGGTAAATCCAGAAAAAGCTTTAAAATAAAGTTGAAGCTTTTTTCCTCTTTTATGTCTCATTTGTGAAATGTTGAACTTCAGAGTTTATTTAACGGTTATAAACCCTATATTTTATTCCGAAAACTATGAAAAATTCAAGCCACTGAGTCAATGCGTGCCCGACACGAACTTAATGTAGGTATCTTTGTCTCAAAGAAATTAACTTCATAATGGTCACCCTATGAAAATCTACCTTAGTGTGTCTTGTTCCGTCTACAAAGGAACTCTCACTTCGAAAACTGATGAGGTCTATAGGATCCTGGAAAGCAAAATGAATAAATGTTTGTGGACATCCTGCATAAATTACTTAGTTTAATTTAAAATACATAAATCTAATATATTTTTCAATAACAGAACATTAGAACATACACGGAGAGAAAATTCCTATAAAAATTACTGTGCTCAGCACTACAATCGACGTGTAAAAGGCGAACATATTAAATTCTGTAAGGTAAAAATATAAAGATTATACTTAATCATAAAAAATTTAAAGGATGGAATGTTCTTTTCGTAATATTATCTCCGTAAAATTTGTAAAACAGCACAGTAAAAAGTTCCATTACCGACAAAAAAATAATTTTTAATTGTGTTTATTAAAAAAAATTACCATGCTAACATGCTAATAATAGAAAGAAAAAAAAAAACAGAAAGAAGGTTAGTTGTGTTGGGAACGCTGTAATGAAATGTGCCTCAATCAGCGAGTTACATGGGTTACTTGCGAACCATAGGTGTGGTCTGTGGAAGAAACTTTGTCAGATAGCTCGCACCAAGCACCTTGATGCAGCTAGTAGTCAGTTGCTTTTACACTCTCTTAGGATGATGTCATCGTTTAATTCATCTTTTTGTTATTTACCTATCTTTAGTATATGTATTAGAATATATTGTTGGCAATCATTTTTGTATACATGTTTTTACAGGTACAGTGCAACCAATATAAGGTCGCGAGTCAGATGCGCAAATGAAAGAGTACGACAACAAGAATCAAACTATAATATACATGCATAAGAGTGTGATAAAAGTTGTGTTAGCACCACATTAAATTTTACCATGCTAGCACATATTTTTTATTTTGGTCGTCGATCGCGCACGGATTATAGGGGAACATGGTAATTTTTCTGAAATTTTCTCTACAAAAATTATAGGATATTTCTCTCCGTGTATGTATACGTCTTTTGATTAACTTATACGACATATTTTAATGTTTTCAATTTTATAATTTAGTTATGATCTGCGATGCACTTTATCAAATAATTAAACATTATCTGAAGAGAACAACACTACACAAGAATGACAAGATGTAATTTACGTATTTTATAGTTTAGTGATACTATAAACCTGTATAATATAATATATAATAAACAGAAACTAAATATTTTTCGACTAATAAAATTAATATAATATATAAATGGATTAGCATACATACCTATAGAAGAAATTAACATATTACTCAAAGTTAGCATTAAAAATACATGATTATAGGGAGCAATAGAAATATGGTTTTAAAAATGAATTACATAGCAGTATATTACGTGATTGAGGTTGTAAGTTGCATATTACACACGAACGAAAAAGTTACACCAGAGCCATATTACAAGGTGAGTGTGTAATATGCCTTACAACCGAGTTACGTACTATACTTTATCTACGGCTAACATGAAATTCACAATAAACGATAAAAATTTGATACAAATACAATACATTAAAATTGTGTAGAATCTGAAAATTAAAAACAAATGTGAACATTCAGTGCTTTGACCTGCCGTTCGTTTACTACGTAACGCAGCTTAATGTGCGCCCGGCGTTAATCTTAAGTTTTAGTTGAATTGTTAATCTAAATTTACAAGACATTCAGTTAGCAAAAAGGAAAGACACATATTTTTAGCGAATTTCCAAAACTGGAAATACGCTATTACGCTTGTCGTCATGACGCAACTAGAGCCCGAGACCATAACAGAAATATGTTTTGAGGTCCCTAGAATACGAAAATGATATTCACCAAAAATTTATAACACCTAGGAAAATAAAAATGACGCCAAAATTTAGGTAATACTTAGGACTATATTAATATATTTTTCTGACATTTTTCCCTAAATTTTAAAAGTTCAAAATAATTGCATAAAAAGTATATTTTATTTTTTAGTATGGTTCTAGTATACTTACAACTTTAAAAAAATGGAGAATCTCGTTTATGTATTTACAGCACACCAAATTTCGAAGATGCGCTTTTTGAGTAATAAATAATTTATTGAGTATATGGTATGTATTAACAGTAGAATAGAGTGCTAAAATAACTAAAAACATAACTATATAAATTTTTTTAATTTTAGCGAATTTCCAGAATGGAATTCAGCTATTACAGCCACTGTCATGACACGACTTGAACCCGGGACCATGGCAGAAATTTATTTTGAGGTCCCTAGGAACCGAAAATAATATTCACTCAAATTTATATATATATATATATATATATATATATATATATATATATATATATATATATGTGTGTGTGTGTGTGTGTCCGCACGACAACTATCGAACGAAGTGTCCTACTATTATAAAATTTGGTGAAAATGTTGGAAGTCCTAAACTCTTGGATGAGTTCTTCAGCCAGATACGTCGGATGCCAGGAACATGGTTTTTGTTCTTTCAAAAAATTAGTTTTTTGCCAAAATTTCCACTTATTCAAAAATTTTTGCGAAATTTTTTTACACCATTTAAAAGAGAAGAAAAAATTAAATAAAAAAGGTCTTTAAACTTTTTTTCTATGTCAACTAGTTTCCGAGAAAAACTAATCTTTATAAACGGAAATTCGCTATGTTATGCAGGATGCTGCAACAGGGGTATTTTATTTTTCTAGTACGGTTACACCGTACAAAAAAATGCATTATATTGTTTAGCCTATCTACTTATCGCACATCAAAGCTCATCATAATAGAAAATGCGCTTTTCAAATAATAATTGACTTATCGAATATATAGTAGGTAATAACAGCAATATTTTCTTATTCTTACACCACATCAAAGCTCATTAAAATCAAAAGAGGTGCATTTTAAGTAATAACAATTAATTTATTAGTAACTTTTGTAAATATTTATGCGCAATGATCAAACACTTAATTAAGTATATTTGGAGTTTGGTTTGTGTAACATATGGAGACTGTTTTTTTATCCCACTCATTCTGTGGTGTTTCCAAACAAAACTTAAGGTTTGACACATTTTATGAGTGATTTGGTTCTCTGTATTTATTGTTGTAATATTCGCTTGTAATAAGTTTTAACATTTACTCAAATTATTCCAGTAGTTGCATTAAGTATTTAATGAGTAGATAATTACTGTAAAATATTAATTTCAGATTGTATTATAGCTTAGTACTTATTTAGACTAGTCTTTTCTGGGTTTTACTTTTACGTCTAAAGAAAAACTTTCGATTTAAGATTATGCTGTAAGTAATATGGTTGAAACTAACTGTCCGAATGGTAAAATCGAACGGTAGAATACCCTGTTCATGTTTCCAGTACGAAATATTTAGGATATGCGAGATATTTATCTCGCATTTTACAACCAGCTGAAATATTACCAAATATATTTTTAAATGATTCGATTAATGTGCTTATAAATGAAAATAGTGATAACGGTGATTGAAATTATCAATAGGTAAAAAAATTTCACAGCTCCTATAATCAGAAAATATTACTGTTATTATCTACTATATATTCGATAAATCAGTTATTATTCAAAAAGTGCATTTTCTATTACCATGAGCTTTGGTGTAGCATAAATAGATAGGTTAAACAATATATTGCATTTTTTTGAACGGTGTAACTATATTAGAAAGGGCATAGCCGGGTAAGATAAGGAAAACGGCCCTTGACGCAAAATTGATTGTTTTTATAGGAAATAATACTTCTTAGCCCCAGATACATTCCTGCCAAATTTCAACCCTCCAAGGCTAATACTTTATGAATACACAGAGAGACAAAAATTGTCGAAAAAAACTTTTTTTGACGAAATTACTAAGCCGATTTATTTGAGTTTAATATATATTGTGTATCCACCTTAGGCAAAGTAATAAAAAAAATTAACGTTATATCCCTTTATTATACTAATTTTTTAAAATTTTTTAATTTATGTAAATTTTTTTTGCACTTACTCGTTAGCAACACCCACCATTTTTTGTTCAATAATATGTCTCTTACAAGTAAAGGTCCCGAGGCCGGACCTATCGATTTTGATGAAACTTAAATATGTTGTAGAACACTAAAAACTAAGGGACACGTATTTTTTTTTATCTGCGGAAAAACGGTTTGAAGGGGTGAAATCGCCCTCCAAAAATTGGGGTAAAAATTTAATTTTTCAAATATCTCGAAAACAGTAAGAGATAGAGCAAAAGTTTAAATTGGCGATATTACTCTTTTTTAAAGAGCTATCTATTGATATGCAATTTGTTCAAATTACATCAACAGGGGTGGTTGGGGGTTAAATTTTGGGGGTTAATTTTGCAAAAAGGGGGTGAGAAATAAACCATATAAAAATTTTGCTTACAGATTTGAAATCTACGTCAAAAAATCTAATTGACCTGTTTTTGCTCAATATCCTAATATTAAGTCTAGGGGTAGTTAACTAGAGGGTGACTGTGTCGAATAATCGTACTATTTGGGTATTTCAAGAAGTTCTTCTTCATGGAAAATAGCTTAAGACAATTAGAATAACGTAGAAATGAAATTCTCGAATTCAAAATTGAGTTTGAGCAACATTGGAGAGGGGATGAATCACCCTCTTAAATTACATACTAGTTTACATACACTAATTTTTGCAATTAACACACTGACACGGAGTAATAATGTCACAATAGATGGTTCTGAAGTTAGACTATCGTATGTAAGGTTTTTATTAGGTTTCGTTATTTTAGGTTAGGTTATGTAATTTTCGGTATCGATAATTTTCGATAAGGAAAACTATAATATCCATTAAAAAACAAACTTAATAAAGACATTACATATGATAGTCCAACTTCAGAACCACTTATTGTAACATTACTTTACCCACTATCAGTGTGTTAATAGCAAAAATTAGTGTATATAAACTAGTATGTAATTTAAGAGGGTGACTCACCCCTTCTCCAATGTTGCTCAAACTCAATTTTGAATTCGAGAATTTCATTTCTACGTTATTCTAATTGCCTTAAGCTATTTTCCATGAAGAAGAACTTCTTGAAATCCTCAAATTGTACGACTATTCGACATAGTCACCCTCTAGTTAACTACCCCTAGACTTAATATTAGGGCATTGAGCAAAAATAGGTCAATTAGATTTTTTGACGTAGATTTCAAATCTGTAAACAAAATTTTTATATTGTTTATTTTTCACCCCCTTTTTGCAAAATTAACCCCCAAATTTTAACCCCCAACCACCCCTGTTGATGTAATATGAACAAATTGCATATCAATAGATAGCTCTTTAAAAAAGAGCAATATCGCCAATTTAAACTTTTGCTCTATCTCTTACTGTTTTCGAGATATTTGAAAAATTAAATTTTTACCCCAATTTTTGGAGGGCGATTTCACCCCTTCAAACCGTTTTTTCCGCAGATAAAAAAAAATACGTGTCCCTTAGTTTTTAGTGTTCTACAATATATTTAAGTTTCATCGAAATCGATCGGTCCGGCCTCGGGACCTTTACTTGTTAGTACTCTATAACATATGCTTTTATGGAAAAATTTTAGTAGATAGAACATAGTAATATTTCAATACAAATGCATGCCATGTTCGGTACTATATAAATATATTACTTATGTATAAAAAGGACCATAAAGTAAAATATCTACCATATAAATAATAAATAATAATATAATTACATACGTCCATAACCACCATAAGCTAGTTTAAATTTACAAAAGTCCAACATTATCTGCTGTTTGTCTTTTTTTATTAATAAAACTAAATAGACATTGATTTATCTTTTGTTAGAGTTTTTTCCTTTGTAAGACGTCAAGTGAAACTTTGTTGGCTCATACGCCACGTCTTACGAGGTCGACAATTTCATACAAAGTTAACTAGCTATCAAAATAATATACCAGTTGATCATTTCGTTATAATTCCCCATGACACGTCAGGGTGTTAAAAAAAGAAGGCAAACGACAGATAAAGCTAGACGTTTGTCTAAGTTTGTTTGTCGTAGCTATAAACGTATGTAATTTTATTAGAGAAAGAATTCACTTTCTGCACCCCCTTAAAAAGTGCATCAAGTGAGAGGGGCGAGCTACATATTGCGTACACATGTACACTACTTTTTTTAAGTTAGTTTATATGTACACATAATTTACCTACATATTTTATAACTACAACAGGTTTTAGCCGAACTGTTGTTATTACTATACATTGTTGAAGTTTTTTGTTCCAATTTATTAAGTTAATGTTTATTATTATTAAAACAATATAACATTTAAGACGTATTATTGTTATTATTATTATCTTTATTTAAATAAAGTTTCTAAAGCTTGTAATTTTTGTTGAATTAGATGTAATTTTAATTAGTAAGTATGCTGAGATAATTTTCTTGATTTCATTCAAATATTCAGATTCATGGCAAAATTAACCGTGAAAATTATTTTTTAACAAGTTAAAACATATCTGCATATATAAAAATCAAAACTGACTGACTGACTAATCGATCAACGCACAGCCCAAACCGCTGGGCCTAGAAACGTGAAATTTTGAACAAGGATTCCTTATATAACGTAGATAAGCACTAAGAAGGGATTTTTGGCAATTCACCCCCTAAGGGGGTAAAATAGGGGATGAAAATTTTCATAGAAATCTGTAATTTTTTGAGTTAGTCAACTTGAAACTTCACACAGACATAGCTTGGGAAACGGAAACGGTTATAGGTCATCTTTTAGCCCGGGAAAATATTTCATTCTCGAGGGAAAATCTATGACAATTATTACAGTTGACTATTAAAAAGCGGATTATTGGTTTCAAACTTCGAATATTGTTAACAGAGGCGTTGGAAAAGAACATAGGCGACTTTTTACCCTGGGAAAACATCTCACTCCTGTGAGAAATCTCATTTCTGTAGAAAACTATATCTCAAATGAAACAAAAAAAGATTCTTAGAGTTTGTTCGAACTCTGTTTGTTAGCAGATAGAACGATATACAGCAAACATAGGCTTTTACACCCATAAAGTATCTGATTCCCGAGGAAAAATGTATTTTAAATAAAACAATTAAATAATGACAACTAACTGTTAAAAAATGGAAGATTGATTTTAAGCATTGCATATTGTTTACAGCGGGGGTAGAAGGGGACACAGACTACTCTCTACCCCGAGAAAATATCTGAATCCTGTGAGAGGTCCGAATTCCCGTGGGAAAATATATTTAAAACGATAAAAAACGGATCACTGACATCATTCGAACTTTGCATATTGTTAAAACAATGTTATAGTCTACTTTTTACCCGGAGAAAACATTTTATTTCTGTGAGAAAATTCCTGTGGGAAAATGAAAGTACATTTTATACGTTTGAACTAGAATCCACGAGTGGAAGGGCTGACCGAGTTCCAGCATACACTACGTCCTTAAAGGTATGGGTACACCTTGAGTCAAGGTCTGTCCATACTTTTGACGCGGTGTGTACTTAATGTTTCGGTACACTGCCATGTCAAAAGTAGGGGCACCCTTTGGGTCAAAATGTGCCCATAATTCTGAGTACGTAGTGTGTGCTAAAACCCGCTTAGTCCTTCTAATGCGACGCGGGCGAAGCCGCGGGTAAATGCTAGTTTTTTTATAAGAGGTCAAAATATATATATATATTTTTTAGACCGTTACAGGAACTCAAAGAACTGAAACTCAGGGGGGAAGAGAACATTTTATTGCACTCCTTAGAGTTCTACTACTGTGTTTTAGAAATAAGGCAGATGCTTTGCTTTATGGTCCTTTTTATACATAAGTAATATATGTAGTACCGAACATTGGATGCATTTTTACTGAAATATTACTTTGTTCTACCAACTAAAATTTTTCCTTAAAAATATATGTTATAGAGTACTAAGAAATATATTATTGAACAAAAAATGGTGGGTGTCACTAACGCGTAAGTGCCAAAAAAAAATTTATTGTGCGTCAAGGGCCGTTTACCTTATCTTACCCGGCTATGCCCTGTAACAAAAAATTAAAAAATTTGTATACAGTTATTTTTAAGCACTCTTTTCTACGGTTAATACATACCATATACTCAATAAATTATTTATTACTCAAAAAGCGCATCTTCGATTTTGATGAAATTTGGTGTGTTGTAAGTATTATACATAAGGTAAACAATATTCTGATTTTTTTTTAAAGGTGTAAATATACTAGAACCATACTAAAAAATAAATTATATTTTTTATGCAACTGTTTTGAACTTTAGGGAAAAATGTCAAAAAATATATATAATATATTCTCAAGTATTACCTAAATTTTGGCGTCGGCCTTATTTTCCTAGATGTTACAGGTTTTGAGAGAATTGAGTTTGAAAAATTACAGCACTCACACATATTTTAATTAATATCTCAAGGACAAATCAAGGTTAAGAGTTAATGACCCTATATTTGGTAATTAATTGGGGTACCGATGTTACTACATATATTATTATGGACATCGGCTATGGGGCGCATTTCTCTATGCTATACACTTTGGTGTGCGTACTGGAATCCGGATTCTATATATATATATATATATATATATATATATATATATATATATATATATATATATATATATATATATATATATATATATATAAAAGAATCGGGAGTTAATTTTCTAAAAAATTGTGATAAATTTCTCCAGATTAGCAGCCAATTTGAAAGGACCTATTATTTCGCCGTTCAATGTTCCGATTTACAAATTTATCTTAAAGCGATACTGTGACCCTTCTTGTAATTAAATGTGGGTTTTCGATCGCATAACTATTAAGATTTTGAATCTATGAATACATCCTTTTTGAATGTGCCTTCATTCGTCCATAAAATTTTATCTAAGAATTCTGGGCTTTCTCTGTGTTTTTATAACATACTTCGGCAAAATTTGATATGATTAGCGTAGTCACGTGGAAGCAACATTTGCACACCAATGTGAATCTACTACCTGTCCACTTTCTGTCTTCGGTCATCATCTATCTTCAGTTTACGCAGGCATAAAAGAGTCTGCAAGTAACTGAAATAATTTGAAAGTAGTTATTGAAATAATTTCAAAATGATTAAGTTAGTACTGAAAAATACATGAATTATTATCGGAAAGTAAAAATTTACATTTTTATGATGAAAATCAACATAAAAATAAAAAATTCGTCAAGTGCGTGTTTGACACGCACTAAGTAATGTTCCTCACAATCAGTGGTCATAACTAAAACTTCTTAACCCTAGAATCATACGTACACGTCAAAACGACGTACGAACTTCTCTACCTGCTCCAATACTACGACTTGTTGTTACTTGTTTGCTGTAAGATTTCTGTTATCTAACTTATTTGTTATTATAACACACCACATATATTTATTTTGTTTATAGTCATTGTCGTTCTGTTTGTATTGAAATAGTGTCCGTCAAAAGGACGTCGATTTCGTTTCATTTACTCGAATACGCCATTTATGTAACCATTCCTGTATTCGACGCAAGCTAGATTGTAACTTTTGTGATGCAACATTTGGATCTTCATCAGTAGCTAGGATAGCAGTATCATCAGCAAATGTTGCAGTAGTATTTTCTTCATCAACCGGCAGATCTGCAGTACATATAAGATAAAGAATAGGCCCTAGAACACTACCTTGTGGTACACCGGAACGGACTGGAAACATTTCTGATATTTCACTCTGAAACTTTACATGAAAGTAACGATCTGACAAATAAGATTTCAGTATTAAGTAGAATGATTCAGGAATATTTTTCCTTAATTTATACAATAAGCCAGTATGCCACACTTTGTCAAATGCTTGACTCACGTCGAGAAAAGCTGCTGTACAATATTTTTTTTCTTGAAAAGAGCGGTTGATCGTATTGACTACACGATGAACTTGTTCGACGGTTGAATGTTTTGCGCGAAAACCAAACTGATGATCTGGAATAATTTTAAGGTCATCGAGGACTCGATGCAGTCTTCTGAGAAATAACTTTTCGAACATTTTGGATAAAACGGGGAGTAAACTGATTGGTCTGTACGACGTCACCTCATTTACTGGCTTCCCCGGCTTTTGTATTAAGATGATTTGAGCTAATTTCCAAACAGCAGGGAAATATTTTAGCCTTAAAATGGCATTAAAAATTAACATTAATGACATTTGTGACAGTTAACATTAATGACAGTTAAAACCGTTAAAATATATTTCTCGTAGGTATATGTACGATATGTACCAGCGGTACCAGCCGAGATAAATACAAATCGATTGTAGATCGTATATGTACATCATGGAAAAGTAGGCTTGTACATATTATCCATATTATTATTGATTAGTATGTACGGCAGTATGTACAATATGTACGAAATGTACCGTATGTACATTATTCTGTGGTATGTACATTGTATATGTATACATGCGTATATGTATGGCTAGCTAGAAAAACAAAATCGAACAGATCGGATCGAACATAACGTTTTTTTTTCTTTGTTTTCTTGTTTTGAGTTGCAAACGCTAGTACTATAGCTAAACACGCTTCTTCCATAATAATAACAATTCCAAAATTTAATTAATTTAAAAATTCCGAAAAATTAAATTTGACAGTTTGTTTTAAAATACAGAAGAAAATAATGATAGTGTACGGTATCATAAAAATACTGAAGTAATAAAAATAATGATTCATTATTTTTATCAGTAAATACTGACAGTATTACTGATCGTGTAAAGGCAGCCTAAGACGTTTTGTGACGGTTTTTTTTCCAGAAAATTGATTACCTAGTTAAGTTATAACAATTTTTCTAGGTTTTTTTTCGTTATTTTATGATCTTGATAGTAAAGTCTGATCCCAGTATGCTTATATAATTTACTGAAATAAATCAATTTGCGTTATTCATAGACGATTTAAGATAAATCTAAGATCAATCTTAGCTAAGATAAAACTTAACTTATTCATAGACGACTTTAGGTCGGTTTTAACGCTAAGTTCAATCTTATCTCTTACTTAAATTTAAAATAAGCAAATGGTCGACTTAAGTCCATCTTAAATATATTTTTACACGGAATTTTTTGACATTTGAACATTTTATCAAATTTGAAAGAACTTTTTCGAATAAAAATATAAAATATACGTAATTAAATATCTATATTAAGTATTGACGTAATAAATATTTTAAATGTAAGTAAATTAAAAGAAAAATTGAATCAAATTAACTTAGTTTTATAAGTAATTCAACCTCTAAATATTTTCAGGTGCAAAAAAGTTTTCATGTATGACGAAAATATCGATTTGCAGCATGTATTTGACGAAAAACTTACAATTTTATAGATAACTAATTAAAAGATATGTGCAAAAACAGAAAAACTAAGGAATTATTACGTACTTCTGTGTGCTTCTGTGATAGAATATTTTGACTTTCTACTTACATTTTTTGTGTAACAGACGTATTTTTTTTAATGTAAATTATAAACAAAACGGTAGTTTAACATAATATTTTACCATACTTTAGTTAATCTTAATTTATTATTACATTTTTTTTAGTTGTTTTTCATACTGAAATGTTAAAAATTATCGGAAGCACACTGGAATTATTTAATGTTTTAGGCCTTTAAGTACCGCAGTTTATGTTTAAAATTATAAAAATCTAAATCATTGACAAAGTTTATATCTATTTTATACTTCTTTTGTAACAATTTTTAATAAATCAACAAATATTTTAGTATATAATTTATATTTTATTGTAACTTTATAAGTCACTCAGATTACATAAAACTGATGATATAAAAAACAGAACAAATATAATACAATTATGTCTGTTTACACACATTACATGTTTTAAAGACAATTCACATTTTTAAAAAAAATAATATTAAAATAATCACATGATACCACCTATTTTATGAAATTTTAAATTTAATAGCGACCACGTCTTTACGTTCTGCATTTTAAACAAACAAACTATACTTAGGTACTATACTACGTACTGACATATTCTAAAACAGTTTAAAATAATATTTACAACAAAGAAATTTAAATTTCCAATAAACAAATTTTTCCGTTAATATTGTTATTTATTATAAATTAAATTAAAATACATAACTATGTATACTTTTGTATTATTTTATTAATTACGGCAAAAATATTAAAAATTTTAATTATTTACTGATAGAATTTTCATTAATTTAAATATTTCGCGCTACTACTATTCAAATATTTTTCGTTTCTCTGATTGCTTTCAATTGGTGAATAATTGTAAAGCTTGTATACACCTCACAATGTATCATTATAACTAACTTCAAGCTTGTTTCTACTAGGACAATTTTAAAATCTGTCTATGAATTGTAATGTTAAGTTAAATCTTAGTGTTAACTTTGCTAAGTTCAATCTAAGAATTATCTTAAATTCTCTCTATGAATAGCGCTCAATGTTTTTAAGTGCATGTACTTACCGGATTTTTTTTTTGAAAAATATAATAGTTTGTAAAAAGAATTTGGCTAATTATTATTTCAATATCTTAAATATATGATTTACATTATAACATATATATTATAATAAAACGAAGATCTTTTTATTCATTTTTAGATATTTTTGAGATCATAAAATATTTTTATTTATTTATTAAAAAATGAAATAGTATTTCGATTTATTACATGTTCATGAACACAATATACAGTAAATAAACATAAGACGAATGACACTATGTTACAGTAATTTCCCGCTAAAGCATGCAAATTTCCCGCTAAAATATTCATTAATTTAAATGTATTCTCCCAGATAGCGGTAATTGTGACAGTCTTGTCATAACTATATCGGTCACAAAACCGTTTTGTGACGGTCAAAAGTGGGTAAAATTACTCGTCACGAGACCAGTGCACATCTCTAAATATGGCCCTATTTTTGATAGGATTCTATATGTATATAATTTTTTCTATGAATTATGTAGACTGGTCGGCAAGTATGTAATTATCACAAATACGTAAAGATGGCTCTCTGTGTATTAAAATAAGTTATTAGACAAGTTTTCTATGAATTATGTGGACTGGTCGGTAATTATCACAAATACGTAAAGATGGCTCTCTGTGTATTAAAATAAGTTATTAGACAAAGATAACAATTTTTAGAATCTGTTCCATTATTAATAATTTTAAGAAAAAACAGCGAAAGAAAGAGATAAATATATACACGCTTCTATAAAATAGAAATAGAAAGAGAAATTTTTTTTTTTTATTGCAATTTTGTGTACAATCAAGTAAACTTGATAGTGCATTGGCCACCAAACCATAGAATTCACAGGTACATGAAATACATACAATACATAGTCCTCTTGCGTATATTCAATATATGAATGTAAAACTCTATTATTATTTACCATTTGTTCTCTGATTTATTCTCTGATTTACCACTTCTCTCAAATTTTCGGTTACTCACCAATCTTATAATGTTCCGAAACTACACGAAGGTAGTTCGGAACATAAAAAATATAGAACGTATTTGCAATCAATAATAATGCAATATAACCAACCCTGTTTTTTTCTTCCGTATATGGCTTGGATATCACACATACTTCGAAAAAACGCAAAAACATGTATCCCCTAATTTTTGATGCTCTTTCTATTTATGATGGCAAAAATTTGATACATTGAACCATTCAGGCTGTACAAGAAAATTTACCCCATTTTCACCCCTCCAGCCCCTCTTATGAACCCGGCCCTGGTCAACCTACACAGGTGAATAGGTCTTTCAAAGAGTAACATTTCATCAATTTAAGGTTTTTCTCTATTTCTTATAGTTTTCGAGATATCTTAAGAAATACGATTTGAACTCCCAACTCTAGGGGCTACTTTTACCCCGTAAACGTGGAAGATGGTCGATAAAAAAAATACGGGTCCCTTATTATTGCCTATTCTACACACCAGCGAAGTTTCGTCAAAATCCCGAATTTCGCTCTGGGTGCATCTCCTTGTCAGTGCTAGTGAACTCAATTATTTTAAATGGATAGCAACTATGCTGTACAAAGTCCGTTCTCAAAAATACCAAAAATAAATTACCCAGTCGATTTTAAGAATTCTTTTACTCTTAGAAAGCTAAACTATTTTACTGATAGGTGGGTAAAAAATAAACTGCCCAAGTGATTTTGAAAATTTTTTCATCTTCAAAAAGTTAAACTATTGTAAGTGGATATATACTACACTATCTAAGATCCGCTAGGATACTGACAACTCAAACAAGTCAAAAATAAACTATTCAATTTATTTTGACTGTTAGAAAGCTAAACTATTTTAAATGAATACAAGTCTTAGGTGAGATCCGCCTGTGCCCAATATTTGGAAATTCGCTATGTTATTCAGATGCTGCGAGAGGGGTATTTTTTTTAAGGGAAACTTATATTCTTTTAATTTGAAACTTATGACACATTAGCAGATACTCCTTTCCTTTTTCTTTTGCACGATGAGGATACGTTTCATACGTGGGAATATATATGCATATCGACCCGCTTAATTTGATATTCCTTCATCACAGACACAAATAAATACATAAATAAATAAATAATTAAACAATGCTAACATTTAACTGATATCATCGATTTTCCTATATTCGGTGCTACAAAATACTAATTTCAATATTAATTTTGCACCTGGTCCCACCCTCAATATTTAGTATCTATATTTCGATATTTCGACATAAATTTTAATTAAAAACGTACATTTATGATCAGTCAGAGTTAATTAAGTTGTTGTAACTATTGGTAGTATTGGTAAATAATATACAGTGCTTTCATTTGAAGATGACACATAGGAGATGATATTTCTAAGGAAACTAATAATATCGATCGCCCCATTTTTTTTGTTTTATTTTCTCAGGACATTTCAAAATAGGTCATTTCTTATTTGCAACTAAAAGTAAAACTTATTCAAAGTAACTAAATACTCAAAATGAAGGGAAAATGGGAAATGTATAGGTGGTACATTCACTTTGAAAGGGGCGAAAATATTTCCTTTATTAAATAAATTATTTTATAAAATTTGTTATAAAATAATCGGTAATTTTCAACTTTCCAATTATAGCTTCATTGAATTTTTAACTGTATTTCTATAAAAACGCTACAGATTACAGTAGATAGGCTATGACAGAGCGAGCACACCGGTTGTCTAAACAGTTTGGGTACATCCTGATGCAAGATGTACCCAGTACATCCTGACGCAAGATGTACCCAAATTTTTGAGACACACTGTACCTCATGTATGAATTGATCTCTGACCCGGCACGTACCAAGTACATGTATCAAAATTTGTTGTTGACATTTGACCCCACACTCGCTCATACTGTTGGCCTTGAAATTCGTAAGAGATGAGTCATTACCAGCAACCAAATTAATTTATGTTAACCCATTATGCGTCATCACAATTTACTTATAACAATTTGGTTTTGTGTTAACCCATTACCCGCCAGCACTGACGTAGTTTTTGAATGCAAACCTAACGCATGCGCAGACTGAATTTAAGTACACGACGCATGCGCAGACTGAATTTTAGGTTACAATTTGATAGATGGGGTACACTACCGCGTCAAAAATGTGGGGTTACCCTAACTCGGGGGGTGGCCCCAAATTTTTGACGCCGTACTGTACTTAAATTTTTGGTACACTACCGTGTCAAAAGTGTGGACCCCCCTAGCCAAAAAAGGTATCCGATCACTTTTTGAAGCGTACTGTACGTGCAAACCTTGGCCCCAACACGCGCTTGCCTTAATTACGTCATCTTAAACGAACTATCACGTCAAAAAATGTGGGGAATACCCTAACCCAGGGTGGTCCCAAACTTTTGACGCCGTACTGTACTTAAATTTTTAGTACACTGCCGTGTCAAAAGTGCGGGCCCCCCCTGACCAAAAAAGGTATCCGATCACTTTTTGAAGCGTACTGTACGTGCAAACCTTGACCCCAACACGCGCTTGCCTTAATTACGTCATCTTAAACGAACTACCAAGTCAAAAATGTGGGGAATACCCTAACCCAAGGGGTGGCCGCTAAATTTTGTGGGGGCACTGTACCAAGCGCTACCGCAAAACTAACTTTAGACTCCAGGGTCCAGATGTCTGACCGCTACTGTACTGCCGGAAATTTGGGTGTCAACTGTACTTGAGGTTTTTTTTGTATATGAGTCAGCACTTTATAAGATGTTTATTTAATAAAAACTCGTGACTTTATACGGTTTGAGTTTGTTTATTTAAGATTTTTTTAGCTGACTTAGGATGATGTAATTTCATGATATGTTTGCATCATAGCCAGAGGGGAATTTTATTTAAAAGCAAGTCACAACTTGTCAGTTCCAGGAATTTGTTTACATTAATGTCCTCGTAAATCATTAATTTAGCAATGTTTATTTAAGATTTTGCTGACTCATACTCAGATATTTTTTTTAGTTTGTTTATTTATATAAGTTTTAGTTCAAAAAATGTTTATTTAAGATTTTGACAACACAGCAATTTCTTTGTTTGATCTCAAATACGAAATAATTTTCTCGGAATTTTTAATTTATGGCCTGATAATAATCGGGGGTTTTTTCAATTTGTTTATTTATATAAGTTTTAATTTTAAAAAATGTTTATTTAAGATTAGTCAGCAATTCTTTTATTAGGTTTCAAATGCGAAATAAATTTCTCGGAATTTGACATTTGACCTTCGGTTATTTGCGTTGTAAAAATTCTGAGCCAGCATTTTTTGTGATTCTCCTCCAGAATTTTTCGTGCAGTCAAAATCGTATAAATTGAGGTCTACGTGCCCCCTCAAATCACTTCTTCAGCAAACTTCAAGCAGTTAATATTGTTATTGTTGCAAGAATTTGTATCGAGGTTTTTTTTAAATTAAAATACAACAATGGCTTCATTAAACGACGTGACAACTAGAATGGTGGAAAATGTACGAAACGCGCTATCATTACTGGAAATGGATACCCGGGATGCAGATGAACTGGAAAAATGGATGAAACATACAAATACCAATATACGACTAATCAACAAGGCTATACGTGGAGCGGAAAATTTGGGACAACGGAAACACTTCGAGTCATGTGCGGGAAAAATGAAAGGATTTCGAATCAGAATGAAGGCGCTACGAAAACATGGTAAGTTTTTTCAAATATAAATTTATTTTTTAATGATTTTTTTTTATAATTTTGATATATCAACATGGTAAGTTTTTTAAATAATTTTTTTTTTAATGATTTTTTATAAATTTGATAAATAATTTTTTTTATGTTGATTGTTTCAGGTGCCGGCATGAATCGAAATCAACGTAAAAGATCCGATAGAATTCAATGGGCTGACGTGGAATCCGCATTTGCAAGTCGAATACGAACGGGAGTGGTTACTAACATAACACACATAGAGCCAAAGGACTTTTTAGACGACGCTACATCGATGTTCACTCGGCGAATACAAAATATATTAAAAAAATACTTAACGATAAAAGTCAACACAACGTTTTGCGGGTTATTTGTGAAAACTGATGGTGACGAGGACAAATATGACATGAAACATTTCAATACACCGAATATCATAATAGATAGTGGAACAAACCTAAAACAATGCTTCGTGGAACATGTACGGGAACCAATTTTGAGAAAATTGAGCGAATTTGCCGAGTCGGGCAGCGGATGGGCTTTATCAAGCATAATCAACCTAGCAGTGAACGTGAACAAATACACACCTTTCCGTGGATCAAGCTACATCGAATTACCGCAGGAAATAAAACGAAAACAAGCATGTATCAACATCCAAAACTTCAACGATGACGCCTGTTTCGCGTGGGCAGTGGTATCAGCACTTTATCCAGCAGATCGAAATCCTCAAAGAACATCAGCGTACCCACACTACTCAACGATACTAAACTTGGACGGGATACAATTTCCAATGACGATCCAACAACTGAGCAAATTCGAGAAACAGAACCCAACAATATCAGTCAACGTGTTTATGCTAAAAAAACAAAATGGACATTTCGAAACCGTACCTGCTGCGCTAACGAGAGAGAAGAAAGAACATCACATAAACCTTTTAATGATCCAGAACGAGTATTACGAGGATGAGGACAACGAACAGGACAACGACCAAGATTTACGCTACCATTTCTGCTGGATTAAGGACTTATCAAAACTCGTGTCAAGACAATTATCAAAACATGACGGGAAAAAATACATCTGCGATCGATGCCTGAATTACTTTTATACGGAAGACAAGCTGATCAAACATACCGAAGACTGCGTCAACATGAACAACTGTCGGGTGATAATGCCAGAAGGGAAAAGCAAATACATATCGTTCAAGAATTATAGCAACAAGAAACGTGTTCCATTTATAATTTACGCGGACGTCGAATCATTCCTACAACCTGTGACGGATAACGAAAATCGGAAAAACACGACAACGTATCAACAACATCGGGCATACAGTATCGGTTACTACTTTCACTGCTCCTACAACAACCAGTTAAGCTACTATAGATCATACCGCGGGCCGAATTGCGAAAAATGGTTCGCGGAAGAACTGGCAACGTTACGTGAAAATATCTTGGAACCCATATATGACAACATAATACCAATGAACGAGTTAACACCAGAGGAACAACAGCAACTTAAACAACGAAGTACCGGGTGCCACATCTGCGAGAAACCATTCAAACCTGAGGATATTGTGGTTCGTGATCATAACCACTTCACCGGCGAATACAATGGACCTGCACACAAGGGATGCAACTTGAATTATAAGGATTTCCATATGATTCCTGTTGTATTCCACAACTTGAGTGGTTATGATGCACATTTCGTAATAAAGGATATAGCAACAGCATTCGAGGGACGTGTCGACTTACTACCAATCAACAAGGAACGATATATTGCATTCACTAAACATGTTATGGGCAGCGAAATTACATTTAGATTCATCGACTCTTTCCGATTTATGGCATCAAGTTTGGATAAATTATCTTCATATCTCAACGAGTTCAACATAGTTAAATCACAATTTCCGGATACCGACTACAAATTACTTACGCGCAAAGGTGTTTTTCCGTACGACTACATATCAGGCTGGGATAAATTGGAAGAAACATGTTTACCATCACGGGAGAAATTCTACAATCGACTCAACGACAACGATATCACCATGGATGACTATACACACGCACAAAAAGTTTGGGATACCTTCAACATACAGACGCTTGGAGAATACTCGGATTTATATATGAAAACGGACATACTACTACTCGCGGATGTTTTCGAGAATTTTCGGGATACGTGCATGCGCACACACGGATTGGATCCTGCTCATTACTACATGACGCCGGGACTTACGTGGGATGCAGCCTTAAAATATACAAAAGTAGAGTTAGAACTGGTATCTGATGTGGACCAATTATTATTCATTGAACGTGGTATTCGAGGTGGATTGAGCCAGTGTAGTAACCGATACGCGACAGCAAACAATAAATATATGAACACCTACGACCCGGATGAGGAATCAAAATACCTGATGTACTATGACGTGAACAACTTATATGGATGGGCAATGTCACAATACTTACCAACGGGAAATTTCAAATGGATGGAAAATACCGAGATAGATGTTCAACAAATACCCGACGATTCACCAATAGGATATTTACTGGAAGTGGATTTGGAATACCCGAGAGAACTGCACGATAAACACAACGATTTACCATTATGTCCAGAGAGAATGTGTGCACCCGGTACTAAACAGGAAATGTTACTAGCAACGTTATACAACAAACAGAAATACGTGATACACTATCGGAATCTGAAACAATGTCTACAACACGGGATGAAATTAAAGAAAATACACAGAGTGCTACAATTCGATCAATCACCATGGCTTAAATCCTACATCGACTTGAATACAGCTCTAAGACAAACGGCGGGAAACGAATTCGAGAAAAATCTCTACAAGCTACTCAACAACGCGGTCTTCGGGAAAACGATGGAAAACGTACGGAAACACTCCATTGTGAAATTGTTAACGAAATGGTATGGACGATATGGTGCGGAAGTTATGATAGCAAAACCGAATTTCCACAGCCGCACCATATTTGACGAGAATCTTATTGCAGTCGAACTACGAAAAACGGAAGTGTTTATGAACAAACCAATATACGTCGGGCAAGCAATTCTGGATATTTCGAAAACATGTGTCTACGATTTTCATAACAACTACATACAGCCAACGTTCGGGAACAACAGCAAATTACTCTACACAGACACGGATTCATTGATTTACGAGATAAAATGCCCAGATATTTACGAAATAATGAAACGAGATATTCAATACTTCGATACGTCGGATTACAACGCGGATAATCAATATAACATGCCAAGAGTCAATAAGAAAATACCCGGGTTAATGAAGGATGAGCTAAATGGACGAATCTTTACAAAATTTGTGGGCTTAAGATCGAAAATGTATAGTTGTCAAGTGGACGGCGAGGATCACACGAAGAAAGCGAAAGGTGTAAAGAACTCTGTGGTTAAGAAAACGATAACTTTCAACGATTACGTGGACTGTCTAAAACACAATACAATCATAAACCGACAACAAAACCTGATACAATCGAAAAAACATAACGTATATAGTGTAACTCAGAACAAGGTGGCGCTCAGCCCGTACGATACGAAACGATATATTGTGGAGGGGGAAACGGATACTTTAGCATGGGGACATTACTCATTAAATTAGTACGCAAGTGGAAATGGCATCGTCATCATCGGCTTACTGGAAACGGCTACAAATATTTTCAAGTGAACTGGATAAACTACGTAAACGGGTTGATACCTACGAAAAAACAATTGATGCTATTGTAAAAATGCAAAATTTGAAATTGTCTGAACCGGAATCAATGGAGTGGGATAAAATGGATGTTTCAATTGGTGAATTTTTCGAACGTGAACCAATGCTGCTGAACGAACTGACTTTGGAAACATTTCTTCAAATCTACAAGTGGATCAGTTTGAATGTGCTGAAAAGTTATGGTGCAAAAATCATACAACGCGCCTGGATTTGGTTACCATCCGATTATCGAGCCATGTTTCAAGAATGTGAACCATGTTTTGAACATTATAATCGACCATGGCAACAAGATCATATTGATGGACCACCTGGTTTGAAAATTCGCTGTGAAATGTGCAAGAATGGCGTGAAAATGGAGGAAAACTTTCAACCGCCCGTTGGTGAACCATTGACATTTGCAACACGGATTTCACACGTTGAAGACATATTTCTGACTCATCCTTATTTGTATACAAAAGTCAGAAATTTCGATATGTTATTATACTTAACAAAACAACTATTGAAATATGATATTTGGGTGCAACATCTGTATGCATATATGATACCCGAATATGCACAACGAATTTGTCAAGTATGGGATCAGTTACCTGAAAACATGAAACAATTACGTTCGGGTCTTATTGAATATATAAACAAATCATACAATTTTTAATATTTATTTATTGTAAAAAATAATTCATATACATTTATTGTAAAAAAATATTTCATATACAAAACATTTATTGTAAAAAATATTACATATACATTTATTGTGAAAATATTTTGTATTCATACATATATTTTAAAAATAAAGAACAATAATTATTTACATATATGTGTTATTTATTTGAAAAAAACATTTTTATCTTACAGATTATCAAAAATTAGATTGTTTAAACAATATCAGATTCTTGAATCCAGCTGTTGTTATCCGATGGGAAACCAAGCCACTTGACCAATACTTTCCCATCACGTCTCTTCAGAATTCGTTCCACGAGGTACACATCAGGATATTTAACTTTCTGTAGTTCATACTCGTAAAAGCTGCCTCGGATAGGCCGTTGATTGATATCTTCAAGTAGATATGTGACCGGATTTGTATGTTTAACTTTGACGATTTTAAAAATTTCCGTAGACCAATTTGGTGTGTAGCCTTTTTCAAAGATCGATTTAAATTTGCTAATTCGAACAAAGTCGTTAACTTTATACTTGGCTGCACCAGCAATTTTTATATTACTGTATACATTAGATAATAAATATGCTTCATTATCAGCAGTGACATCTCGTGGAGCCATTTTGATTGTACGATGCTTTGTTCTATTATATTCATCAACTAAATCGTTAATTAATTGCAACCATTTATAATTACCGTTTAGAGAAAAAGCACGCCAAAGTTTATTCTTAATGGTACGATTAAAACGTTCAACGATTGAAGCTTTTAACGTACTATATGTAGAATAATGATTAATATTATGTTTTTCCATTAACGCCTTAAAGTTACTATTAAAAAATTCTCGGCCGTCGTCTGTTTGAAGGTGCGTCGGTGTGCGCTTGCTCTGTTTGAATATCGATTCCATGGCAGCAGTAACAAGCACTCCAGATTTATCTTTTACCGGTACAGTCCAAGCATACTTCGAAAATGTGTCAATAGCTGTCAACAGGTACCTATATCCATGATTTTCTTTCGCATAAGCACCCATTTCAACAAGATCAGCTTGCCATAAATCATCGATACCCTTAGTTATAACACGACGCCTTTTGAAATTTTTACGAGCCGGTTTGTGTAATTCGCTTACAACTTGTTCTTTAACTTTACTCATCTTGAACTGTTGGCATGGTATTTACAGTGATTTGCTTATATAGGTTCGAAATAAATTGTATTTTATTTTCTAATTGCTTAAATTTAACGTGAAATTCCTCTTTAAATACCGCATTTGCAATAGTTTCCATTACCATTTTCAACTCATTATCCATGTTCTCCAAATGACTAAGTTTTGCGGTCACAATTGATTCAAATTGTTTATGTGAATTTTCAAGTGTTGTCATACCGTCCGAAATTTTAGCAAGCGCTTCATTAAGAAAAGCCAAGTTAACAGCATCAGCTTTATGTTTAGGTGTGCGAACGTTTGTCAGACGTTTACCTTTCATATCGTAATCACCATTCGTTGTTAAATTAATGGAAGCGGCTTTTCCACCACTGCTGAATCGACCGAATTTGTCAACGCTCATGTTTGAAATGACTATCTAATCAGGTTGATCACCTGTATTTATTCTATTACATCAGCCTCGCGCAATTCCTCTAAAATGGCTTGTATCTCATTTTGATGATTGGTGTGTCCAGCTTGCTGTGATGCAACCAATAATATTAGCCTATCGATAAGTTCATCTATATCATTCCAATAACGATAATCAATCGTTTGATTAGCATCATAATGCATTAAACCGGAACCGGTTGGTTGTCGTTTGGGTGTTGACGTGTACCTTGGTGATGATGGAAAAAGTTTTTTTATAATTATTCTATACTTATAACTTTGATTTGAATTAACTGGTGCATTAATATTATAACTTCTTTTATGCGCATTAGTACTTTTTAAAATGGTCTTATAAGTATCTAAATCCGACTCTGTGTATACATGATGATTTGGATATTTTTTAAACATTAACTCAAAGAGACCTTCAGTACCGGGGTAAACGATGTTGTTAATAATAAAATTATCATCAATTATATCCAATTCAGAATTACCAATCATCCATTTATTTGTTCGCTCATCTATACGCGGTCCATAGGTACGATCAAGGGTTCTTTTAGCTCTACGTGTGGTTGCTAACGTGAGATATTTTTCAGCTAGTGCACCAACATAGGGTTTTGCTGTAGGTTGACTACTTTGTTCCATCACATAAGGTGTTGCTGTAGGTTGACTTGTTGTAGGTTGACTACTTTGTTCCATAAGCGTTGACCTAAATATCTCAGTATCATTATCATTACTAAGAAAATGTGACTTTATATCGACATCAGAATCGGTTGAAAAACGTGCTTTTTTAATTTTAGGTTTTTCATCTTTAAGCAAGAAACTTTTTATTGGTTCGTTTCTTATTTCAGCAGCTAGTTCCTTAAGTGGCTCCGTTATTGGTTTAAATGATTCTTGTAAATTTTTCTCTCGTTTAAACTGACTATCTTTGAGCGCACGGTATTTGGCGCGTATAGATTTTGTAGCATTGATGATTTTTCGTTTTAGCTCCCGTTCGCTATCCATAGTGTGTGCGTGCTTATGCTATTACAGTTTACTAGCAAATGTGCAGTGTGAACGTGTACACAGCCATTTTATAGCTTTTTCGAACCGAATTGATGAACTGAACAGAGATTTCGGTCGAACCGCACACTATTTCGGTCGAACCGCACACATTTTCGGTCGAACTGCACACATTTTCGGTCGAACCGCACACTATTTCGGTCGAACCGCACACATTTTCGGTCGAACTGCACACTATTTCGGTCGAACCGCACACATTTTCGGTCGAACCGCACACATTTTCGGTCGAACCGCACACTATTTCGGTCGAACCGCACACATTTTCGGTCGAACCGCACACATTTTCGGTCCAACCGCACACTATTTCGGTCGAACCGCACACATTTTCGGTCGAACCGCACACATTTTCGGTCCAACCGCACACTATTTCGGTCCAACCGCACACGATTTCGGTCCAACCGCACACGTTTTCGGTCGAACCGCACACATTTTCGGTCGAACCGCACACATTTTCGGTCCAACCGCACATGTATTCGGTCCAACCGCACTGCATCAGTAGGTATGGGGCCACTTGGCAACGCAGTGTAATTGCCTATATTCAGGGGCAAGTATTTGAATATTGATGCTGAGTAAGTATAGTATCATCTAGCAATGAACTATATGTAAATGGTAAAATGAGTTAGTCTATTTCGGTTCGAAACATAATGGTATTTCATATAGAAATAATCTATATGTTATAGATCAGTTTTTAATTTGAATAAAGATATCGAAATTTTTACGATACCTTCCGCTATTCAACTCACTGTCTTTATCTATAACCAAAAAGTTGAACCTTTCACGCCAACATTCATTGCAAATTTCTTTGAACTGATCGAATGACATGTCACTACCTACATGTTCTTGGAAAACGTGTTTGATATTAGTCAAATCTTGTTTAAATAAAACTATTAAATTAGCATTATCCCTAAGTAATTGTTTTGGTATGAAACTGTACGTCTGACAAAGATAGAAGACTGAAACATCTTTATGACGCCCCATACTGAAATATGCTCTAATATTATTTTGTTTATCCGTTGCAACATCGTCAAATATAAAAATTGAATTATTTTTTACATCTTCTGGTGCTATAACATCATCATTATTAGAAAAAGTAAAATATCCTAAACCCCTTATCGGTTTGAGAACGCGTTTCAAATACTCATACTTTGGTTGACAGAGTGATTTTGAATAGAGATAAATATTTTCAAAACTTAATCCATTCGGATGTTCTAATAAATTTAATAAAATGCTAGTCTTGCCACACCCCGAAGGACCAGAGATTATACATCTTATACTATTCGGTAATAAGGGGCCATGCTTTTTTTCAGCTAGTGTGATTGATACAAAATCCATATTTTTGATTGGCAGTTCAACATCTTGTTTTACGAAACGCATTTTTAACGCTACTGATTTATTATATAAGCGCTCAGCCCCTTATATACTTACGCGCAGTAGTCATCATGAATCACTACAGCGTGGATTGGCGCACCTTAGGTCTTGAATGTATACTCGTCAACAATGAATTTAATTGTTGCAGTGATCCACAAGTTACCGACAACAATGAAATTAAATGGTTTAACGATTCTGATGAACCATTGTTGTCAATAACTTTTAATCATATTGAAAAGGATGATATTATGCATCTATGTATTATAATTTCTAATTGTTGTAAAAAGAGGATTTATTTGATTGAAAGTGATCAAAATTGTAAATTAGCTGTTCATGAAATTGATTCATTTCAATTTTTCATGAATCTATAAATAGCTCGAATCAAATTTTATTAGCATTCAGTTCTAATGTTACGTCACAACCGGCAACAACAACGAAGTGGTCGTGGACTTGTTAATTCATTAATTAACAAATTGCCATTTGAACTTCACATACCTGGCTATCAGTATTGTGGACCGGGTACAAAATTACAAGAAAGATTAGCAAGAGGTGATCCGGGGATCAATAAATTAGACGAAGCTTGTAAGGCACACGATATCGCTTACTCGCAAAGTAAAAATCTCTCTGATCGACATAAGGCAGATTTAATTTTAGCAAACGCAGCCTGGGATCGAGTTAAATCTTCAGACGCAAAATTTGGTGAAAAAGCTGCTGCGTGGGCCGTAACAAACGCAATGAAAGCTAAAGTAAAACTTGGTATGGGTGTGAACAAAAAGGCTACACTCGGTCAAGTGCGACGAAGTGTACGCGGTACCGTTAAAAAATTAAATCGTGAACCAATTAATAATGCTGTAAAGCTTGCTCTTAAAGCAGCTAAAGTTGCAGCTAGGGGTAAAAAAATTAAAACACCACGTATTATTCCAATACCTAAAACGGGTGGTATTCTACCACTTTTACCAATTTTTGCTGCACTTTCGGCAGCCGGTGCGCTAGCCGGGGGTGCATCAGGAATTGCGAAAGCTATTAATGATGCTAAAGCGGCACAAAAACAGTTGAATGAAAGTGAACGCCATAACCGAACGATGGAGGCTATTGCTATACGTAATGGCCGGGGTTTATATATAAAACCATATAGAAAAGGATTAGGATTATACTTGCAACCGTATCCAAAAAACTTATAATGAAATTGCCCGAGCGGGCACTAACAGATAGAGATTTACGTAAATATGCAAAATATTTACCCCATTTTCGTGGTGTATTTATGCGTGATAATTTACCCAAACGTGGACCGTGGTATAATGAATGCGGTATTTTAAATTTAGATAGTTCTACCGGACCTGGTACTCATTGGACCTGTTACTGGAAAAATGGTAATCAGGTAGATTATTTTGATAGTTTTGGTAATTTAAAACCACCGCTTGAAGTGGCTCGCTACCTCAGTGGAAACAATATTACATACAATTATAATAAATATCAAGATTACAATTCCTATAAATGTGGTCATTTATGTTTAGAGTTTCTTTATAATAAATATTACGGTGATGGTGATAAATATTTATAAAAGAAATCAACGCTCACGTATGTTTGTCATTTCGAAAGACGAAGTCATGGCGTTCACATTAACTTTGTCGGGAAATACTTCTATACTCACTGCACACTATTTTCCGGCAATTCAACTTAGAAATCAATATGAGTGTGCTCTATTAGATTTCCAAGTATACAATTCAATTCCTAACGTAACTGCTAAAAATAATTTATTACATTACGGTGATAATGATGTAATATCATTTCCTACCGGCACCTTTGAAATAGATGATTTAGCTACATATATAAACAAAACTATTTACAACAAGTATGGTAATATAATATATAACAACGAAAATGATAAACCATACATACATCTAAGGGCTAATAATAACACACTCAAATGCGAAATAATTAGCAATAAAGCTATTGATTTCACTAAACCTAATACAATTGGTTCACTTTTAGGGTTTACTAAACGGATATTGGAACCAAACAAACTTCACTCATCTAATGAGCCTGTCAGTATTATGAAGGTGAATGCAATACGCATTGAATCTAATATTACGAGTAATGCTTATATGAATGGTATGCTAGCTCACACACTTCACGAATTTTCACCTCTTGTTGCGCCAGGGTATAAAATAGTTGAGGTACCGCGAAATATAATCTATTCACCAGTAACCGTTAGAGAGTTAACATCTCTTTCGTTGAAAATTGTCGATCAAGACGGTGATTTGGTTGACTTTCGCGGTGAAACAATCACAGTACGTTTGCATTTGAGACCATGTTAATTTACAATCTGGAGCAACCCGCCGCTAGGCTATATAATAGAGCGTTTTTACAGCCTGAGCTCATTCAGTTGAATACCATTAAACGTAAAGCATTTAAGCAACAGCGTATTTCACCTGAACGTTTAGCATTTCTTGAAGCATTGGGTCACAAAGTTAAAAGAAAATGGTATACAGCGACGTATTAAATATTCCTGGTGGCTCACAAATTGATGATAGCATTACGAACTTTGAATATCATACATATGCGCCCTTTTTACGATCCTTTAAGAATAATGACGAAGTTAGAATATTAATTCAAAACCAGGACTTGTATATTTTACCTAGTGAAAGTTTTATTTACATTGAGGGGAAAATTTTAAATAATGAAAATGCCGTTCCAGATATAAAATTGGTTAATAATTGTATTGCCTTTCTATTCGATGAAATTAGATATGAATTAAATGGGGTTGAACTTGAACGTGTTAGGTATGTTGGTCTAACATCGACATTGAAAAATTATTTATCGTTAAACGATGGTGAGAGTAAACAATTACTAAATGCTGGTTGGTCGATTGATAATGATTGTACAATAAAATTACCACAAGCCAACTTTAACTTTTGCATTCCGCTTAGAAAATTATTGGGATTCGCTGAGGATTACGGAAAAATTATGTTAAACGCAAAGCATGAATTAATTCTTATTCGTGCACGAACTGACAACGATGTAATTGTTTCAGAATCGGATTCGTTGAAATTTGAAATAAATAAACTCGAATGGCGTGTTCCACATGTAACTGTATCAGATGAAATTAAATTATCACTGCTAAAATATGTTGAAAAAGCTGAACCTATACAGATTAGTTTTAGAGCGTGGGAAACTTATATTCAACCTGCATTACCCACTACACAACAAAACACTTGGGTTGTAAAAACAACTACACAGCTAGAAAAACCGCGATATATCATTTTCGCTTTACAGAAAAAGGATAAAAATGTTTCTAAGTTTGATCATTGTGATTTAAATAATTTCAAAGTTTACCTAAATTCACAAGTGTACCCTTATGATGATTTGAATATTAAATTTGATATTAATCAGTATGCAATACTTTATGATATGTATACCCGCTTTCAATCCTCATACTATCATCGTTCCAATAAACCGCTCTTAAATTGGGAAAATTTTAAAACTATAGCTCCGATAGTTTTTATCGATTGCTCACATCAAAATGAGTCACTGAAAAGCGGTTCAGTTGATGTTCGTTTAGAATTTAAATGTAATAAAGATATTCCGGCTGGTACGACAGCAATAGCCATTTTAGTTCATGATGTCATTTTCGAATACATTCCACTAACTAACCTGGTTAAAAAGTATACCTAATTACCCCCACCACTTTTAATTATTCTATATAAAGTTGTGGATTGTGTGAATAAATTCAGTTCTACGGTGGCGGTAAAAAATGGCGTTTCTTGACATACAAGGCTATCAAGGAGCTAACAACGAATTTTATTTTAAAGAAGTTGGTATTGCTGCAGAAAATTCGGATGATATATTACATCTTATATTCGACGCACCGTTTGATTTCAACGAGTTGCCGAAGAAATATCAACGAGTAGCCAGTTGGCTTTACCGAAATTGGCATGGGATACCTTGGTCGTATGGATTTATTCCATACAAAAAACTTCATACCATATTGAAACCTATATTAAAGAAGTATGATGTTATATACGTCAAGGGTGGTGAAAAGAAGAAATGGATATCAAGTTTGTTTGATGGTACCGAAAACCAGCCGTGGATTTTGAATTTGGAAGAAATATTTGATGTACCGAAGATTTCCATTCTGCGAGATGAATATTATTCAAGACGCTGTATGCTTCATTCAGATAAAATTTGTTCATTAGAAAATTGTATTCTTTTAAAAAATTTTTATATGGAAAATAAATAGATTTTAAGTAATATATAGATTTAAGCAATTTAATTTTTTGTATACATATTCTATAAATAAAATTTAAAAAAAAAAAAATATGTGCGTTTTATTTAATTATTACCCTGCATTCCCCTATTTTTTTACAGCAAAAAGTTTCTTTCGTTAACCTATAAGAGTATTAACAAAAATCTTATGAAATTTATTGTTCTAATTAAAAAGCATATTTCATGATACACCCTGTATACTAAAATATTTATTAAAAATACTAAATATACACCCGTTATATATACATGATATTATTTGTATGTTAATGATAGAGTAGCAAATTCAAAATTTTCTAGTCTATAAAAAATTTTGATTTTACAGACTTAAAAATTTAGTAAAACTCAATGCTGTTATCATTTTTATATTAAGCGACGTGTTTAACTTATAGTAATTTAAAACCAAAAATTTAACTTTTATTCTGTTTAAAAATGATAAATACAATACTATTATACCCTAATATAAATATGTATCAGTATTAAAATGATATACATTGATTTTGCTGATTAAACAAATTTTTTGCAATATTTATAAATTATTTTATAATTAGATTTAATACTTATTCATAAATGGCTATACAATTCGTTTACTAGTATTCATAAAAATTAAAATTATATACAAATTTTCTTTCTTATTCTCAATATACAGAGTGTATACATAAAATATTTTTAATATACAGAGTCTATACATATGTACATACTGAATTATTTCAGATAATTTTCGTTTGATATAGAAACAGTTTTGTGCTACAGTCAAATTCAAAAATGTTGTGCACCATAAGAAGTAATATTTTTTGTAACTTGTTAAAATTTCAAGAACTTCTGTTAGTTAACTAAAAAATTGGTCACTGTAGGTTAAATGTTAAAGTATTAAAACTGATAAAAATAATTTCTTGCTTGAGGCCTACAATGGGTGATATTTTTTACTAAACAATTTTTTAACTCATTAATATTCCATGACGTCATCTTTCTTATACCAAAAAAACTCCTTATATGAGTCTTACGATCAAAATTCAGCTAAAACAAACATTTAATTATTGGTTGTTTGTTTATGTTAAAACTGATAAAAATTCCTGGAATTTTCCAAGGTTAAATATACAAAAAAACCCCTGAGTTACAGTTGACACCAAAATTTCCGGCAGTACAGTAGCGGTCTGAAATTTGGAGTCTGGACCCCGGAGTCTGAAATCTGGAGTCTGAAGTCATGATTGCGGCTAGCGCTTGGTAGAGTGCCCCCACAAAATTTAGCGGCCACCCCTTGGGTTAGGGTATTCCCCACATTTTTGACTTGGTAATGTACCTTTCGTTTAAAATGACGCAATTAAGGCAAGCGCGTGTTGGGGCCAAGGTTTGCACGTACAGTACGCTTCAAAAAGTGATCGGATACCTTTTTTGGCTAGGGGGGTCCACACTTTTGACACGGTAGTGTACCCCATCTATCAAATTGTAACCTAAAATTCAGTCTGCGCATGCGTCGTGTACTTAAATTCAGTCTGCGCATGCGTTAGGTTTGCATTCAAAAACTACGTCAGTGCTGGCGGGTAATGGGTTAACACAAAACCAAATTGTTATAAGTAAATTGTGATGACGCATAATGGGTTAACATAAATTAATTTGGTTGCTGGTAATGACTCATCTCTTACGAATTTCAAGGCCAACAGTATGAGCGAGTGTGGGGTCAAATGTCAACAACAAATTTTGATACATGTACTTGGTACGTGCCGGGTCAGAGATCAATTCATACATGAGGTACAGTGTGTCTCAAAAATTTGGGTACATCTTGCGTCAGGATGTACTGGGTACATCTTGCATCAGGATGTACCCAAACTGTTTAGACAACCGGTGTGCTCGCTCTGTCATAGCCTATCTACTGATTACCGTTGACTTTCTTGCTAATGTAATTTCAAAGTGGACCACCTATGGTATCTATGGACGACTTTGTGTAGCATTCAAATGGACACACGGTAAACCTATGTATATATGCCTATATTTTTGTGTACTTTTTTTTTTTAAAACAAAAACTGATAACGTGATAATAAATAAGTTAATTCATACATTCATTTAGACATATTTAATTGCAAAACACATAATGTGAGCAGTTATACAAGATGGAGTTA